>CM050895.1:1735000-2335000 GCA_027726005.1 Juncus effusus | reverse complement strand
CGTTTTTAGCTTAGAATTGCTTAAGTCTTGCATCTAAACATGTTGAATTGAATATTGAGTAATTTTCATCCATAAAAAGAAGTCTTTGTTAGTTTTCCTGTTTTCTGCAATTTATCTATTATGTCAGTCTTGTTTCAGTGTTTTGAGTCCAAATTACTCCGAAAATATAAAAATTATTATTTTTCTTTGAAAGTGTAGGTTTAGTAGATTAAGAAATTTAAAACTTGCCTCTATATCTGTTATATTTTATGAGATATAGTCTTTTCAAATTTCTTATTTTCTGAATTCCTGTTTTTTTGTTATGTGTTTTTGTTTCTGTTTGCAACTGTGATGAAACTTTGAAAACCTAAAACATTGATAAAACATTGAAAACCTAAAACATCAGTGGTAAAATCTAACCCATTTGAAAGGTCTTTAAGTCTAGTTTACAAATATGCCTTATCAAGAATATTCATGGTTAGATCTTGCTATATCACACAATCATTTGTTGTTGGTCTGTCTGAGCTAAAATCGGAACTGCTGTCTGGTTTTGATTATTTCTCTCAATCTGTTTATCCTTTGCTCATGAAATTCTAACTGTATAAACTAGACTACTGAACTGAATTTCTATGAATTTTTTCATAAATTTTGAGTAAATATTCTTGTCTGAATGAATTTTTGAATCTCAGCTAATATGTTGAACCAGAATCTTTGAATTGTCTTTATTGTTTTGTTCTTTTCTTGAGAAATTTGAATACAAGTGATATAAATCTTGATTGTATTGTGAAGATCTTACGACATATTATTTGTTAAATTTGAAGAATGTTTGACCTATTTTTAGATTGAAAAAGAAAAGTGTCAAGACTTGAACTTTAATTAGAAATGAGTTGATTAAAAACTTTCAAAAACCAAATATAAACCCTAAATACTAGAGAATAGATTGATAATTGGTTAAACTTAAGGCTTCATCTTCGTGTGTTTGTCCTCTAAAAATCAATACCACATATAAAGTTGAAAAAATGAATTATGGAATTATAAATATATTTGTAATCGTGGGAATTTAAATGACACGTATTTTTTACGAAATACAGTCATGCTAGCTAGTCGTTAGTTAGCCTAAATCGTATAATGTGTACTTGATTATTACTTCATATGTTTATAAAATTATTAAACTATATTGATGTCTTAGAAGCCAATATAAATAATATATAACTGTCTAAAGTAATATATTGACAAAATAAAATAAAATAAAATAAGATAAGATATTATAAAATAATATATAATACTAACATAATAGTGAAATCAACAACTTCATGATCATTCATTTATTCACTATGTGCAAGTTCAGATCATTCAAATTCAGGTAGCGAGTCATTCGATTATTTCGAGTTTCAGGTCATTCAGGTATCGGGTCATTCAGGTTCCAGGTATTCGAGTTTCGCGATATTTGAGTTCAGATTGGGTCGAGGTTCGGGTTGGGTTTGGATTCGGATGTGTCATTCAGGTTCTAGGTATTCGGGTTTTCGGGTTGGGTCAAATATGTTGCCAACTCTATTTATATGTGATATTTTTTGGTTTTAAATATACTATTTTTTTTATATTTTTTTTATTATTTAAAAAAAATAAATCTTATATATTGTTTATTATCTATATATTATTTTTTTCCATGGAATGGAGAAAAAGAATCATGGTATAATATTCTTCTATTTGGCCCCTCCCGTTCGGTGGAATCCAACCCTATATAAAAAGATAGAAAGGGTTTCCTTTCCTAGCCGAATCAATCCCGACTTACAATCCCTCTCAAATCGACCGCAGGTCCAATAGATACTATATATACACAGTGACTAGAGACGGCACGGCGCAACCACGGATCCCACAGTTCAATCCACGAAGGCGGGTAGAAGAAGAAGAAGAGCAGATGGACCACGACTATGCCGCCTCCAATGCTGATCAGTTTCCCGATCCCTCCTCCGCCAATCCCGAGGTGGAACACGTCCAAACGCGACAAATTTCTATATATAATATTTTTTCCACTTTTTTAATAAATTGTTTTTTTCTATATATTATTTTCATTGTTTCAAGTATATATTGTTTTTGTGTATTTTTTATTGTTTGAAATAGATAGTGCTTTTTCGATATTAATATATTATTTTTTATATATACTATTTTTTACTGTCTATGTATATGCTATTTATAAGAAATAAATTCTATATACCATTTATTACTTTTATACCGTTTTTTCCCCTGAAAAAATGAGAAAAAAAAAACGAGGGTTTAATAATATTCTTTTCTCAATTTGGTCCCTCCCGTTCGGGCTTTCAAATCCGACCCTATAGAAAGGGTTTCCTCTCCGACCTGAACTCTCGGCTCGCAATCCTCCCAAATAGTCTAACAAACACACAGTGAACAGAGAGAGACGGCGCGGCGCACTCATGGATCCCCACAGTTCAATCCACGACGGCGGGGAAGAAGAAGGAGAGGAGGAGCAGATGGACCACGACTACTCCGCCGCCGCCGCAGATCAGTATCCCGATCCCTCCTCCGCCAACCCCGAGGTCTCCCTCTCCCTCTCTCTTTTCTAGGGTTTGAAAGTTTATCTGTGCCTTCTTTTTTGGGTACCATTATATTTCTATTGCTCCAGGAGAGTTGGAGAGAACTAGTGAACCAGTACAATATTATGTGCTTTCTGACATAAAAGGCAGGGAAAAAGAGAAATGAAGAGTGAGTAATTGAGAGAATTGGAGAGGGAAGATAAAAGCTAATCCATTAATTTAGTTGTTGAGTTTTGAGACATTATGCATACCGATCCCACCAAAAAGTTCCGTTGTCCACTCAAATCCTTTTCTGGATATCAATCATTTCACCAGAAAATACATATTGTAGAGTAACGGATATCTTACAAATGGTATATTAAAACTGGAAAGATCTATTGATATTCAAAGAGAGGTACACTGACACCCAAATACGTGTTTGGCATTTCCTGTTGAATCCAACCAAACAAAGTAAAAGCATTCTTTTTCTCTCATTCGCTTCCTGTTGAATCCAACCAAACAAAGTAAAAGCATTTCCTGTTGAATCCAACCAAACAAAGTAAAAGCATTCTTTTTCTCTCATTCACTTCCAAATGGGAACATAGAAAAATGAACATTCCTCATTTAGATACTGTAAAAGTTGTATTTTTTCTCTATAGGTTTTTCTCTTCTTTGTGTGTTTTATTTTGGAATGACAGATTATATGTTTTGTGTTGTTTGAATAATCAGGAGATTGAAGAGATGAAGAAAAGGTTGAAGGAAATGGAAGAGGAGGCAGGAGCTTTGCGTGAAATGCAAGCAAAAGTTGAGAAAGAAATGGGTGCATCTGCTTCAATAGGTCTCTCTCTCTCTCTCTCTCTCTCTCTCTCTCACACACACACACACACACACACACACACACACACAAATAAGTTCTTTATTCAAGAGCCAATTCAGACTCAATTTAGAAAAAGTGGGAAAAAAAGTAAGTTTAAACTGTAAACAACACCTAAAATAGAGATTTCATACTTAAAATATTTTCTAGTGATATTCCAATTATTTTCAGAGATATTCTCTTTTTGTTCATCTTCTATAATTATTGTACACTTTCACTCCTGTACTTATGATTCTACACTGTTTTAATTCATATATTTGCAAGAAGATCCTTGAATGTTTTCAATATTCTGTGCTATTTCGATCCTCAGATAGGTAGTTGAGTATCCAGAATAGTACTTTTTTCCCTATTGTGGTTTATCTACTATCTAATTGTACACTGATGATTCTACTACTTTTAATGGGTACATTTACAAAGACATAAGAGTCCTTGAATGTTTTAGTTATTTGTAGGTACTACCCCTCAATAGTCAGCTGTTAGGTCACTTTTAGGAATATTAGCCTGGCTTTTCCTTTTATTTAATTACAATATCGCTTTCATACTTTTGAATTTTCTAAACCCTAAACCCTGTTACTTTGATATATTTACAAGACCCAGCTAATGGTGCTGGTGGTGATGCTGCACAAATTGAGAAAGAGGAGGTCGATGCTCGCTCCATCTATGTTGGCAATGTAAGTTTGTTCTACTTTTTATTTAATTGATTTGTTGCCCTTTCCCTCACAAAGCATGAGAATATCACATATATTATAAGGAAATTTTCAAATAACCCCATAACTTTTCTCAATAATACAAATTAACCCCCTGACTTTTCAGATTTTCAAATAACCCCTTATGATCAACATTTCGTTTTCAAGAAACCCCCCTCCGTCTACCTTTCCATCTAATCATTACTTAATTTTTTTTAATTCCCATTTTACCCCCCGTGATAAAATGTTTTTCTGAAAAAAATCTTAAAAATATTTTTTGAATCTTTTTTAGAAAATTCTTTTAAAAAAAATAATTTCGAGAAATTTCTCTGAAAAAATTTAAGAAAACCATTTTTTAGATGGAGGTTTTTTTTTTAAAATGAAATGTTGATCATAGGGGTGTTTTTGAAAATTTGAAAGTCAGTAGGTTATTTGTAATATTGAGAAAAATCAGGGGGTTATTTGAAAATTTCCCCATCACATATATTATATTACACCCAATGGGTCCAAATACCAACACGCTCCACTTATCATTCCAGGTGGACTATCTGTGCTCGCCTGAGGACGTACAGCAGCACTTCCAGTCGTGCGGCACGGTCAACCGCGTGACCATTCTGACCGACCGGATGGGCCAGCCCAAGGGATTCGCTTACGTCGAGTTCGTCGAAGTTGAGGCGGTTCAGAACGCTCTTCTGCTCAACGAATCCGAACTGCACGGGCGCCAGTTGAAGGTTGGTTGGTTGTTGAGAATGAGTTTTTTTTGTCTTTTTTTGTTTTAGTTATTGTTTATCATTTACGTTGAGTTCGTCGAAGTTGAAGCCGTTCAGAACGCTCTTCTGCTCAACGAGTCCGAACTGCACGGGCGCTAGTTGAAGGTAGGTTGGTTGTTGAGAATGAGTTTGTTTTTATCTTTTTTTTTGTTTTAGTTGTTTATTGTTTTATGTAATGTTCTTGTATTTGTTATTTTAGATTTAGATTTTTTTTGGATATCGAACTTTTATTTTTGTTCTTTTTTGTTTTATATTATTAACATTGTTAATTTTTATCCTTTTGGTATTACTTTTTTATATATATATTTTTATTACTTGTATTAATTTCTACCTTTTCTTTTTTCTTTCATTGTATTTTTTTATTTTTTATTTTTTCTTGTCATTGTTTTATTTTTCTCCTATTGTTTTTCGTATTTTCTAAATTTTTTATATCCTCTTTCTTCTTCACTATTTTTTTTCTTCTATTTTTCTATTTTTTCTATATCACATTTCTTTATATCCTCCTATTGCATTTTGCATGACATTTCTATTGGATTCTATGATTTTGAAATTGGGGGAATTGCAGGTATCGGCGAAAAGAACGAACGTGCCGGGGATGAAAGTACATAGAGGTGGAAGACGCCCTTTTGGTGGTTTCAGGCCTGGGCCGTACATGCCGCCTCCTTTTTATTCTCCTTATGGATATGGGTAACTAAATTTATCATTCTTTCATAAAAATATTTCCCTATGATTTTGTAATATATTGTTTTCAAATGTGTGAAGTTCTGAATCTTTTCTCATGAAATGGGTATGTATGTAACATACTGGTTCAAACCTATAGTGTGGTATGGTGACTCTATTTAAGGTGACTCTATTTAAGTAGATAACGTTGGGATTAAAAATGAAATAATGAAAAGTATATGTGGAAAAACAATTATATATGAAATAAAATTTGCAATGGAAACGTAGGCAAAGAAATGTATCTAGAAACATAAGTCGCAGTGTAAGCCATAATTTCATTTGGGTCTTGCTACCACGTATGTTTCTAGATCTATTTTAAGGACCGGATTCTAGATTTTTGGCATTATGTGAAATTGGACCAAGTATCGTCGTTTAATTTTTGTTTTTATCTTTCTCTAGTATTGTCTGTCTTGGTGTTTTATTAACAATTAAATAACTAACTTCTTTCTATGGTGTGTAGGAAGGCGCCAAGGTACAGGAGGCCAATGCGATACCGACCATACTATTAAATTATTTAATAAATCAGCCCCGTATCATTGACTGCTCCAAAAACATTAATATTTGGCGGGGCATATGTTGTTTTTTCCCTTCTATTTATGTATTTGTTTGGAACAAGAAAACGTTAGCAGGTAGTATGATTGCTTAGTTGATAACTCAATTTGATAGTTTTGCTTCAATACTGATAATTAGTTTTATTTTATTCCATTTAGTTCAGGTTGCTCTCAATTTTACTTGTTTTTTAGCCGGTTATTATTGTTTATCTTAAAGCTCTGATTTGAAGGAGTTCATGGTAGATGATTTTTATAGACGATTCAGATATTGGTGGTTGAGAAAACACGCAATGGGCATGTGAATCAGTGGATTAGATTCAACTTCTTAGATATTGGTTATTGATAAAACAAAATTGTCATGCAATGCCAATCAAGTGGATCAATGTATTAGATTTCGGTTGCCAAATCCAACTACAATTAGATTCAATTTTAAATTCAGTGGAAAAGTCTTTTTTCATGTGGAATGAATCCATTCCGAGAGTAACGAAAGAGTAGGAATTGATCAATGAGAAAAGGAATTTATTGGCTTAGAAGGATCAGTTCCATAAGAGAGTCTATGGGAAAGCATTCATTCAAAGGTCTTGCTTCCTTTTCTTTGTTAAATGAGTTTTGATGCTTATGTGTGGGGAACATTATACGTCCCATCCCATCCCAGTGAGTCGGTGCTGCGGTAGGTGAAATCAATCTCTTTTGAAGATGATGGATTAATAAAAGAAAATCAATAATTGATTGGAAGACCTTAAAGGCTTGGCTGACGATTAGATCTCAACTGCCTACTTCCAGCCTTGACCTTTGAGTAATTCACTCATCGGATTTTGAAATGTTTTATGAAGTTCAAAAAAATGTTTGCGTTTTTTTAAATTTTTAAGTATGAATTAAGTATGTTCTAAAAATTTCATGCTGAGTTTTTCATATTTTGAAGATATTTTTCATACGAAGAGCATGGGCCAGTACATGCAAAGACTCGTCATCAAAGCCCATAATTCCATATATCAATTTGTCATAAATCATCAAGTCATATAATTTCGAAATTTTAATGGGTTTTATTAGTGAAAATTTAGATTTTTATAATTAACTACATAGAAATATTGGTTGTTTGAGTGAATTTTAAAATAAGATTACCGATTTTGGAGGGTTTTAAGATAAATTTGTCAAATTAGATTAGTTCTGAAATATCATAGATTGGATCGGGTTTGAAAAAGGAGTCAGATGCTGCATGACGAGATTTTGCATCGTGCAGCATGACTCGAAAAGATAGTATAGATAGGCAATAAATAATATATAAAATTAAACGAACAATATATATGATATATTTTTTAGAAGCAACAAATAATATATACGTAAAATAATGAAACAGTTATAGAAAACAAAAAAAGGGATGTGATAGGTCATGCTGCTTTACAACACATCGTGGTCACGACGGCTGACGTGGAGTGACGTCAGCTCCCAAGAAACACGCTGGCTCGACGCGACGACACGATTCGACGACTACCAGCTCAGCTTGCTACGACGGCAGCACGATCACACGCTAGCTTCTTAGAGCTGAAAAATGACGACACGACTACGTGCTAGCTTCTTAGGCAAGACGGAAGTGACGAGCTGAGCCAACAAAAATGGATTGGGAAGCTGCCGAGCTGGAAAACGGCTCATGACGGCGCACCCTGAACTGATAAATGTTTATATGAATCAATTTTTAAATTTGCAAAGAACAATAATATATTAAGAGAAGTTAAGATTGCAATAACTGTTTTTCCTTAGGAAAATAGCATATTTCGAGACCTTGAAATTGTAAAAGGGGTTTGTCAAAGGTAAACAGTATATTGGTAGAAGTTGAGATTGCAAAAACAGCATATATAACAAAAACCATACAATTCATTTAACATACAATTCATATAACAATATATATAATAAAGTAATGTAATATTAATAGTAAAGAAATGTGTTTATTTATTCAACATGAAAGAAACTATGTTAGAAAGTATAATGAGCGGTCAATATTGACAGTGTTTAGTGGATCATCTAGTATATGAAAAGCAATATTGGATCGGTCAGATGCCATTGCGTTATGCAGAAAAAAAAAACAATATATTAAGCTAAAAATACAACAAAAACAATATATAAACTTTTTAATTAAAGTAGTAAATTTATTTTAAATTTTAACAAAACTTACAATTGAAAAGTTTATTGGAACCTGTCTAATTAGACAATCAGCAAGACACAACATAAATAAGCCTCCGTCGGCATTATTTTCTGGCAATGGTATATCGCCTTCGCCAATCCATTCTATTTGCCAATCATATATGGAATTATCGGTAAAATGAATCTCCCAGTAAAAACAGAACCAATCGATACAAAATTGGGTCATTTCTTTATGTTTTCTTTTGAGCTCCTTGTCTTTTGTATCCATCGGATAATAAATACAAAAAAATTGTTTTAATTCGACTGACATAAGTCACCAGGAGTCGATAAAACAAATAGGACTCAAAATTCGGTGACACTAGTGGATTTTGGTTACCATCCATGTTTCATGTTTTGAGATATTATATAGTGTATCCTTTTCAGCAAAAGCTGACTGTTGAAAAAAAAAATATATATGATAAAACATTATATAAGAATACATCCCACACAACTGATATAATATTATGTATTATTTATCTAAAATATCATTTTTTTTCTCTATTCTCATTTTGTATCTTTCTTTCTTCTTGTTGTTCTATATTTTTGATAAAAATATAATATATGTATAATAATTATTTATTTTGGTAAATTGTATTTTATTTTATTCTCTGTTATATTCTTGATAAAAGTTCTAATATATTTATGAATTTTTATTTTACATTTTGAAAATTTAAATTTAAATTTTATTTTTCTCATAAGTCAGATTATTAAGTTATATATCATTTAATTATTCAATAAAAAATTGTAATATTGATATTTTATGAACTTTACTGAGCATCATGTAGGGTTGAAACAACAAACACAGGAATATTACTTTTCTTGGAATCAAAATATGTAACCAAACAAAATTATTATTATTTACTAAAAATGTTATTTCTGGATTTTTTTTTGTTTTAGCATTATTTTGAAGAATAATTAATCAGATAGCACTGTTTTGGAAATAATTAGCCAACTAGCACTTCCGCCAGACCCTCTGGTGGAACTGAAGTGGTTCCGCCAGGAACTGGCCTAACACCCTTAAACACAATTAATTAAGGAAAAAAATCAGTTCCGCCGGGTAAAATTCATTTTTTCAAGTTAAACTCTAAATCTAGAAGGCTAATTAGCTCAAAAAAAATTACGAATTCAGTAGTTCCGCCAGACCCTCTGGCAGAACTACCTATTATTTATTTTTTTGCCTCTAAAGACAGGAAAATTTAGCGCAAAAAAAAAAATCACAGTTCTGCCAGAGCCTCTGGCGGAACAGTGGGTTTTTTTTTTTTTTGGCTAAATTTTCATTGCTTTAGAGGCAAAAAAGAAATATAAAATAGGCGGTTCCGCCTTCGTAATTTTTTTGAGCTAATTGGCCTTCTAAATTGAGAGTTTAACCTGAAAAAATGAATTTTACCCAGTTCCGTCAGACCCTCTGGCGGAACTGACTTTTTTCCTTAATTAATCGTGTTTAAGGGTGTCACGCCAGTTCCGCCAGACCCTCTGGTGGAAGTGCTAGTTGACTAATTATTTTTAAAATAGTATTATCTGATTAATTATTCTCCAAAAAAAATACTATTTTACAAAAAAATTCTTATTTCTGAGAGACATTCCAAAGAATGTGATTATTGCGGTAATCTCAACGTTGCAACAATCCAAACCCACTCTTATATACTTTTTTTTTCACATTAAGCTGCACAACGCGAAAACCTGCCTTGCGGTATCATGTCACTTTTCTTTATTTTAGTATTTGTTTCCGTCGTGGCTAGTGCAGCATACATCGTGTCCCTTCTCTTTATTTTAGTATTTGTTAGAGAGGAAGAGGGATTTCCAAGAGACGAGAGCGAAACTAAGAGCTTCGAATCAGAGCATTTCAATTGTTTTTTCTTTAACACAAAACCAAACATTTCACCCATTGAAAACATGACATTCAGCATATCATTTTTGGTCAAAATAGGCCTAAATACACCAGTCTCCATCTCAACCACATAATTTAAATCAGACGGTACAAAATAAAACGGCGGGGCTTCACAAAATGAAGTCCAAATAAAACACGATTCCCTCTCTTTATTCAATTCCATCCCATGTGAGCCTCTAAAACTCGAAATAGTAAAATTGACAATTGAAAAAACGAAAATCGAGGGAAAGTACTACGGCCATACATACGGCATCTTCTCTATTTCATTACTCAATTCTCGGGCGTTGAATTCGAATTGAATTTCTGGTAGCGAGAATCGCGCTCGTTAATTTGATTTCTCCTTCTTCTCTCAGGTTTGAATTTCCCTAACTTCATTTCCTCTTTGTTTCCCCGATTTCATTTCGATTTTTTTGCAAGTCTTTAATTTCTGATATTTTATTGAATGTTTTTCGTTTTCTTTCTAAAATACAACAATGTTTGAATTAGATATTTTGCGTTATGTGTATACAAAGATTTTTTATTTTTATTTTTCTTAAGGTCATTCTAAAAAAAATTGACTTATTTTTCATTAACTTCAGTTTTTGTTTGTTCAAGATTCAGTTTTTGTTTGTTCAAGATTTCATCCAATTAGAACTAAAATTGTTGCTTTTCCCTTTATAAGATCTGCCTTTTTGAGAAAAGAAAAAAAAAGATGAAATAAAATAAACTTGTGCAAACTTTCTAACTGGGCCCCCGTACTATATTAAATTATAAAAACATGCCATAAGTCATTCAAGCCATAGTTGAACTTGAATATACGTAAGTTCCAGATTTTTTTTTAAATAGGGTCCAAAAAAAATTTAATTCAGAAAATAGACTTTATTTGCAAAACTAGCGTGTTCACAGATTAATTTGGCGAAAATACATAATTTCTCCAACATTATTTGTGAAACTATCGTTTTCGCCAACTGATTTGGCGAAAATACATAATTTTCCGCCACTACCAAGGGTTTTCGGTTGGTTAGATATAATTAAGTGTTTTCAGATTCGAAATTTGAATTTTCGAAATTTCGCCACCACAGTTGTTGAATAATACTTTCGTCGGAATAGCCGGCAAAAACACTTGTTTTTCAAATAAAGTTGATAAAAGCTATTTTCTGAATTTAAGTTTTTTGAGACATTATTTAAAAAAAGTTAAATTCCGCAAACTTTATAGTTTTGTAACTGTATTAGGTCAAAGTTAACCCATGACACCTGGCTCCTATTATTAGATTATTAAATTTACAACTGATTGAATTCCCTATTTCTTCCCCTGTTTTTTCTCTATAGCGTTACATGGTAAAGCAAACATCTCTCAATTTCCTGTATTCTATTCGAAATTTGTACACAGAAAAGCATGTATTATGCTTAAATTGCTTAAAAACCCTTCATTATTCAAAATTGCAAAAAAAGCTTTTTTCTTTAGATTTGCAAAAAAGTCCCTCTTTTCTTCAGGAAATTGTAAAAAAAATCCTACCATTTGTTAGTCTTCTTAACAACTCTAATGAATATATTTGAATGAAATAAATTTCTATACAATACATTCAAATACTTACAACTGTACCACTTCACTACTATTACTCCACTAAGAGAACTAAAAGTTCCAACCGATTGAAAAGAGAAGTATAGTATCGAGAGCCGCCAACAAAGCTAAGATTCAAGAGCACATTTTTTTAGTTTTGTGAATCACGCACGCCATGCTTGTTTGAGCCCGTAAAGAATCTTTTTAGAAGACATACATGGTTCGGACTTGTCTTATCCACAAAGCGAGGTGGTTGTTGCATGAACATTCTCTTCTAGATTTCTGTTGAGAAATGTTCAAATCGAGTTATCGCACCGGCCTATTTTTCGATAAGGCAAGAGTGAGAACTACATGAAAGTCTCCCTATGATCTCATTAAAAAGTATGAAAACTTCTAGGGCTCCGAAAAATAAAATATGAAAACTCTGAACGTAGTATAAAGATGGAATCAACTGTCATATCTTATCTTCCATTCAATAAAAAAAAACTGTCATATCTTGTCTCTAACCCAAAAGATAGATCATCTCTTGGGTACATTATAGGGGACCATTAAATTGCCTTTTGGGCCATTAAAAACTCAAGTTCTAGTGCCTTTCATTGACCTTTCATTTTATTAAAAAAATAAAGAACCTGAAAAAGGACAGCCACTTGTGTTGCTTTCATTGGTTTTTAAATTTCAACTTTCCAGTCTTTGTCCCAAAAATTCGTTTGTCCCAACCTTTGTCCATTCTCTATCATTTTTTTGCAATATAGTGCAAAACGAATCTGGTATTTGACAGCAAAATTTAACAATATGGGGTAGTTAGCTAGATTGATTACACAATCTGATAAACAAATTTCAAATATATTCACAACTTTTTTTTAACAATATCATCTCTTTCTTTCTCCTCCCTCTCATAATAGAAGTCATCTTTATTTCAAACATATTAGCTCAAAACTTTGCTATTTTTTTCTGAAACCCGTAGATATTATTACAAATAACGAGAATATTATTACTCAAAACTTGGTATTGCACAGAACTTTTAGCTATTGCTACAAAATAACCAAAATATTATTCTCCACAACAGAGAGCTAGCAATGGAAAACTCTTCATCTAGAACAGAAAAAAGCAATACAAATGTAAGTGAAGAATCATCGCTACGCCAAAGAAGCATCAATAGCAGGTTGTTTAATAATACTTCTTCCTCTAATTAATGTTCTATTTTTTCTGTCACAGTGTATTCTATTTTATGAATACTCCATTGGTTTGAAATTATATTTACTACTAATAATTGTTAATCCAAGAATTTCATAATTTCTTATTTTAAATGTTTAAATTTGTACTTTTTTGCATATTCTACTAGTTTAAATTTGCATTTTTTTGAAATTTCTGTTTCAGGTCACGATATTCTATTTTAAAATACATCATAGGGTTGAATCCCCTACATCATGCTAACAAAATAAATATCAATCAACAACTGGTTTTTTAAACTAATATATTTTTCTGATCTTTTTATAATACATGTAATGTCACAGGAGATCATTGAGCCTATCACGTATGTCCAGCTCTGATCGGGTACTTAGTTCCATAAGGCTTTCACACGAGCTGTCCGATCAGTTACTAGCTGATGTGGACAGCTCAGCGATCGCTCAGATCGGTGATAGTGGAGACAGAGTTGTGGACGAACTGGGGACCCTTAAGGATGAGGATAAGTTAGCCAAGGTTGTTTGTGATGAAGGCTTCACTGTGTCCCCATTGCCTGAGGAACCAATACTCACAAAGGTGAATTTTATCAAGAGTTTTATTTTTGCAATTCTTGTTTTTTTTCTTGGTTTATTTGTTTCTGTAAATTAATTTGATAGATGTATATTAGGTTGAGTTAACGTCTGAAAGAGTTTTTTTTTTTTTTTTTTTTAATAAAAGAATGACATTTTGTTGTTTTTACATCACACTTGAAGATTTCAGAAAAAAATGGATTTGTCATAGAAAAAAAATATATGTATTTAGTTGATAATCATAATAATTATAATTTATTTGCATTTTATGTTTTAAGGAGACGGAATATAAATTGCCACATAGACTCGACTATTTTGCCTACTTGATTCACCTCTCTGTTTTCGGATTCCTTGGGGTACAGTTCTTCTCATTTTTCTCTACAGAATCACTCAATTTCTTAATTTAACTGACAATATAATTATATGTTAATAAAATTATTCATGTAATAGGTATTTACGAGATATTTATTACAAAAGTTATTTGGTCCAGGCCATCTTGCCCTCACGTCAGATCAAACACCATTGTACTTAGATCTTCCATCTAATATTGTAAGTCTAGACTAGATTTGATAAATGTTGTTTTTGTATTTTGTTTAAAGAGAAATTTGCAAAAAAAACCCTACATTATTGGAAATTGCAAAAGGACCCTCAATTTAAATTATTTCCATAATTGCGAAAAAGTCCCCGTTTATTGGAGTTAACACCGTTATATTTCATTGTCTAACCTTACAAAAACATCTTTTTAATACTAATTTACATTTTTCTCTCTTATAAGATTTTTTAAACTTAATTACCAGTTGTTAAACTTAGTTAAGAAATATTAAATAATTTAACTAAGTTAATTACTATTTTTATTTAAGTTTACGAAGTATTAATTAATTTTAAAATTCTTATTTAAAATAATGTGTTAAACTTAATTAAAAAAATTTAAGAAAATTATAAGAAAAATTTAAGTAAATTGTATTAAATTATTATGAAAATTGTACATTGTACTTTGCATTAAGTTTATCCAATCTCCCTCTCCTTTCAAACAAATTATTAAGAAAATCTTCAAATTTAATTAAAAAAATGTTTGAAGTTAGAGGGAGTTATGGAAAGAGAGGGAAAAACTTAATTAAGAAATATTAATGAATAAATTAATATTTCATTATTAAGTTTAAGAACTGTTAATTGGCTTTGTAAAATCTCATGAGAGGGAAAAATGTAAATTGATATTAAAAACATGTTATTCAAGGTTTAAACTAGAGATTCTTATGGTGTTAACTCCTCACTAGTGGTAGGGGTGTTTTTGCAATTTCCAATAATGGAGGGGCTTTTTGCAATTTCGGTAAAATGTAGTTTTTTTTTTTTTTTTTTGCAAAATTTCTCTTTTCTTAATAGTACTCAATAATTAATTGCATTTATAGTAACAATCAACATCTTATGTCGAAACAGAACTAAAAGCAAGCCAAGAGGACCATGTAAAATAGTAAAAGTCAGGATAATTTAGTCAATTGTTTTTTTAATTAACCTTTGTTTTCATTCACTTTAACCTATAATTGTTGGGTCCTAATAGCAAATATGATAAAATGTTGAATATACAAAGCCTGTAAGTTTCCTAATTTAACAATGATATATTATTTTCAGCTTGGTTCATTTCTAATGGGATGGTTTGGAATAGTATTTAAACCTGAATTACGACAAATTTCAGAGCATTTAACAATTGGTATTACAACTGGTTATATGGGAAGTTTAACTACTTTTAGTGGATGGAACCAAAAAATGCTTCTTTTATCTTCTAAAGGACATTGGATGTTTGCGATAGCTGGCATGCTATTAGGTATTGTAAAATTTCAAAAATAGCCTTTCAAAACTCAAAATATCAAGTTTACACTTCCAAAATTGCAAAGATCGAATTTATCCTTTTGGAAACTCCATATATGTTATATTTGACGTTTTACATTTTTGGAATTGTTAGAATTATAATTTTAGAGGGCGAATATGGTATTTGAAATTTTGGAAGACTAAGTTCTATATTTTGAGTTTTGTAGAATAAATTTTGGTGTTTTTGGAAGGTTAAATTTGTTATTTATAGTTTTAAGAAGGGACAAGTTTGACATTTTAGTTTTTTGGACTGAAATACATGAAATTGCCTCTTTTACAAATACATCATTATCATCTGTTGCATATTTGCCATAACAATCTCATTAACATATTTTGTACATATATAGGTATATTCATCGTCAACGAGTCCATCACAATTGGCGTTGAATCAGCCGAAGGCTTCCAAAAACTAATCAAATTCAGATCCAAAAGAATCCAAATCAACACCAAATTCCGCAACATAGCATTTTTACTCATTACGCTGCTAATTTTGATCTCAATTTGGGTTTTGAGCGGTATATTAGCAGTAATCAAAGTACACAATCTATCAAATGGTGGCATACTTTGGTTAGGGCTTCTTGTTGCGCCACCTGGCGTTTGGATCCGTTGGTATTTGGCTAGACTCAATGGTGTTGGTTTTGGTAAGAAGGAAATACTCAAGTGGTTTCCAATTGGGACTTTTTTAGCCAATGTTTGTGCTGCTTGTATTATGGCTTCATTGTCAGTAATTAGTAAAGCGGTATGTTAATTTATTTACTGTATTGTTGTTAATCTAATATTGATATAATGGTAGTCGTAATATTATTTAGATTTGTTTTTGGCAATTTGGAACCATATATCGGTTGGTTTTGTGTGACTTTAATAGGTTATTTTGTTGTTCAAGCCTCAATTGAGCTCTTTTATTGCCTGAATTAAGAAATTAAACAACAAAAGCATTAAAATAAGAAAAACATGAAATTCATCAATTTTTTTAATAGTAACTTAATCAACATAATTTCTTATTTAAATTATTGATTCTTCAAAATATTATGCAGGTGAATACAGAAAGAAGTGGGGTGATATTGAGCGGGATCCAGTTAGGATTTTTAGGTTGTATGAGTACAGTGTCAACATTTGTTGCTGAGATTTATACATTGAGACAGAGTGGACATAGTGGAAGAGCGTTTATTTATGCAGCATCCACTATATTATTTTCATTTGTTCTTGGGACCTTAATTTATTCTGTACCAGTTTGGACTAAGCATTATCATTGATATATAATCAAGGTACTTTATTATCTTTAAAAATATTTAATAATCTAGTATTTTTTTTTTTTTGTTTGATTTTTTTGTTTGATTTTTTTGTCTTGTTTTGTGCTTAGTCTAGGTCTGTCCATGTATTGAGTCTTAAAAGAGATCTTCATTTTGTAATGGACCAAATAGTAGAGACCTTTTGATGCTGAGCCTAGTGTTGAACTCATGGATATAGGTTTAACCCAGTAACCATTATCATGTAAATGAAGCTGCTCAAGAATTTTCACAATTTAGTAAGAAAAATGGAGAAAAGAAATAGGGTGGATTTGATCTTTTTTTGTTAGAAAACTGTAGTTCAACTAAATATTTATGCTCTGGTAAAAAGAAAGCTGAGTAATTTGTGTTGTATGTTTTATGTTGTCTAGTAATTTGTCAATGTACACTTGTACACAATTTGTGATACAATAGTACCATTTTCATCAGGTAATTCACAGGCAAAAGAAAAAGAAAGCCCTCAAAGATATAATTTTCTCCTTTATTTTTTAGTTATGAGGATGAACAGCACTTGTAGACGAGCAAATTAAATAAGCCAGACATCGCGAAAATTAGCCTAACAACTTTATATGGACTAAAAGTTAGAATCTAAAAGCATAAGAAATTTCTTAAAATTATTTATAACACTATTTTTGCTGACGATCCCAACCCTATTCGGATTGTAGCATTAGATTGGACTGTAGCATTACTGGAGTTTACAATATCATTATATTGGACTGTAGCATTACTGGAACTCAATTCTAACTAGAGCCCTGAAATAGCATGAGTTAGCACCAGAAATAGAATTGTAATCACAACACAAGTGTAATCAAAGGATTAATATAGAAAATAATTGTATTACTTTTCTATGTATCTTATCAATCACCTTTAATTTCTCAATTTTCTTTTATATGAAAAGATTGTACTTTAATTTCTCTATTTTTTTCAAACTGATAATTGGACATCCATATCAGCTACCTCTTAACATAATTAAGGTGCAACCAACAAAAATAATTTTGAATTGATAAATTATATATTAAATGCAACATTACGAAATGAGCCAAAATTTAAAATCTAACTATTCTCATTTGATTATATAAGCTTGCCTCTTTTCTAGAGTTTCTTATACTTCTATAAAAAAGCAAAAATTGAACCCAATAAGCATGAAATTAACAATTCCAACTAACTAGAGAAATGAGATAAGAATGAAAGTCATACTCTTTATGTGAACTCAGTTGTCGTGATATATCTCATATATAACTAAATCAACCGTAATAAATATCCTATAGATATTACTTGTGAATTGAACTTCTCATGAGTCATCTGAAAACAATAAAAAATCATAAATTTTTCAAAAGACTATAAAATTCCACTATATCAACCTTTTACCATAAAACTAAGCTCTTGGTTAACCTGAAATAGAGACAAACTTCTATTATTGACCTTATTGATTTATTTTTCATGAAACATTGGAGACAATCAATGAAATAATTTTTTTACAAGCTAAAAGTAAAGATTTAGAGGTGTACTTGAAAGCAAAGATTTACATCAGAGAAAATTTGGATTGTGTGCACACGGCAACAAGTGAGGATGAATGAAGAGGAGTAAATGGAGATTGAAGATTTATAAGAAAATTGGTTTAAGAGGGCCAGAGGACTTTTTATAGGGTTTCATTTTGGAAAAAAGCCAATAGATGGAGATAGAGATAGGATTGAAGATGAGAATTTGTAAGGGTGTGTTTTGGCTTAAACAATTCATTAATCAATATTATTGTTTTTTTACTTTTTCTTTGATGATAGTTAAATATTTGAGAGTTTCATTACTTGTAATATAATTTTTTTAACAATGTATCATTTAATAATACCGAAAAAGCGACTGATGCCACAATACAACGTAAGGAATTGTTATATTATAATTTTGAAAATATGTAATGAAACTTGTAATATTTAATATATTAATATTATTTGATATTATCTATATTTGTGTGAATATTATATTTCTGTTATGATATTATCAAGATAAGATGGTACTATAATACTATACTCTAGCTAATTGTATAATTATAAATCACTACAACATTAGCCAGGTAGATGCATTATTACAAAGTATTTCAACAATTTATTAAGTACATACTTTATTTGACCACATTGATACAACCACACACCAAATTCAACCAAATTACTTCAGATAAATTCAGATAAATTTTGTGCAGGTGGATATCCGCCACCACCAGCACTGCTAGTAGTACAACCAAGCATGCACTGATCGTTATTGGAAGTACAACCGATCAGGCAAGTCGGCATCTCGGTCCCCTTTTCGCACATGCTGTGGAACATAAGGTCACCTTGTGGTGCATTCAGTAACGCAGGTAGCAAAATCTCTAACCGAGTCCAACAGACTGTTCGTACTCACTGTAGTCTCATTGGGACCGTCGGCTGTAGCGATAGAAGCGAAAATGAAGATCATAAGCATTATGGTTTTGAAGTTGATGTTCTTGACCGTTATGTTGCGATAATATAGGGGCCCTTTTTCAAATTTCCTAAAAAATATTTAAATAAGTTTTTTTGCAATTACTAGAGTGCACCCTCGCTCCACTTCGGTTTATATTTTTCTTATTACTTTGTATACATCTAGTATAATTTTTTATTGCACATGTAAATGTAATGATATGATGATCTGGTAGAATTGGTAAACTGTTATATCTTTCTCATAAAATTTAGTTTTCGTGAGAGAAAGCTAAAAGTCACAAATTATGATATTCTCATTAATCAATTAAATCGGAAAATAGTTGGTAGTTTCATATATTTTTCCAGTTTTATAGGATAAAGGTTTAGTTGGGACTAGAAAATAATTTTAATTGGGAAAAAGTTGATATTTTAATGTAGGGCTTTTTTTTTTACAATTTCAGAATAACCAATATTTAAAAGTATTGACCTGTTTTACGCTTGAATTGACCCGGTTCACACTTGTCTCGAAAAGTGATGACACAGAAAATCCCTTAAAAATATTGGCCCGTTTCACACTTGAATTGGCCCATTCACACTTCAATCAAAAAGTCATGAGAGAAAAAATTCAGATGAGGGACACATGTTTTTATATGTATAGTATAATGGTAGGGACTTTTTGCATTTTTGCAATAATATAGGACCTTTTTAGCAATTTCCAGTAATGCAGGGGCTTTTTTGCAATTTTCAATAATGCATGATTTTTTTTCGTTTTTGGAATAATGCATAGATTTTTTTGCAATTTCTTAATAAAGTAGGGGCTTTTTTGCAATTTCGGAATAATGTAGGGGTCCATTTGCAATTTCAGAATAATCAAGGGGTCTTTTTAAAAGTATTCGCGCGTTTCACACTTGAATTGCCCGTTTCATATTTGTATCAAAATGTCATGAAAGAAAATCCCTTAAAAATATTGACCCGTTTTACACTTGCATCAAAAGTCATGACACAGAAAATCCCTTAGAAAAATATTGACCCGTTTCACACTTGCAGCAAAAGTAATGACACAGAAAATCCGATGAGGGCTCTCATCGAAAGTCATGACACAGAAAATCCCTTAGAAAAATATTGACCCGTTTCACACTTGAATTGACCCGTTTCACACTTGCATTGAAAAGTAATGACACAGAAAATCCGATGAGGAGCGACACATGTCATGTTGATGCTCTCATGAGTTTCCAAATTTTTTTATAAGTATAATATAGTATAATATAATATAATATAATTGGGTAAGGGTTTTTTTATAATTTCTAATAATATAATATAATTTCTAATTTCTAATAATGCCCAATTCATAAGCTGACTCATTACATGGTTGTCTATAAATACAATTAAACCAACCACCTATGGGCAACAAGAAGACACAAATCCTCGTATTGGGAATTGGCGCAATGAATCAGAACGAGTCTTAAGGACATATAAGAAATCGATCTTCATTTTTAGAACAATTTATGTTCGAAAATAGATACACAATTGATTCTTATATTATCGAGCATCTTGACACGGGTTCTAATTTGGATTACAACAAGGTAAATTCTTATAGGAAGTAATGAGCCTTCTCTTTTTATCGGTAGGCTCATTATTTCTCTTTTTTCTTTCTCAAAATCATTTATTCCATTTGGATAGAATCACATCTTTGAGTGTTCTTGACGCAGCGGAAGTGGATTCAAGATTCAAGAAATTCAAGAAAACTAAAAGAAACGGATCAATGAAATACGATTAAGTCAAAGAAAAACAAGAACTTAAAGTTCATACCTACCGGATCGAGAATTGATCCGATCTCGAACTTGAAGCGGTAGAACATTTCTTCTCCTTTTGTACAAACCGGTAGCGATTACCGATTTCCACCACACACACGTTCGTTTAAAATCGCCTCTAATCTCTTCTCCAACCGAAACGACTCACAACCAATTCGATTCTCAATCAAATCGATTCTCCAAAACGACTTTCACAAATTCAACCGAATCAATAAGACGCCACGAATCGTTTCGTCCTCTATCGGTATCCACATGGAACAACCTCTTTAAACGGATGAAGAAAGGATATGCTAGTCTCCGTTTTACACGTTTTGAATCACAGAAAAATCCAAAGAGAAATTCATAATTTTCTCTCTTTTCTCTTTCTCTCTCTTTTGTCTAACAAAATGAAATGAGAATTATAAATGGCGTAGACTGAAATCTGAAATCTGAGAGACTTTTGGGTATATATAGTCCACCTTTTCAAAGAGGAGTCATTTATCATTTAATCTTATGTACTTAGTTACTATGTAACTACATGTGTAACACATCTTATCATATAAGATGTAGGATTATATGTGGCAATAACTATTTAACCTTTTATATAACTTATCACATAAGTTATGATTTTCTCTGTATATTTCAACGGGTTGTTCTTTGTGTGTGATCCTATAGGTTTACTTAATGCTGGCAATAATCACAACTGATTATAAATCATGAGCGGACTCTAGCAAGCCATCATGACTACCCAATTTAATTAAATATCGATGATTCGATCCAAACCTATGTGTTGTCCTTGCATTGTATCCCTTTGTTACACGATATCTATATCGATCATAAGGCATGGATTGTGTTAACCTTATGTAGTATGATAACGTTTCTTGATCCCGAATTTTATCGAACCATGAATGACATTAATAACTCCTTATTAATTCATTCGAGCACGGCAGTGCATTTTCTTCAATCAAATTCATCAAGAGGCCTTAAGATATCTCTCTTATTTATGAGAGGAACAAATCCTATCTTGATCTATCTCATTCCTTCGCATGTTTCATTATATACCTAATCATAACCCTTATGGTTACCCGGTTAAAGGTAACGTTAGATTATGTTAAAGTACATAATTCCATATGTAGAAAACCGAGATAATCTCAAGTCTAAGGATAACAATACTATTGATGAGACATAACAATATCACGAACCATGTGCTATTCTCCCGATGGGTCAATCTAATATATGTTCTCCAACATATATCTATGTTAATGATTTAGTAACACTTACTCATGATTAGTAAAACATGACCATCAATCAACTATTATACTGATGTACATTTATAGCTTGCATACTTAAATAAGTATATTATATATGATTCCGCAAGTATATTTGTCACTACAAATATCCTATAAATGAACATGAATGGTTTATAATACATTTTTCATACTACTCTGTAGTTTTACTATCAGAATCACATATTCTGAAGATACAAAGCTGAATAACATATTCACGGTTTATTTTAAATCAAAAGAATAAAATAACTAATACGTACTTTATTAAATATCTCTAAACAAATACAAAGTTTGATTCACACAACAGATACAATTAGGTCTCATATACAAAAGCCTAGGGCATAAAACCAACATCACAAAGTAGTCCAATCCATTCAATGGAAAGGGGGTCAGAGCAAAAACTTCTTCCACTCTATAAGAAAAGTAACATTACATCGGATAGAAACTACCACCACTAGCGAGCAATCTGCTATCTGAGGACTTTAACTGAGAACTTGATCAATAAAAGAAAGAATCTAACAAAAGAGAAACAAACCATCACAGAAAGAAAGAAAGAACTTCACAGCCTTCAACAATAAACAATATGACTCAAAATTGGCTTGGTCTTCCTTGTAAAGCACCATAGAAAATCAAAAAATTGGACACATGTCACATTATGCCCAATTCATAAGCTCATTATTTATTATTTAAATAAATAAAAATGATATTATTTTTTGTCTTAGTTTTTTTTTATTATTTATAATTTTAATGAATACTACCACTAGGATAGTTTGGTGGTATGATGCGAACTCCATCATTTCATAGGTGAGGGGTTCCAATCCCGGGTCTGACAGGATTAATTTAAAATTTAGGGAAGGCATATGAGCCACTCTAAAGAGAACGAATCATGTGATCGCATGTAGTTTCTCCCTAATTTTTTTTAATAATTTTAATCAATAAAAATAATTTGTTATATGGCTGCCGATAAATTAAGTGCCACATAAAATCGGAAAATTGGACACATCACGAAGATAGTTTCATTTAATGTTTTTCATAGAAAATATCACAAAAATCCACATAATGCGGACACGTGTTACACAACTCGAACAATTCAGCTTTCTATATCGGTATAAAATAAAATAAAATAAAATAAAATAAAATAACAGTCGGTATAGTATAACAGCTGGGAGGAAATTCTTTTCGTGGGCTTGGCCACAAAACCCCGCTGGCGCTCTCTTACCAGCCTCAAGTCAATAACACTCGGAAAACACATACAAGAAGAATAGAATATCGAATAAGTAAAAGCCGAACGAACACACTCTTTTTCTTCTCCTCAGTTGTGCTCTGCGCCGATCGCCGTTGATGAGGGAGGAGAAATGTTGGAGGAGTACGCGGCCTCGCTTCTTCAGAGGATTCTCGGCAACTATGTCCGTGGGATCAACAAGGAGGCGCTCAAGATCAGCGCCTGGCAAGGTTGTTTTATCTCTCTATCTTTTGCTTATCTATGTATGTGTATAATTCACTCATTTTTCTCAATTTGATCTGCTTTAACTGTGAATCATTTGTGAATGAGATGAATTGAGCAATCTGGTGGTCTCAATTGTTTTCATAATACTTGTTTGTTTGTTTGTTTGTTTGGTCAGTGAATTTGGATAAGTTTCTTATTTCAATTCGTGAAGGGTTTGAATGTGTTGAAAAGCTTGAAGTGACTGTTTCTATCAAAATTAACATTTTTCACTTTGTTTCTTCTCTATTTGATCTGCTTTAACTGTGAATCTTTTGTAATTGAGATGAATTGAGCACTCTGGTGATCTCAGTTGTTCGCATAATACTTGTTTGTTTGTTTGATCAGTGAATTTGAATGATTTTCTTACTTCAATTCATGAAGGGTTTCAATGTGTTGAAAAGCTTGATGTGGCTGTTTCTATCAAAATTAGTGTGCTGTTTCTAATCCACTCATTTTTCTCTTCATTTCTTCTCTATTTGATATGCTTTAACTGTGAATTTGTTGTGAATGAGATGACTTGAGCAATCTCGTGGTCTCAATTGTTCGCATAATACTTATTTGTTTGTTTGATCAGTGAATTTGAATAATTTTCTTATTTCAATTCATGAGGGGTTTGAATGTGTTGAAAAGCTTGAAGTGGTTCTTTATATCAAAATTACTGTGCTTACTGTTTTTTTCTGGAAATTCTGTTTGTACGAATCTCTATTTGCTCAGTTTTTATGGGATGTGATTATCACATGATCGTTCCCCGAGTGAATATTTTCGAAATGAGATGGATGGGAGAAATCTCCTAGATTGAATCTTTTGCGTACTACTATAGCTTATTTCTAATTAAGAATTTAGTTTAGCTTATTTAACTGTGGAATCTTGACTTGTTTCTCTTCTTCTTCTTCTTATTTTCTTTTTTATTTGAAGGTGATGTGGAACTGAAAAACATGCAACTGAGACCTGACGCACTTAATGCTCTGAAATTGCCAGTTAAAGTTAAGGCTGGATTTCTTGGTTCTGTAAAACTCAAGGTTTGTTAAAACAAAATACTTTAAAACATTTAAATTTTTTCCAAATTAAGGATTGCATCATTGGAAATTCAGACCAGTTTCAGTCAGATATGCTACTGACATTAAATGGGTTTGTTTGGTGGTCTTTGATTGCACATTGAGGGTAAAATGAGGCTAATTTGGGTTATAAATCTACAGAGGAAAACTCAGTATTAAATTTTGTTGCACATCTGAGGTTAAATTGACGCTTTGGTTGTAAATTCAACATATAATTGGTGTAAATTGGGGTTTAATTGCATTATTAGTCATTCCTACCCCTTATTTACCACCGAAGGCCATTATTGCATTTTTGTTTCTGATCTGATTAACTACTGAATGCCAATATTCCTTTCTTTATCTTTGTTCTCTTTTTTCTTTGTTAGGTTCCATGGACCAAATTAGGTCAGGAACCAGTTTTGGTTTATCTAGACCAAATTTTCCTTTTAGCAGAGCCAGCATTGCAAGTGGAAGGTTCTAGTGAAGAAGCTGTACAACAGGCCAAACAAAACAGAGTGAAGGTATTTTATTTCCCCTGTTGAAGCTTTCAACTAATGAGCGATTCTATTGTTTTATTTACTCAAGTATCATATGTACCAGTTGGTGATAGTACCGGTTTCAATTGTTATATGTTGGTTTGTTCTGTGTTTAATAGTCCTGTAATTTTGTGTACTATATATTTCAGTGGCGTTACCCTTTCTGTACCAGTTGGTAATGGTATCAATTGACCTTTTTTTTTTCCATCAGCATTTTATTTTTGCTTTGTTTGTACTATGGGAGAGTTAATTGAATAATCTTTGATTCATAGTTCCTGATTGTGGGAGTTGCATTGAATATTCATTGTTTTGTTGGGGCTCAGTTACATGATCTCACACTATTGTTGCAAACCATTTTTTCCATTTGAAAATTTTGTATCCTAATTGAAATGACAAGCCTGTACTTATATCTTTTGTTTCGTTTTTATGAGAAGGAACTGGAAACAAAACTAATGGAGGCTCAGAGCGATCTGAAAGCTGAGATGGTACATAATTTTCTTTTTTATTTTACTGAAACTCTCTTTAAATGTCCGAACCCTTTACTGGGTTTTAATATTTTGTTTTAGCAAACATATCATTCTTTTTAATGTGTATGCTTTTTCTTTTGAAGAACACATCTTGGCTTGGGTCTGTTATTAATACAGTAATTGGGAATCTCAAGTTGTCTATAACCAATGTTCACATAAGATATGAGGATGCAGAAAGGTAAACCTCTTTACTTCTTTCCTTGGTTCCTTTCTTTTCTTTTTATTCTAATTTTTTTTTGTTAAATATCAAAAAATTGAAAATAATAGTTATTTATTTATAGCAATCCTGGGCATCCATTTGGGGCTGGTTTGACACTTGGAAAGCTTTCAGCTGTTACAGTTGATGATGAAGGCAATGAAATTTTCGCAACTGGTGCAAACTTAGACCATATTCAAAAGGTTTATTTCATATTTATTAAGACATTATTCCATTATGCTTGTTCACACCATTATTATGGGATAAAGTGCTGAGGGATAAAGAACCAAATAGGAATCCCTTAGAAGCACATATCCAACTTAAGAACCAAAATAGAAATCCAATAAAAAGAAAAGAAATCGAAATTCAGTAGTGCAACTGGAATCCTTGTATATTGTATAATAACCCTTGTTAATACAATTTTTAGTGGAAACTTATTGTTGTGTGAAAGTTTTGTCTTGTAGTCTGTGGAGCTTCAGAGCCTAGCTTTCTATTTTGATTCTGATAGCAATCCGTGGAAAATCGAAAAGCATTGGGAGGATTTGCTTCCATCAGAGTGGAACGAGGTATAAACTTTTATTTTTTATTTTTTCACTTGCGCTTTTTCTTTTTTAAATATTTTCAGTTACACTTTTCTTACTTTCCACTTCATGTGTTCTTATAAAAATGGTAATTCTTGGTTAATCCATATCACTTAGTTGGGATAAAAATGCTCCGATTTCGATCTAACAATTTTTGAAATAAAATTTATTTCAGATATTTGAATTTGGAAAGGACAATAACACGGCCGAAAAGGTTTCTTTGAAGGAACACAGATACATTCTTCATCCAGTAACGGGAAGTGCAAAGTATACAAAATTGAGGCTAGCTGAAGCTAAGAGGACAAACCAAGGATTGCAAAAAGCTGCTGTGGATTTGGATGACGTTACACTATCATTATCAAAGGTAAAAAGATGTTAATTCTTTCGGTACCTTATATCACACAGGTCTTGTCTGACTAATTGACGTCCATCTGATGCATCAACTATGGTTATTTCATACCCACCTTTTTCTTTATGTACTATTTTGCTTACTATACCTGCGCATGTAGCATTATAGACTGTATTGTTACTCTTGCTACCATCAAGATAAATCTGACCCCTTCAGAAGAAAAAATGAGTCTTTACTCTCTCTTTGCTTTGCTTTTCCGAAGACTCATTTGTGATGCTGGAGAGATGGAATAAAACAAAAAAAGAAAAGAAAAAGGAAAACAAATCAATGATTCCATATATCACGAAAGAGAATCACATAATGATTCAAGATTATTCTCTTTCATGATAATGGAATCAAAATGCAAATCTTAGTGCCTGTTCGTTTGTCTAGCTTAACACTGGTTCAACCATGAGTACTTTTGTAACAGTATTTGCATTGTCTGAAATTGCAATATGTGGCTGAATATTTTTTTTCATTTATATAGGATGGGTACAGGGACATATTAAAGATGGCAGATAATTTCTCAGCATTCAACCAAAGGCTGAAGTACTCTCATTACAGACCCTCTGTACCTGTTAAATCCAATCCGAAATTATGGTGGAAATATGCATATAAAGTACTGAATGAAGAGTCAAAGAAGGCTAGGTATGTTGGTTTGATACTTGTACTCTTGTGTTTACTGTTTATGGCATTTCTTCTTATGTCATTATTGCTATTAGTATAAGGAATGGTGAGTTAAGTTCTTATTCATGTTGCGGGAACAAAGGGAAGATAGGATAATGTCAAGTCCACTTGGTATTGAAATTGAGGTCTTACTATGTTAAAATTATTTTGTTATCTACATAGTTTGGAGAATATTAAATATCCAATCCAATCGACGGAGGCCAAAAACAACCAAAAAAAAAAAAAAGAAACAATTGATAGTCATATTTGTTTCAAACCTTAATTAGCTTGGTTTTATTTCCATGCAACAAATTAGTTACACATAATTTATGCATTTTTGATGTTAAAACAGTGGGAGAGTAGCATGGGATGAAGTTCTTAAATATGCTAAGCTTCGAAAGAAATACGTATCTTTATACGCATCTCTCCTTAAATCTGATCCAAGCCGTGTGATAATAGATGATAATGAAGAAATCAACAATTTAGATCACCTGCTTGATACTGAAGTTATTCTCCAATGGAGGTACTTATTACACTCCTAATAACATTCAATGTAGTTTTTTTTATTAATTTTGTTTTATTTTTCAACTGGAAAATTATGTTTAAGGCTCCAATCGTGATTAGTAAGGCAAAATGAAAAAAAATGGAAGGACAAATTGTGATAACAATTAATCCAAAGTGGTAGGATTTCACACTGGTGGATAAGTCTGTCACTTGTTTTTCTTATATTTTCTTATATTTTGATTTTATTTTTTATATGTACTTCTTTGTACCTTACAGGATGTTCGCACATAAATTCGTACAGCAAACACAGCCTGATTTGTATTCTACCAAACCAAAAGCCAAGGGATCTTGGTGGCCTTTTGGGTACTCCTCTCATTTCCATATTTATTAATCATTTCGATATTAGGTTGTTCAAACTATTACTATACAGTTATCTAATATTTCATCTTGTGGCATCAATTAAACCTATTTCATTCATATTAACCCTAATAAACACAAACCAGTAAAAAAGAAACATCTCGAAAAAGATGACAAACCCTTTAGCTGTATCCGGACTGAATAGCAGCTGGGTTTTAACTTTTAAGCAATTTGTTTTACATGGTTTTATACTAGTTAATAAATACACAGGTCAGGTTCTGCCACTGACGAGTCAGAAATGAAGCGTCTCTCCGAAGAAGACATGGAAAGGCTGAATAAAATAACTGGTTATAAAGAAAACTCAGACGAGTACCTCTTGAGCACTCAGGACAAGAATCTGATTCAGTTTTCAGTTAAAGTGCGCATGAGGCACAACGCATCGAAACTCGTGCAAGGCGATGAATGCCTTGCTGACCTGTCATGTGATGAGTTGGTTGGTAACCTCAAAATGTATCCTGAAACCCAGATATTTGACCTAAAATTGGGGTCGTATAGATTGGTCTCTCCATATGGACTCCTTGCACAGGTTAGTTTAGTTTACATTTCTTTTAAATGGGACAAGTGGAATATTCTCCCCTCTAAAACCTCAAATTATGACATATATACCCCTGCAAAATGAGGAATCTCGTCCTCATGCCTACAAGGGTGTACATGACATTTTTGATGTTTTATAGGGGAAAAATTGTAAATTTGTTATAAAATATCAGTTCCCTCAAAATTTTGCTACTTGACAAGTCTTTTATGCTGGTGCATGACTTGATTGCAGAGTGAGAAGTCTTCTAATTCGCTTACTGGTGTCTTCTGCTACAAGCCTTTAAATGAGCAGATAGACTGGAGTTTCAAGGCAAAAGCTGAACCGTGTTATGTCACAGTATGTTGTTTCTCCTTTTATGTTGAAAGGATCCTACTATTTTGGAGATATAATTTGATTAATGCTTACTTTTTTGGTTTCGTATTGACAGTATTTGAAGGAATCAATAGATCTAATAGTCGATTTCTTCAAGAGCAGCCCTACTATAAGTCAAACCCTTGCACTGGAGACTGCGGCAGCTGTTCAGGTTCGAACTTTGATCCTTTGAAACTCCATGGATTTATTTTTACTTTATGTTTAAATTTTAACCTTTGTGTTCTCATCTTTTTTTTTTAAATTTTTTTTATCCATGATCTGTTACTTGAAGATGACTATCGATGGAGTCAAGAGGACTGCTCAACAGCAAGTGACACGAGCATTGAAGGATAAGTCAAAGTATATTAACCATACCTCTTTGTTCAAATAACTCCAAAAAGTTTACCAATTTTATGTTTGCATCAATATCATTGGTCTTCTACTGAGAATTACTTACAGTTTGTGCTTTTTACAATAGCTGTTATCTATGTACAATGCGAACCACATACATTATTTCTTGTAACACTAGGACCAACAATTTTCTTGTTAAGCTTGAAACTAGGATTGGTCCTTATCAGTCATGCTTAGCAATATTCATTCATGTTTATATTCTCATGATTGTTACTTTATTTATTAATGTTAGTATGTATATTTTTGTTATAGGTTTTCTCTAGACCTAGATATTGCTGCGCCAAAGATCACAATCCCAACAAAGTTCCGCCCAGATGGTGTAAACGAAACAAAGCTAATGCTCGACTTGGGAAACCTAATTCTACGTACACAGGTCTTTTAAGTTTTAACTTTTAAGTCCCTTTGTTACGCTTCTTGGTTATTGTACAAATCAATCAAATCAGGTCGAATTCATTTGATCCATTTTAAGCCCTAACATAGAGGTTTCAATTCAAATACAGGACATGGTGGGTTATGATTCTTCTTCAGAAGAAGATGAGATGTACTTACAATTCAACCTGGACCTGAGTGACGTGTCAGCTTTTGTTGTGGATGGCGATTACCAATGGAACCAATCATCTGAATCAACTGGCAAGTTACTTTTGCCAGTTGTTGATAAATGTGGGATTGTTGTGAAGCTTCAGCAGGTCCCTCTCTATTCTTTACCTCAACCCACAATCTTATTAAATAATAATAGAAATTTTTCAAATAACCCCCTAACCTTTTTGAATATACAAAAACCCCTATATTTTCAGATTTTCAAGAACCTCCCTATGATAAACATTTCATTTTCAAAACAATCCCTCCATCTACTTTTCCATCTAATAATTAGTTAATTATTTTGAAGTTCCAATTTTACCCCCTATGATAAAATAGTTTTCTAAAAAAACAATTTCTTACAAAATATTTTTCTAAAAAACAATTTCTTACAAAAGAGTTCGGGGGTTATTTCAAAATTTCCGAATAATAATTAGTATGTGTATGCTTTCTAAATGCTAGGGATGATGACGCTGATCCCACAATGAAAGTTAATGCATTCCTTAACCAATTCCTTTTTGTTTGGGTACAGATACAATTGGAGAATCCGATGTATCCTTCAACGAGACTGGCAGTGAGGTTGCCTTCGCTAGGTTTCCACTTCTCGCCGGCTCGGTACCACAGGTTAATGGCAGTTGCAAGGATCTTTCAAGGCGAAAATGATAGCAGCACGGATCAAAGCGTTTTGCAATTGCAGGGCCAGGCTAACCTTGAGGGCTGGTCGTCTGTTCTCACTTGGAAGGTTATTTCTCCTTTTTATTTATTTATTTATTTTTTTGACAAATTTGCTATTTATGTACTCTTTGGATAAATTTATGTATGCGAGCCAGATGTTATTACCAGCTATATTGATTGTTTGACCTATATGTGTTACTCATGCACTGACCCGTTATCACTGGTAGTGCTTATCTAGTTTCGTAGTAGAGTTTATGTGATGTTTTATTTACCGTAAACTTTTTTGTGGGAATTATTCTGACATTTTAATGCTTCCTGACAGGGTGTGGGAAACAGGGAAGCTATTTGGCAAAGGAGATACCTACGCCTAGTGGGGCCATTTCTTTACATTTTTGAAAACCCTAATTCTCCAGTTTACAAACAATGGATCAGGTTGGGATTTCTTCCCTTTTCTTAATTTCTATTAGTTATATTAATTAATTACAATCTTGCCCCAGCTGGCATCTTTGCACAATTTATGTTCCAATAGGAACAAGGATTTTAGTACTGTGTATCAACAGTGTATTTGCATGTTTCTGGTTTCATGCAATTTTCAGTGACGCAATTGTTTGATTATTTTTGCTTTTTGCTTACACTTGTTACAGTTTACGAGGCAAACAAGTTCACCAAGTCAATAGTGAACTTGCAGGTGGCGTAGAAAATATACTAGCTTTATATGATTCTGGGCAGCTCAATCCCAAGGCACATTTTTTCATTCACTTATGATATTCTCAGCCGTTTAAATTAGTCAACATTCAATCAACTAAAACTACCTTACGAAATGCTTTCTTTTTTTTTTTTCTTTCTTTCTTTTGAGATAGGTGCTAGAAGATGGAAATGCTTTGATTTTATTATGTGATAGCGATGAAGCAAAACATACATGGCATAAGCGTCTACAAGAAGCCATATATCGTGCATCGGTACCCTTTCTATTGATTATACCAGTTTTGTACCAAATTGATTTAGTTTCTTAGTCATCCTTTTATTCTTTTTTTTCTGGATTTGTGTCCTTGATTGGCTTTATAATGAATTGTGAGACAAACATCTTTCTGCATTCTATATCATATTAAACTTTTTCGATAGTCTTGAAAACACATGATTTAATTTGATAGTCTTGAAAACACATTCTATGTCATATGCATTTGAGATTATAAGTGTTTTTGTCCCCTAATTTATGTTAAATATATATCTTTAGGGAGCTCCCTCAATATCTCCTATTTCGGAATCTTCCTCTTTCAATGGAAGCACAAGGGGCAATAGTTCCTTTAAGGCTGATAATAATGATATGATAATTGAGAAACTATTTCTTGCTGGTGTTCTTGATGAGCTGAAGGTTTGCTTTAGCTGTAGCTATGAGGTACAATTTCCCCTTTTTGTATATGTCTTGTTTTAGCCCTTCAAAACATTCTGATTATTAATGTTTTGTGTATTCTTTTCCTTTTTGCGTATAGAACAATCAGGATTTTAAGAAGATACTGCTGAGCAAAGAGAGAAGGTTGTTTGAGTTCCGTGCCAAGGGTGGCCAGGTATGCTTATTCACATCACATTTTTCTTAAAGTACTGAATTATCACATAAATGGAGTAAGAATTTAACCAAGAAAAAAATGATTTCGGCAAGGTGTTTCAAATTGTAAGTACAGGAATCGCTTAGAATATGGTCCCAAATAGTATCACATAAAAAAGTTTGTAAGTTCACAATTATGTATTCTGCTGTGATTAGGCAGTGTTAATCATTCAGACAAAACCATTTCCTAATTATACTTCTTTCTATTTCTTTTTGAAAAGGTGGAGCTCTCAATGAAGGCAGGAAACATTATGATAGGAACGATTCTCAAATCCCTCGAAATAGAAGATCAACACAGCTTAACTGGTGCATCCACATCATCACCAAAATACCTCGCAAGATCCTTCATAAGCAGCTCAGATGATGACTCATCAATCCATCACGCCACATCATCATCATCGTCACTGAACAAGGTTAAAAGCGGAATGAGAAAGAGTGGAAGTGATGACGACTTTTTTGAGGCGACAGATGACTTTGACGAGGTTTATGAGACGCCTTATCCGTACGAAAGCCAGACAAGTGGAAACGAATTTTCCCTAAAGCCCCCTGGGTTTTCACGGATTCCCGGTTTGATCCCTGATTTGGAGGCTGAAGATGGGGATGAGAAGAAGAGTGAGGGGGATAATTTGGGCAGTTTTGTAAAGGCACAGGTTGTGATCTATGACCAGAGATCTCCTCAGTACAAAAATTTGGATAATAGAGTAAGTTATATCCTTGTACATTTATATCAATATCAATATTGGAGTACATTTATATCATTTCCTTACAAGTATTGAGTGCATTTCCTTATCAATTTTTTCTTGTTTTACAGGTCATAGTAACTCTAGCCACACTCTCTTTCTTCTGTCACCGACCCACAATAGTGGCAATTGTGGAATTTGCAAATGCTATCAATTTCGCCGAGGCAAAGGATGATGGTGATGTTAACAGTACCAAATCAGAGACTTATTCAGGCCCTATAACAAAGGAATCTGAAATTGAAGATGAGACTGGTTCTACTGACATGAAAGGCCTGGCTATCAAAGGGTTGTTTGGTAAAGGCAAAAACAGGGTTGTTTTTCATCTCACGTTGAAAATGGCCAAGGCGGCGATATTTTTGATGAATGAGGCCAGTAGTACTATTGCTACTTTGTCACAGAATAATCTACTTACTGATATAAAGGTTTGCTTATAACTTTATTTATTTATACCATCTCTAGGGTTTATTAACTACAATAAGGATGTGTGTAACTTGTGCGTTTGTTTTGTTAGGTGTATCCATCCTCATTTAGTATTAAAGCTGCACTTGGAAACCTGAAAATAAGTGATGATAGCCTTTCAGAGAGCCATCCTTATTTTTGGGCATGTGATATGAGAAATCCAGGAGGCACTTCTTTTGTTGAGGTAACCTTTTCTCTTTAATAATACATTGTTATCTAGTTTTGTTTCTGCTTATTAATTTCTTGTGTTATATACAGATTGATTTCACGTCATTCAGTCCTGATGATGATGACTACCATGGTTATGACTATAGTCTCACTGGGAAGCTCTCAGAAGTTAGAATTGTTTACTTGAACCGTTTTATTCAGGAGGTAATCAATCTGATGTTTTTTTTTTTTTTTAACTTACTGTGCATTTTGTTAACTTATGTATATCACTTGTTGGCTAGCAGTTAGACGCTAGCAGCATGATTTTGTGTTGGTTTCCCAGTTCTAATTAGGCCAAATTAGGTCGTGTTAACCCTCAATTAACCACTAATTCTGCTAATAAACCTCCAATTTTTCCCGTTAGTTAACCCTCAGTTGTTCCATTATGCCTCAATTTAGTCTTGTAACCAGATTGGTATCAATGTATTGAGTAAATTGAAGGAAAAGTCAAAACAAACCAACTGGCCATGTCCATACCACTAGGCAAATTCAAGATTCAGTTCTTGCTTCAGTTCTTACAATTAGATAAGTTTTTTTATTTTCCTGGCAGATTGTTGGTTACTTCATGGGCCTCGTACCGAAAACTGTGGAAAGCACAGTGAAACTTAGAGATAACGTGTCCAATTCAGAGAAATGGGTCAGCAAGACCGATATTGAAGGAAGCCCTGCTATTAAGCTCGACCTTTCTCTCAGTAGACCTATCATTTTGATGCCTCGGAGCACCAATAATCTCGAGTAAGCTCCTTGTATTATTTTATTGAGAACACATTTGTATCACCAGGTTAAACATCACCTAAACATCACCGTAATATATTTTTAGTCATCCATTAAATCTTTTTACATAACTAATTGAAAATAATGCCTTTTGTATATCAATATACCTTTTTATATGTTCAATCTACCTTTTTGTATATCAGTATACCTTTTTATAGTTCTATTATGTCTTTTTGAAATTCCGGCGATGTTGGTAATAAATAAGCCGGTCGTGCGTATCAGGTTCTTTTTTTTTATTTTATCCTTTTTTTAGGATTATTCTGTGGTACTCTCTATCCTTTTATTTTATCCCTTATATTATCAAGAATTTCACACAAAATATTTGCCTGATACTGTTCTGAGTGGTAGGGTATTATGCCTGTATGGAACTGGTTTTCAAAATGTGTAACTAGGACCCTGACTAAGCACCTGTAATCCTTAATTGTACAATTAAGGGTCAATTTTTCTGGTGAAACTAGATTAACGCAATATGGACTCGTTTTAGTTTCCATTCTGCAATAACGGACCAAACAAGCTGAAAAAAGTAATGATGGTGTAAACAAAAGAAGCAGAAAACTGTTGCAAAAATTGTTCAAACAGATTGATGCTGAAGTCCTGTATGTTGATCCTTTTGGGTCCTTAAGTCTTGTATGCTAAAGTCTTGTAAATCCTTTGGGTGTTTAAGTCCTGTATGTAGATCTTTGCACTGTTATCTAGTGTAAATATGACATTATTGTCTCCGTTTCTTCTATGATGTGTTAACAAAGGTTGACCTTTTATTTTCAGCTTCTTGGAACTGGACGTGCTTATGATAACAGTTCAAAACACTTTTCAATGGCTCAATGGTGATAAGAGCAACATGAATGCTGTGCACCTTGAGTCGATGACCATTAAGGTGAATTGAATTCAACACTATCTCAATTTATTATTTCGTGCCTGATTCTTTGTAATGATTAAGGAAGTCCTGCATATTTATCAAGTGATTCTAAATTCTTATAACGTAAGATTCTTTTTACGGTGATTTGAAGGTCAAGGACATCAACCTGAGTATAGGTATGGATATGGCACGAGGGGAAACTATAATTCAAGATGTTACTGGTCTCTCTCTTGAGATCCGAAGGACGCTTCGTGACTTGAGTCATTTGATGCCAGAAGTTGAGGCTGCTGTTCAGGTTTCTTTCACTTTCTTTAACTCATTCTAAAACTTTTGTACATGTAAAGATTTTTTTATTATTTTTTTTTTTGAGATTCGAGAGTAAAGATTTTGTGCCTAGTTAGCATTAAACGCCTAGGATGGCCACGTTTCCTTTGTTGATATTTTTGATTCCGTCAATTTCGCAAAAGATAACTAGGCATAACGTAAGATTTGTGGTTTATTTGAAGAAAATAACACCGTATTTGTTCTCTCTATTCTTGCCTGATGATAATAAGCTTTTTATTATATGCCCAATATCTCCAATGCTGTCTTGACGCATATTATCATATTTTGTCTCCCATAATAAATCCTTTTGCTTACTCCCCTGATTCAGAAAAACCATTTTGTTAGTTTTTGTTAGAAGTGTTAATTTGCTTTCCCCTTGACACTTGACACAGATACAAGTTCTGAAAGCAGCTTTATCCAACCGTGAATACGAAATAATAACCGAGTGCGCGTTATCCAACTTCTCCGAGACTCCAAATATCGTGCCTTCCCTTTTCAATGAATCTCCACCACAAATCACGAATGGTGATACAACTATAGCTCCTTCTTCATCTTCTTCTTCTTCTTCTTCTTCTTCTTCTTCTTCTTCTCTTGCTCTTCCGGAAACTTCCGTAGAAACCAGGCCGGGCCAGAATGATGAGGTGGCGCCATGGATTGCCTTAAAGTGCTCAGTTGCTGTGAATCTGGTTGAGCTCTCTTTGCATTCTGGATCGTCCAGAGATTCTCCTCTAGCTACTCTACAGGTTCGTCAAATTATAGAGAATACCTATTTGAATAGAATAAATATGCATATTCCTTTTTTGATACTATAATTTGCAATAACCTATTTATTCGCTTTTAAAGCTATCATTACTAGCACAGTACCACTGTACCAGTACACTAACATTACTGGTATTGTATTGTTTCTAATACCCTATTGGTTTTGCTGTATTTTGGTAAAATTATTAGATTCCAATTATTGCGGTATTTTGGTAAAATTCTTAGATTTGGAGGTGTGACTTCTGGTCGTGTTGGCTTAATCTAATCTAACAATAGACTTAGGCACATAGTGTTCTTATTTTGTTGAATTCTATTTCTCTTTTGCTTTAGGCGACTGGAGCTTGGCTTCTGTACAAATCAAACACGCTCAATCAAGGGTTCCTTTTCGCAACGCTGAAAGGCTTCTCTGTTTTAGACGACCGTGAAGGCACAAGAGAAGAATTCAGGCTCGCAATTGGAAAATCCATGACTGTTAGAGATGAACCGTCAAATGATGACCATGAAAATTTCGGTGAGCCTGAACCAATACCTGTACATTTCGGAAAGCTTTTTGGCAAAGAAATCGGTTTCAAACCGATCCCATCCATGCTTTTACTAGATGCAACCTTCAAAAAAGATTCGACAAATGTTTCTCTATGCATTCAGAGGCCGAAATTTCTTGTCGCGCTTGACTTTTTGGTGGATTTTGTGGAGTTCTTTGTACCTTCTTTTGGCGCTGTGTTATCAAATGAGGATGATAAAGATCTCCAGCAAATCCTGCCTGCTATAGTCTTCCAAGATCAGATTTACACTCAGGAAAGCTCTGTGTTGTCTATCTCGCCTCAGAAACCGTTGCTTGCTGACGATGAACGATTCGATCATTTTATATATGATGGAAAAGGCGGGAAATTGTTACTTCATGATAGAAATGGGGAGACTATGTCAGGGCCAAGGTTGGAGACTATTATCTTTGTAGGAAGTGGAAAGAGACTTCAGTTTAGGAACGTCACAATAGTGGTAGTAAAATACTATATATTTTTAATTTATTTCATTGCAACGACTTTAATTATGTGGGAGTAAATTACTAAATTTTGCATATTGCAGGATGGAGAGTACTTGGATTCGTGTATATCACTTGGAAGTGATAGTGCCTATTCAGCTTCGGAAGAAGACGGTGTTTTCTTAGAGAGAGGAGAGAGAGATTCTGAATTAGGGAATAATGTGGAAAAAACTGAAGCTGGGAAGGAGAAAAAGTCTAGTAGTGCTAATTCATCAGGAGAAATTATAGTGGAGTTACAGGTAGAGTGATTCATCATTTATATACTTTAAAATTTTGTCAAAATAGTTCCAGTATTGCCGCGAGGGTACAGACATGATTTAATGAACTTGAAGTTGATTTAAAAAGGGGTATTTCATATTTACCCTTCCGAAAACTCAAAATATCATATTGTTGATTGTTCCAAAGAATAAATTGATCTTTTATTTGCAGGCTATTGGGCCAGAATTAGCATTTTATAGCTCATCAAAGAGTGTTGGTGAACAATCTGGACTTTCTAATAAAGTCATACACGCCACCACAGATGCATTTTGCAGGTCATATATATTTCTTTATTCAGACCATTGATATATCAGAAAAAATGGTCTTCTGAACTTCAATCATCTTTATGTTTTTCATTGCTATAACATACATCTCAACCATAACTTTCAATGTTATATACTTTTGGGGTTTGAAGTTGTAAAATCACTATATAAACATTAAAGCATTGGTTTGTTTCATATAAGTTGAGTACATAAAGTTAGCAAGTTAAGTCAGGTGTGTTTGCTGTTGGGTAACTTTAGAGTTAAGACCATTAATATGCGAAAGAAACATGTATTGTATTTGCTTCGATTTATCTACTGAGCTATCTATCTAATAAAATAATTCTCTCTTTAGGTTGGTAGTGAAAGGTGACAGCATGGAGATGAGTGGTGACGTTCTTGGCCTGAAGATGGAGAGCAATGGAATTAGGGTTTTGGAGCCCTTTGATACCTCTATAAAATACTCCAGTGTCGCTGGCAGAACAACTTTCAATCTCAGTTTATCAGAAATTTATATGAACTTTTCATTCAGTATCCTTAGGCTTTTATTGGCTGTTCAAGATGATATTTTGGCGTTTCTACGTACTTCTTCTAAGAAAGCAACTGAGCTTTGTTCCCAGTTTGACAATGTTGCCACTATTCATGGTACATTCTTAATTTTTCACGAAAGCTAGTTTTTATATTTTCTTGGCAATTTGGTGTCTTATTAAATAGAGATGTTATTTGAGCCTTCGTTGGACCTTTCTGTCCCCAAAAAACCTAAAATGGCTATTATACCATTTAATCATTTATTGTAATTCTTGTTTTTATTCATGTTCATATTTCTAATAACATTCTTCAACCAAGGACCAAAGTACGAATAACAAAATTTTGAGGGGAACTTATGTAGTTTAATATGTTTATTTCAGGTCATGCAAATGACAGAACATATTCTTTTTGGAGGCCACGTGCTCCATCTGGATATGCCACTCTTGGGGACTGTCTCACTCCACTGTACTCATATCTTTTACTCAGACAAAATTTTCAAACTTCATTTTTTTTTTTGTTCTATTATGTGACTGAATTTTTCTATAGTAGCAGTTAGGTCCGTTACCATCATGAAAAAGTCAGATAACAGTTTAAACAATTTTTTGTCCTTAATTTGTCTTGGTACATTTTTTACTATTGCTACAAAATGTTGGACATCGATATCGTCAGCTTTTAGGACATATACTAACTGAAATTCATAATAAAATTCTGAAATTCATTTGAGTTTTGTACTGATACAGGAATGAACCACCAACAAAAGGAGTTCTTGCTGTGAACACGAGTCTCGTAAGAGTAAAGAAACCTGTTTCATACAAACTTATCTGGGAAAAAAGACCTTCTTCGAGTGGCGAAAGTGAAGGCTGTTCTATCTGGTTTCCTATTGCACCAAAAGGCTATGTTTCAATGGGTTGCGTTGCTTCAACTGGAAAGTCAGAACCTCCTTTATCATCTGCCTTGTGTATTTTGGCGTCGTATATATCTTCATGTGCCTTGAGGGATTGCATAGTTCTCAAAACTGACCAGTATTCCCTTATACCTCTTTTGCTTACTCTTTTAGTCACTTTTTTGGGCACTAAAGTTAAACTAGCACATACACCAAATTCAATTTATGCTCTTAAACATGTACAAAGTTGATTCATTTCTACTTGAACATTTTATGATTTGAATTGTAGGAATATTGCCAGTACAACATTTTGGCGCGTGGATAACAGCTTTGGATCATTTCTACCTGAAGACCCTGAAAACTTAAGCTCCACTTTAATCGGAAAACCATATGATCTGCGCCACATGCTTTTCACAAACAACTCGGATCCATCATCATCTAAACAATCTTCTCCAAAAGCTCAATTGCATAATTCCAACAGATATAACAATAATATAGATGCAAAGGGATCTGAATCATCTGGCCGTTTAATGGAGGCCGTAGAAAATGTTAAATTAGTGTGGTGGAATAATGGCACTTCAAATCAGAAGAAGCTCTCGATTTGGCGCCCAGTTGTACCGCCTGGGATGGTTTATTTTGGGGACATTGCAGTTAAAGGGTATGCTTTTTCAAAATGTGAAGCACTTTTGGCTCCTATATTTATTTTGATAAATTATTCGCTATACCTTTTCTTAGCCGTCCCCAATATATTCCTCAATTAAGACTTGATCCCAGAAATCTCAGTTAAACACCCAAAAGAGGAATGATAAGTTTGAGATCTTGTCTCTGTTTCGTAACAAGCAGCTTAGCATGTTTTCTTAGACATACTACATTAACAAGTGTCCATTAAAAAATGTTCATAAATAATTATTATAACAATTCGAAAAACAAAAAAGGCTCCATTTCTTCCTTTTTATAACCAAATCTATTTCTTCCTGCAGGTATGAACAGCCAAATTCCGCAATCGTTCTTCGTGACACAGGAGACGAAACCTTCCTTAAACCCCCAACAAATTTCAAACTCGCCAGCCGAATCAAGAAACAAAGAGGCATAGAAGGAATCTCCTTCTGGATCCCTGAGCCGCCACCTGGCTTCATCTCGCTCGGCTGCGTCGCATCGAAAACTGCGCCAGCACCCGAAGATTTCCCCGCTTTGAGATGCGTGCGGAGCGACATGGTGGTGGGCGACCAGTTTCCTGATGAGAGCGTTTGGGACAGTGTGGGAACTAGGGTTTCTGACGATTTCAGCGTTTGGAGCGTACAGGGCGATGAGTTTGGAAGTTTTATTGTTAGAAATGGGTTTAGGAAACCGAAGAAGAGACTCGCGTTGAAGCTGGCTGAACCGGCTCAGTCTGGCGGATCTGATACGATGGTTATTGATGCAGTTATCAAGTCCTTTTCTGCTGTTGCTTTTGATGATTATGGTGGATTGGTAAGGATTCTTCAAAGTTAAAATCTAGGTTATCATATTAACTGTTATGTTACTAGACACTGCCGATTTTAATGTTATATTGTATTGTATTATAATCATGTCTGTACGTACAATACAGGCCCTGTCAGGTAATGGACCGAATACTTGTGTAGGATATAGTACTGGCAGGTAATTTGTACATATTAGTACAAGTTATGACTGATACCCTTTATTTTCATTGTTGTACTCTCTTGCATTCTTGTGCTTTTATAGTGGTTTGACTTTGAACGTCCATTATTATATTCATTAATTCTGCTATACTGCTTGCAGATGATGCCGTTATTTGGAGTGTCACTGGGTAACATTGGATTCAGCATGCATGGGAGGACCGACACATTAATCGCAACCGCAAGTTTCTTCCTTTCTGCTAGATCTTTTAATGACAAAAATGACTCGTGGGAACCCCTAATCGAACCGACAGATGGATTTGTTAGGTAAGAATGTTCTGCACTAAACTTCAAAAGGTTTGTGATTTGTTTGGAATTTATGTTTCTTACTACTTAATTTTTGGTTTCAGGTACCAGTATGATGTTAACTTGCTGGGCACGCCAAGCCAGCTCAGAATGACTTCAACTCAAGATCTCAATTTGAATGTGTCGGTTTCCAATACAAACATGATTTTTCAGGCTTATTCTAGCTGGAATAATCTGGGCCATATTGATGAACATGAACAATCCAAACGAAGAGTTAAGTCTCAAGTTTGTTTCCTCTGAGTGCTCTAATTTTTCTCTTATGCAAATGATAAATCTTTTGGTCCAATTCCTTTAGTGCCAACCAAGCAAAAGACTTGACGATACTTTAATTTGAGAAATACTTTTTGTATGTATGTGTTCCTTTTATGACACATGTTATATGCAGGAGGTACTTTCTCCAGGTGGCAGCGAGAGAAGAATCCTAGATGTGCATGAGAGGAGAAATTACTATATCGTCCCTCAGAACAACCTTGGCCAGGATATTTATATACGGTCTCATGAACTAAAGGGTTTCCCTAGAATTATCAAATTATCTTCAGGAGACGACCGGCTTGTCAAAGTCCCAATTCCGAAAAATTCAATGCATTCTCACTTTACTGGGAAGCATAATGAAGTCTCTCGATCGATGATAACTGTTATTGTTGCTGAGGCAGAGGTAAATAATCTCTCTCTCTCACTAATCTCCCTCTTTTCTGCAAGTTATTCCTCAATTTTGCCTACATTAATCACCCTCTTTTCTGCACGTAATTCATCAATTTTGCCTACATTAATCTCCCTCTTTTCTGCAAGTAATTCCTCAATTTTGCCTACATTAATCTCCCCCTTTTTTTGCAATTAATTCCTCAATTTTGCTAAGATCAGCCCTTCCATTGAAGTAGCCCTTCATTAAACCAAATTTAGCCTCTATTAACCAGGGACTCAAAACTCACTCCAAAAATATTAAGAAAAGAAAAGAGGGAAAAACAGAAAGGGTTAAATAGCCCTGAACGGGCAGTCAACAAGTGGCAAGAGTTGAATAATTGATGACTTAATGCACACTTTGATCCAAATTTACAATTCGGTAATCTCAAATGCATTTTTGTATTTCTCTCAGCTAAGAACACAAGGAGAAGGATTATCAACAAGTGAGTACATGACAGCTATACAACTTTCTTCTAACCGCTCTTCTGAAATGCCTCTTCACAAGCAGACAGCTCGTACCTGTGCTTTTTTCTCCGAGAGTTCGTCTCAAGGAATGGCCTCAGTTAAATGGAAGGAAATGTTCTTCTTTAAAGTCGATAATTTGGTATGTGATTTGTTTGTCTAACTATGGTTGTTCATTGCATACTACTTTTTTTTTAGGGTTTAGGGTTTAGACTAGTGAGTGTTAGAGACGAGTTAAAATAGCATTCATTGCCAACGTTGTTGATGGTTATTGGCTAGAATTATTTTTTATGCGAATAAATTAAGCAGGTAAACATCCATAAAGGATTTACAGAACATTAGATAGTTAATCATTGATTAATTTTTTTTGCTTAACACATGAAATTCTGTTTAGAGGCATCTTATGAAAAAGGTACTTATATGATGAATTCCCCCTTTTGACCCTTAATATGTTGGAACTTTTTTGCAGGATGATTATATACTTGAATTCCTTGTGATGGACTTGGGGAGAGGTATTTGTTTCGTCTCAAACAGCTCTTCTTGTTTTCTTTCTTTTTATGATTGTCTTATTTTATAATTGTTTCTGGTAAGTAGCAGGTGAACATGTGGGCATGTTTTCTGCTCCATTAAATGAACTTGCGCTTGAGCTTTCTCCAAATTCTAGTGAAACTCATTTTGAATTGACATGGAAGGATCTTGTTTCAGCAAAATTACCGGTACAGTTTGCACTCTTTTATAAATTGACTAAGTATTATTTGACTACCAGGGGTCCACTTGTACTTGAGAACCGAGTCAGCCACTAGATACTTGCCCTTCTGTACCAAATTCTCAATAATTATTAAAATCTAGATACAGTATATTCGAACTCATGGTTATGGAGCCGATTTTATTCCTTTCAAATATTCCATTTTCCAAGTAGAAAATTCTTGTTTATGAAAGAAAACATTGTTCAAGCAAATAAAGTGAAACTTTCTAAAAAAACCTAGTTTTATTTTCAGGCTAATACTGATGATCCCATAGGAAAAATAAGATTTGCAGTTGTTCATTCATCCAGACCAAAACCACAACAAGACAAACCTGACAAGTGGGCCCGTGGAATCAGAAACAAATCGAGCCTCATTCAAATAAGCTCTTCAATGGACGGTCCTTGGACGACAGTCAAACTGAATTACGCGACTCCATCCGCCAGCTGGCGCTTGGGCGGTGATGTCATCGCCAGCGAGATTAGTATTAAAGAGAACGATAGATACGTGAAAATAAGGTCTCTTGTCTCGGTCAAGAATAACACGGATTATGCTGTGGAGGTTTCTTTGAAAGGGAGATTTGATGAGATTAATAATGAGGTCACGGTTGAGACGGATGAGTTTATTCAAACGCAGAATTATTTGGATATGACTGGATGGACAGATGAAATTAGTGAGGTGAACCAAATTTGCTTTCATTATTTTTATTATTTTAGTTAACTTTTTTCTCTCTAAAGAGCAAGATTATGCTGTCATGTTCAACATCAAGAAACAACCAATTGTGTGCAGGAAAAACACATACCTGTAAGTACCTGTTTGTATGTATTTAGCATCATTTCTCATTATATTTGCATTAACACTACACAGGGACCAGACAGCATTGAATTGCCAGCTGGCTGGCGTTGGATCGATGATTGGCAGTTAAACACAGAATCCACTGGTACATCTGAAGGATGGATCTACTCAAAAGATGAAAAGAACAAAAGGCAAAGGAAGTGGATAAGGCACAGGAAATACAATGTAGATAAGAATGAAACCCTAATCCCAATTGGCTTGCTGAAACCAGGATCGACGATCCCTCTTCCACTACAATACCTCACAAACCCTAATTTTGCCTACTCTTTACAAATCAGGCCAGCTGGCGCCGATAATTCCTCAATCGCATCAAATTATTCATGGAGCACTGCAAAAGTTGAAGGCCAATCAGACAAGATTTGCGTATCGAACTTGTCCGAATGTGAAAAGCTCTTATTTTGCTCACAATTAAACGGCTCTCCTTCATCCTCTGATTCTTCAGAAGGACTCTGGTTCTGTGCGAGTGTAGAGGCAAAAGAGATAGGAAAAGATGTTCGTTCGGATCCGATACAAGATTGGACGATTGTAATCAAGTCACCTTTATCTTTAGCGTATTATCTTCCTTTCCCAGCTCAATATAGAGTTACGGTTGGTAATGAATTTGGTGGCGAAAGTAATATTTGTGCAAATGGTAATTTTGTGCCTGGTACAAGTGTTAAAATCCACAATGCAGGGCCTGAGGATTCTCTTTATTTGTCACTTGTTCCACAAGGAGGCTGGGAACCAATGCATGTAGGTTATATTTATCATTCTTTTATTGGGTTTTGATTTTAATGTTCTCGTTTGGTGATTATTTTCTTTCTTTTTTATGCATGTGGAATTTGATGCTGACCATTTCTCTTTGTTTCAAGGAGCCTGTCGTAATTTCGCATGCAAATAGAGCGCTTTCGAAACTAATCAATCTCAGAAATACATTTTCACAAAGGTATGCTTATAAATACTTCACTTTTGGACCCCTTTTGTGCAGTAAGTGGGCTTTTAGTTTATCACGGTTGAAAAGAACACCAAAACAATAATAAAAGGGAAATAAATGACGCAGCCACATAAAACAATTTAAACTATAGTAACACAGCAAGTAACAAAGACTTTTTGGGGAATGTGAGTCTCCAATCCAGTCGTGCCATGCCAGTACTGTTTATTTAATAAACTATATTATATAACATTCATTGTTTTCTTGCAGGATTGTTCAAATCACGCTAGAACATAATTTACAGAAAGACTGCCCGTATTCAAAGGTGATACGTATATACGTACCTTATTGGATCTCATGCGCGAGATTACCTCCTCTTAGTTTATGCATAACAAGTCTATCTAATAAAGAGAGATCCCGTTTTTCCATAGTATCTCGATCCACTGAGAAAAATGAAAAAGCTGCTTGGAAAATCACACCAGATGAAATGGTAGATGGATATACCATTGCTTCTGTTTTGAATTTCAAAGGTTTGGGTTTATCTGCCTCTATGACCACACAAGGGCGAGAGAATTTTGGACCGGTTAAAGAGCTCAACCCTCTTGGTGACATGGTATGTTTAACATTATTATTATGAAGAATATAGGTGTAATATGGTAGATTCCAGTCATTAACATAATTGTGTTTTGTATATTTTTAGGATGGTTCAATTTACCTTCTTGCGCAAGATACTAGTGGTAATTGCACAAAGATACTTGTTTCCTCAAAGCCATCATCTTTCCAAGCTGTCCCTACAAAGGTAAACTGATTTGTATTTGTTACTATTCAAGAAATGCTGAATTTTGATACCAACAATTTAGACCGTGTGTGAACTTGTATGTACCCTGGCCCCCCTATAAATCTGAAATATATTATATAGTCCTTAAGAATTTTATTTTAGGTCCTTCAATAATAACATTTGAGGCCTACTATGTATGAAAGAGTTTGGTTATTGAAGGAGTAAAAAAAAAAGATAGGGTCTTACAAGTAAAATGAAAAGTAAAAAAAGCTATAAAGTTGCTTTGAATTATCATAACACTTTTAAGATTATACGTGCCATTTAAATTGACCAACATATAATGTGATTTGTGTTGGTTTCATTTCTCTAAAGAGGAGTTATTGCCTGTTTTATTATATTGGGTATTCAACTTTTATTTTTAATTGTGATGTAGATTTCTTCAAAAAAAAAATAGGATGTGCTAATAAAAAATAATTGGTTATTTGCTTATTTATTCATTGTTTGATTCAATCTTATTTAATCAAAAAATTATGACGTACTAATAAAAAAAAATAATTGGTTGTTTATTCACTGCCCGGTGTTCTCTTTTCTTCACCATTTTTGTCTTTGATATTTGGTGTTGAATTTCACAATTGAGCGTTTATTGAGGTTGAATTTGGTTTGAACTTTGAACTGCATAAGTCGGCATTAATTTAGCTATCATTGGGTTAAACTTAGGTTTAATTGCACATGGAATTGAGTACCCATGAAAATTACAATTTTCGAGTTCTAAAAGAACTAACATTGAATCTTGCTGGGTTTTACTTTTACAGGCTATAATGATACGTCCTTTCATGACATTCACTAACATGGTGGGTCAAGATATATTTATCAAGCTGAATGGTAGTGAGGAACCCAAGACTCTTTTGGCTTCTGATTGGAAGGTTTCCTTTACTTACTCTGACGATGCTACACCTGATAGAATCCAGGTACTTTCTCTTTTCTTGTCCTATTTGACTTGACCAATGTTTTCTTTTTTCTTCAGTTTGTATGGTGTTTTTGGAGACAATACTTTTTTTCTATTATCTGTCCTGTTTTTTGTACGTGATACTGCTGTGCACAAGTTTTTTTTGACTTGCATAAAAAAGTTAGATAAAAATCATCATACTCACCATAACTTTATGTGAAAAACACCCCAAATAATAGCGAACGTCAAAACAAACAAACAAACAAACCAAGTAATTCTTGATTATGAAAATCCGGTAATGCAGTCGACCATTCAGAGTGTTTCATTTGCTCACTTATCATCAATTTTGGCGCTTGAAAGTTCAGTTTGACTTAACTAAACTTTCTTTTTTTCCTCTAAAGGTCCGATTGGGAGACACGAACTGGTCACGTCCAGTGGAAATCTCAAAAGAAGACTCCATTGATATAGTAATGAGAAAACAAGATGGTAACAGAGAGTTTGTCAGAGCTGAAGTGCGCGGTTATGAAGAAGGATCCCGGTATATGATCGTATTTCGTCTTGCTCCTTCTGAAGGCCCCATCAGGTATATGTTCACTATTCTGTTATTTTATGAAATAAAATGTGGCCTCCAATAAAATTAAGATTTGGGAAATGCAAATACGAAAAGAGAAATAGAATTATGTTGTAGAATTGATAATTAACAGCGTGTTTTTCTTTCATGCAGAATTGAGAATAGAACACGAGGTGCAACTATACTAGTCCAACAGGCTGATTTAGGCGAAGAGGCCTGGATCCAATTGGCTCCTTTTACAACTAAAAAATATTGTTTAGATGACCCATATGGAAGGAAAATTCTACAAGTTGATATACACACCAAAGGCGAGATATATAACCATTTTATAGACTTAGACAATCCAAATGAGAGCTCAACCAATCTAAGGCAAAACAGCGGTATAAAGCTCGATATAGTGGATGTGGGAGACGTTAAGGTTGTGAGATTTGGGGATGAAATGAGAGAGATGCAAATGGAGTCCACGATTTCCGTGCAGAAGGAATTGCAGAGGAGCGCAATTACGCAATTTGAGGTTGTTGTTGAGTTGGGAGTTGTTGGGGTTTCCTTGATTGATCATAGACCTAGGGAGCTCTTGTACCTGCACCTTCAGAGGCTTTTTGTTTCGTACCGGTCTGGAACTATTAGCAGGTATTTAAATATACTTCTTTTTCTTTTAGTGCACATTAGGTGATAGTCTATTGGACGTGTATTAGTGAAACAAGAACGTTAATTACAAAAGTTTTTAAAAAGAAGATTATGATAGGGACCTTTGTTTATATGTATGAAAGGGTATGCACTCAGGGAGCCAAACCTAATTTATATAAACAACTTGTTACTTTTTTTCTAAATTAATGGTTGTTAATGAAAATAATATGAACTTTTGTAATTAATGGTTAATAAAAATAATATAAATTAATAATACAAATTAATGATTGTTTATTTATACTAACATTAACTTGTTACTCTCTTTTGTTTGTGTCAGGTTTAAGCTCCAGATTGGTCACTTTCAACTAGACAATGAGCTTCCTTTAACAGTGATGCCTGTTCTGTTGGCGCCTGAAGAAACACCAGATCTCAACCATCCTGTTTTTAAGTCAAATATCGCAATTAGTAATGAGCAGACAGATGGTACTGAAGTGTACCCTTATGTTCATCTCCGAGTAATCCTCTTTTCCTTTTCTTTTATTAACTATAGTGTAGTAATCTTTGTTTTGATTGTGAAAAGATGACGCTTGTTTTGCGATTTGTGCCAGGTGACGAAAAGTCTTTGGAGGCTGAATGTTCACGAGCCGATTATATGGGCACTAGTAGATTTCTACCAGAATCTCTGTTTTAATGATTTGCCCAGCGATTCGACTGTCACTCAAGTGGATCCTGAAATTCGTATAGAGTAAGATATTGTTGCAAATTTAGCCCCAAATTGTTCATTTTAAGCCTCATTTAAACCGAATTTAGCCTCAATAACCATCAAATTGGCAGCTATGCCTGAAATGAAGTAATTTATCTTCAATTGTACTATCAATTCTATAATTATCCCCAATAAGATAAGCAAGAAATGAAATAAGAGAAACAACTAAAAACCAAATTTCAATCACAAATCATGCCCCAAAAAGTGAAAATATGGGACAAAAGTTGTATGAACTGTAGAGGCTGGTACAGGAGTGTGCTATACTGTACCAAAAATGGTTTACTGCCACTCTTGGCATGAAATTGTAGGAACTAACAATCAAGACAGTGAATAAATAAACTTTCGATTAAAATGCATTCACTCATCTAATATCTTTTTCATACTTTTCAGAGTGATAGACATTTCAGAAGTAAGGCTGAAGATATCACTGGAAACCGCACCCGCTCAAAGGCCGCGTGGTGTGCTTGGCATTTGGAGCCCCATTTTCTCTGCTTTTGGCAACGCTTTCAAATTTCAGGTCTTCTTTCTTTCAACAATCATAATTTCTTCTTTTCTATTCTCTTTTTCTAATGGTTATTTGCTTCTTCTTGTCAGGTGCATCTGAGAAGGGTGGAGCACAAGAACCGGTACATGAAGAAGAGCAACGTGATACCAGCCATAACGAACCGGGTCAAAAGAGACCTGGTACACAACCCGCTTCACCTGATTTTCTCTTTGGACGTATTGAGCATGACCAAATCCACCCTCGCCTCTCTCAGCAAAGGATTCGCCGAGCTCTCTACTGATGGTCAATTCCTCCAATTGCGCTCTAAACAAGTGTGATTCTCTCCTTTTTGTTAGCTTTTGTGGTCTTTTTGTTCTTCAATTGCTTGATTGAGATGTAATGCTCTCTCTCTCTCTCTCTCTCTCTCTCTCTCTCTCTCTCTCTCTCTCTCTCTCTCTCTGATAGGTATCGTCAAGAAAAATAACAGGCGTGGGAGACGGAATAGTGCAAGGAACAGAAGCCTTGGCTCAAGGAGTAGCATTTGGAGTATCAGGTGTGGTAACAAAACCGATAGAATTCGCCAGACAACACGGCGTTTTAGGGTTTGCTCACGGATTAGGAAGAGCTTTCGTGGGTTTCGTGGTCCAGCCTCTCAGCGGATTCCTCGATTTCGCCTCGTTAACCGTGGACGGAATCGGAGCGAGCTTCATAAGGTGCTTGGAGATTCTTAATAATAAAGCTGCTGTGAAGAGGATAAGGAATCCTAGGGCTATTAGGGCTGATGGTGTCGTTAGGGAGTATAATGAGATCGAGGCTATTGGACAGGTTCTCTCTCTCCCTCTCTCTCTCTATGTCTCTTTCTCTCTCAAAAATTGAGTTCCAAGAATGGATCATGATATGAGATTTCTTTATCTAATAGATGGTGCTTTATCTGGCGGAAGCAAGCAGGCATCTAGCTTGCACTGATATATTTAGAGAGCCCTCAAAGTACGCATGGTCTGATTATTACGAAGAGCATTTCATCGTACCATATCAGAGGATAGTTCTGGTCACAAATAAACGCGTCATGCTTTTACAGGTGAACTTTTGAACTTTTCTTCCTATATTTTTTCTAAAGTTATTTTATTACTCATTTGACTAAATTAATCTAACCTTAGCTGTCTCGAAACACCCGCTAAAAACAAAAACAAAGGAAAAAGATAAGACCGTAACGAAACTAGTTTAACAAAAGTTGAATGTTCTCTCTTTCTTTTGTACTTGATTCATTCAGTGTCAAGACATAGATAAAATGGACAAGAAACCGTCGAAAATTCTATGGGACGTAGCATGGGAACAGGTTTTAGCACTGGAGCTAGCCAAGAGGGGCAAAACCAAGCCTTGCATGTTAATCATCCACCTCAAAAATTGTGCAAAATCTGAGAATTTCTCTCGATACGTCAGATGCAAAGTTGCTGAAGAACAGGACGATTCTCAGCCTCAGGCTGTTTCTATATGTTCCGCTGTGAGAAGGATTTGGAAAGCTTATCAGGCTGACAAGAAAGTCGTTCTGTTAAAGGTACCCACAACTCCTCAAATAATAAAATCAAATCAACTCAAACTAAATATAGAGTGGCATGCTAATCATTAACAAGTTGAAATCAAACTAAAATTGAGTTTCAGCACAAGTTAAATTAGAAAATATTAATCAGTATGTATTCAACTGGAATGTTACAAAATGATTTTTTTAAGCATCCTAGAAAAAGTTTCAATAGACTGTTACTCAGTGCATTTCACTTGGGAGCTTAGTTCTGTGTTGTATATCAAACAGGTTCCATCAAGTCAGAGGCAAGTGCGTTTCTATTCAGATGATTCAGAGGAGAGAGAATCTAATAGCGTCTCTAGAGCTATCATTAAACCGAGGCGAAGCCCTAGCCCTGAGAGATTCGTGAAGCAGGTTGTTAATTTTAAGAAAATTTGGAGCAGTGAGAGAGAAATCGCTGGTACCAGATGCACTCTCTTCAAAAAACAGGTGAGTTGAATTAATCACCTTTTTTTTATTTAATCTTTCAGGATCGTGGCATAGTCAATTAATTCTGTAATAATATTTCTGCAGGTTTATGATGACAGCGGAATATGCAGCATCTGGCGGCCTCTGTGTCCTGAAGGGTAATATATGATATAAAATCACATATATTGTTCATCGTTACCTCCCTAATTATGCAATTATTAATAAATTCGCATATTATTCTTCTTCTTATAGGTACGTGTCAGTTGGAGATATAGTGCATGCTGGAACTCATCAGCCTACTGTAGCTGATGTATACCGTAACTCTGATGACAATTTCGCTCTTCCTATTGGTTATGACCTGGTACAAATCCCAATTATCTAATTAACCAACCATAACATGCTTAAAGGAAACCCTAAACCCTAAAATAAGAAGTGCCTAACAAACCAAACCCTAAATTGAATCAGGTATGGCGTGACTGTGCAGAAGACTACAAAGAGCCTGTTTCCATCTGGCTCCCTCGAGCCCCAGAGGGTTACAGAGCCCTAGGATGCGTGGTGGTCGCCTCTTTCCAAGAGCCTGCATCAGATTCCGTGCACTGCGTGAAATCTACAATCACAGAGGAGACTTCATTTGAGGATCTGCCTGTGTGGACTGACTCGTTCCCTTGGTCGTGTTACCTTTATCAGGTGAGAAGTGGAGCTCTTCAGTTTGTAGCACTTAGATTGAAGAAAGAAGAGACACCAAACTGGAGACCTGCCCGTGTTAAAGAGAGTAATAGTGTTTTGAGTTGAGGCTGATTGTTGTATATAATAAATAAGGTTTGATTTTTGTTTTCATAGGGAATTTTTTGAGTGAGAAGCGTGTCTGGTAGTGTTACTGATGCATGTTTCAGTTGAGAAATTTATGGCTTGTTCGAATTGCAAATCACATATATCATTTACATTTAAATAATACATAGGGAGCTAATATATCATTCCCGTTATATCACTCCAGTTATATCACTCCAAAACCACTCTCGTTATATCACTCATAATCACTGTCATTATATCACTTATAAATCACTCCTAAATCACTCCCGTTATATCATTCCTAAATCACTCTTACCATATAATTCCGACAAAAAATTATATATATATATATATATATATGAGTATGTTTTTGGGTGAAAAACATACGGTCCGATATATATTTTGATGATATATGATGACAATGATATAATATTCTGATTCTTGTGAAAATGAATTTTTGATGATTTAATACGTATTTTGGACCGTATGTTTTTCACCCCAAAAACATACGTATGTTTTTTAGCATCTCCATATATATATATATATATATATATATATATATATATATATATATAAATCTAGGAAGCAACACATGTGCATGCACGTCACGCCATAGAAGAAAAGACCGACAAAAAAAAGGTGGGATACGTTGATGGGAGCACTGTACGACGTGATTTAGGAGTGATATCGGAGAGTGTGATATAACGGGAGTGATTTAGGACTTAGGAATGATATAATAAGAATGATTAACACATTTCCCTAATATATATACATAATAATATGTATTTTACAAAAGCAGTATATAAATATCCAAAACATCATATTTTGGTGCATTTTGTGGTGCATTTGTTTCGCGGCACATTACCTTAAGATGTTATTGATGAGAAATATATTATAAATATTATTTTGTTTGCAAATTTATATACTTCGAAAATAATTTTTTAGTATTTTGGGCATATATGAATGACCAATTAGCAGTGATAAAACAACCACATATCTATTCTTTACTAATCAACATATAAATTAGTTTGTCTTCTATAAATTATTTTTATGATAATTTTAAAATAAGGAATAATTACTATTATTGAAAAATAATTATTGTAAGAACTTATTTTTACTGAACATAAATCTAAATTTTAGTTCAAATTATTTGCGAAAGTAGTCATTTCGCCCACCCACAGGGCGAAACATACATTGTTTCGCCATCCGCTAAACGGTGGTTAGCAAGGTTATTTACCCAAAAAAAAATGAAAAAAAATACTAGTTTCGCCCGCTGGTGGGGCGAAACATGTTTTTTTTTTACTTTTTGAGCCCACAAAAAGTAAAAATAATCAAGCCCAAAGCCCAAAAAAAGGAAAAATTATCCACATGATGTTGTTCTTCTCCCACGTAGTAGAAATAGGAATTATTACAAATTGTGTTTAGAAATTTATGCTACCACCGGTTGGCCTAATAGTAATGATCTTAAAATTAGTGGTAGGTATCCTAACCGTATAGGGGATAGTTTACATTTTAGGGTAGTGAAAATTTCGAATGATTCACAATTAGCTAGTTTTGCTCAGTACATCAAATATGATGAACACGGTTGGTCTGAATTAGAAATATACGTTGAACGCATCCACACTAGAGAATCCTATGTAGGAACTAGTAGTAGATCGAATGTAGCTTTTAATGACGATGAGCCTGAGAGGTTAGAACGTGTAAGAAATCGTGATAGAGTGTTAAGAACTGGTGTTGAAGATGACGAGGAAGATGGTCTTGAAGATGGGTTTGAAGATGTCGAAGAAGACGAATATGATGAAAATGAAGTGCCAGAAATGGAAGAAGGCAACGAATCAGAAAGAGATGTTATGAGGGATTCAATTATATGGGAGATGATGAGATGGTTACTGTAGGGACTTTCGACGATCCTCCGGCGAAAAAGTTCGAAGATACTACTTTGTGGGGAAGCAGCGAGAATCGATATCTTGTGTGGTAAGAGCGTGCGTGTGAGTGGTGACGCTAATTTGTATGAGGGGCAAAAGTTCAAAATGAAAGAAGAGCTACAATCGGCCATAAAATTATACAGCATCACGCTTCACAAAGAATTTGTAGTTTCTAAATCAAACAAAACGCTCTACACCATAGTCTGCAAGTCTAAAACATGAACGCTATGGCTTTGGTTGGAGGCTGTATGCATGCAAAAACAAACGAGATGTGTTTGAGATTAAAAAATTTATAGAATCACACACATTTGTTAATCGACAACCTAACAAGGACCACAAACAGTTAACAAGTGCATATATTGGAGGACTAATTCTAGATGTCGTTAGAGCAGATTTAGCAATTAAACTAGTAACCCTAGTAGAAACCGTCAAATTTAAGTTTGAATATACCATATCGTATTGGAAGGCTTGGCATGCAAAACAACTTATTTGGCGATTGGAATGCATATAATTTGCTTTATTATTTGACGGTAGCGATACGTTCAATAAATCCTACTACTGAATATTCTTTTTGGAGAGGTCCCAAAAATCGTGCTGGTGAGGAGGACTTTGAAGGTCTTTTTGGGCATTTGGTCCATCAATTCAAGGATTTGAGTTTTGCAAACCTGTCATAACAGTAGATGGAACATTCCTAACCGGAAAATATCAAGAATGCTTATTGATGGCGGTCGCCAGCGATGCAAATGGTCAATTACTTCCCATAACTTTTGCTTTAGTTGTTAAGGAGAGGGTTGAGACGTGGGGTTGATTTTTCGGGTATTTGCAGACTTTGATCGGCCATCGCAGTGGTTTATGATATTGTGAATGATGGCGATGCAGATGAGAAACCTACGGTTAATTTTTTAAGGAAAGGTTGTACTCAGTATGCGGATATAACACCTCATCGGCATTTGCCGACACATCGCGACCAGTTCGACAGTTTGGTCGACAGTTAGGTGGTGTGGACACCTTATGAGGAATTCCGTCATATACTCTCGCCGATAGTTGAATTGAAAAAAACTATGAGGCTTCTTACAGTACCATTAATCTATCTCTGGATTGTCGAGATGCATCATCCGGAGAGGGTGATGCGTCAATTTGGGTATGCGATGGAAGCACCCCCAAACTGCGAATACAACAAACAATTGTACGATATCATAAAAAACCGTGGAGATGATTGGCCTACTAGACACTCAGGTTATCTGGCTGATTCGGAAGAGAAACGTTTGGAATGAGAAATAAATATTGCTCACTCGCAGTCGTACGATCCTAGCTAGTACGATGCGGAGGAGGAGGGGGAAGACACGGAGGAGGAGGAGGAAGAGGAGGATGACACGGGGGACGAGGAGGAACACACGGAGGAGGAGAAGGAGGACGAGGAGGACCCTGGCGTTAGAGACTATGTTTATTTTAGACTGTATTATTTGGACTTAGTTTTTGGACTATGTTATGCTAATTTGGACTATATTATTTAGACTTTTTAGTTATGTTTAGTTAATTTGGATAATGATATTTATATTATTTTAGTTGTTTTGGACTATTTTAGAGAAACAACAATCCATAAAACTTACAAACTACAATATATAAAACATTGCAAACTACAATACATAAAACATTACAAATTATAATACATAAACATAAACTAAAATACATAAATATTACGAACTACAATACATAAATATTGCAAACTACAATACATAAAATATTACAAAATAACGTACTTAAATATTACAAACTAAAAGCTTTTCGGGCATTTTATTTTCGTGTGCCATGCTATTCCGCAAATGCTGCAATGCTTTGTACGATCTACGATTTCCATGGTGTCCATACTATTATGAAAGCGTTTCTCCTGTCTTCTATCACACTTGCTGGTTTCACGGACATTTTTCCTTATAAGTTTCTCAGGAGGAACCAACTTACCTTTGTAAACCTTTTTACGTTCAACCCATTGCTCTCTATCCTTTATCGGACAAAAACTTCCTTCGTAAGTATGCCTAAGGTGATCCAGATGTTGATGTATAAAATACTCGGGACAGATACCTCTGCACATGCAAACTGCTACGAGGTGCGAACAAGGGTATAGCATCAGTTTCTGACAACTGCTATTGCCTTCGTTGAAATTCATGTGGATCCGCTTTCCCCCTCTCTTTGTACCAAAAGTTCTTGTTATCACCTCGTAAACACTGTTTTCGATATTGAAGGGAGTTACTAAATGCGTATGCGTCTTATTGGTTCTGTGTTCCATTCTTTCCATCACTTTATCCCCCACATTATATTATTCATCTCCATATTAGCAACTTTCTCTCGCTTACTGACAAAATAACTATTTAGCTTGTAGAAAGTCTCCATCACAATAGCCGTAACAGGCAGCTTCCTCATACCCTTGAAAACTTTATTCATTACTTCTGCATGATTACTAGTAGGAATACCCCACCGGCGACCTTTGGCGCCATACGCGAACGTCCATTTTGATTTATATTTATTTTGTAACCATTCATTTGCCTCTTTATTTTTTCCCCTAATTCTTTATACAACTTCTTAAATTTAAATTCGGTACGCGCCTTAACTAGTGGTACAATCAATGGATCCAATGTTTTGTCTATTATGGTACTACTGAAATTTGCTTTTAAATACCGCATCTGTCGTCCTTCATTGCATGAATTATTCTGGCATGCCTATTCGAAATCCTCATGTACGTCTCTAGGAACCGGTCGTCCGACAGTGATATGTTCCCATGCCCACAATTGTAGCAACATGATGCAACCTCCCATATTTTTAACTTTCGTATGACTATCTTTACACAATGGTCCTGTAAAGGTACGCCAGAACTCCACTACCCCATGCCCATTTATCCAACTCCGACATCTCCTCTAAAAAAAGCAGAGACATTGCCGAAATACAATCCCCCGAAGATTCCGTAAACAATATATCCCCACATAATGCAATCATATAGGCTCTATAATACTGCTCAACTTTCTCATCGGGAGCATCCATTTCCAAATCAGAGAAATTATTTTTCAACCATGTCCTTTTAAACAAAATCTTACTTTTCTCCTTTCCCTTGAACTCCAATTCCGGCATTTCTTTCCCGAGTAATTGCCGAATCTTTCCTTTCCAATTAACATTTTTGTTACTTAAACACATGGCCTCACCGTCTGTCCGCATTCCCAACAAACAAGAAACGTCGTCTAGCGTTATGGTCATCTCGCCAATGGGCATATGAAAGGTGTGTGTTTCCGGTCTCCAATGTTCCTGCAGAACGCTTATCAGTATGTTCTCGTACTCCAGCCAACCCATCCGCTGAGTTTGTAGCGAGGTTGCTTTCTTTAAAAATTTCGTACCGATGGTCCCATGGAACCTGCAGAAATATATAATTAAAATCTGCGTAAACTAAAATAAATTATGTATGTACACAAATATTACAATAAATACCAGGACTTTGTGTTGTCGGTAGCGCATGGGTTTGTTAGGTACATCTCCAGGTTTACTAAAATCGCTCGCCGTATGCATATTTTGTTGTGATTGAAGCAGATACTTTGGAGCTTCTGGGACAGCTTTTGGGTCAACCATATGTGGTCGAGTAGGTCCCGCCCCAGATGACATCTTTATTTAAAAAAATAAAACAGTATAAGTAATTAAATAAATAAAATAATATTAATAAAATAATATAAATAAAGAAATAAAACAACATAAATAATAATAAATATATACATACATACATACATAAATAAATAATTAAATAACATACCTATATATCTAAATATAAATAACACTTTATAGGATTTTTTTAATTTTCCATAAATAAAATTCTAAATAATATACCCAAAAAAGATATCTATGACAAAAAAAAATATAAACAACCTAAACTAGAAAAAATAATTAAGGGCTCGTTTGGCATCATTTCCGTTTTTCTGTTTTTCGTTTTTTAAAAACAAAAATCAGTTTTCTGTTTTTCTGTTTTTTGTTTTCAAAAAAACTGTTTTTTGTTTTTAAAACCGATAATATTTTTCCTAGTTATTATTTTATCAAATGTATATTTATAACATTTTCAGCGGCAATATATTAAGTTTTCAGCGCCAATATGCCGTTTATAGTATCAACATAATATTTTCAGCATTAATATACCGTTTTAAATATGAATATATAATTTTCAATATCAATGTACCGTTTATAATGTTGTTTTATCATTATTGAGTATTAATATCCTATTTTCAGGAATCATTTTTAGAGTTAATATGATGTTTTCAATGCCAATATATTGAATATTTAGTGTCAATCTACCGTTTACAATATCAATGTATCATTTTCCGTGTCAATATACTATTTTCAGTGAAAATATATTGTTTTTAATGTATCAAAATACTATTTTTTAGTATCAATATAATACTTTCAATGTCAATATACCATTTTAATATTAAAAATGTTAATATATCATGTTTAATATCGGTATATATTTTTTCTACTATCAATATACCATTTCAGTGTGAATATAAAGATTTCAGTATTAATAAACCTTTTTCGGTATCATTATATTATTTTCAGTAGTAAGTTATTTTATTTTTACTGCAATATAAAGTTTCATGGTCAATATTTTTAATTAGTGTCAGCTTATCTTTTTTAGTGGATGTAAAGTTTTACGGTCAAAATTCCTTTTTAATATGAATATACTATTTTTTACGCCAACTTACTTTTTTTAGCGCAAACAGAAAACGGAAAACGGCAACGATACCAAACGAGACCTAAAATAAATAAATAAGTACATAATCTAAACTAGAAAAAAATAATTACAAAAATAAATATGTACATAACATAAACTAGAAAAAATATTTAAAAAAAAACTCACTTTCGATAATCAAATCTTCTTCTTCTCCTTCTTCTTGTTCTTCTTCTTGTTCTAACCAAATCAACAAAATCAAACAAATTGAAAACTACTTTTGAACAAATAACTTAGGTGGTGTTCGGCAGCATGGAATAGAGGTGGAAGAGTGGAAGAAGTGGGTTATTCCAGTCGAATAAAGGTGGAAGTAAGTGGAATAAATGAGTAAAAGAGTGGAATTTCCTAATTCCAAGGGGGGTGGAAGATCTTTTTTTCACAGAATAAGCCAAATTTTAAGACGAAAATACCCTCCTTTCTTCCACTATATGTTGATGTGGCACTAGCAATTAATGCACTGTCTCTCTCTCTCCTTTTTTTCTATAATTTTTTTGTAAAAAAATATGAATGAAAAAATCACTAATTTTTGATAATAATTTCATAAAATCATAAATTTGAAATATACAAATGATTGTACTCATTTTTCTCTATCTAAAGAGATATGTCTTCCTATATTTTTGAATAAAATTTTATTTTTCTTTTATTATTGTATTTTTAATTGAACATTTATATTTTTGTATTTTATATCTTATTTAATTTAAAAATTTTGAGGTTATTAAATAAATTAATAGAATATAATTAAAATAAGGATATTATAGTAATATTTCTATTTTTTAAATCAACTTTTTATTCCATGAAACTTACCGGACAATGATGGAATAAAATGAAAGAATCACTCTTCCATTCTTCCACTATTTCACTCTTCCACCTTTTGCCGAACAGGCCCTTAGTTTCTAAACCTTATTCCAAACCAATTTAAAACAAATCTAACAAATAACTAGGGGTATTCATTCGGTCGTTCGGTCCAAACCGAACCGAATAAGGTTGAACCAAATTAAACCGAATCGAATTAAATTTGAACCGGACCGAACCGAATAAAAATGAAACCGAAATTTGAACCGAACCGAATAAACCGAATTTTATTTCGGTTTATTCGGTTGAACTGAAATAGAAAGAAATATATACAATATTAAGTCAAAGTTAATATTTTCTTTGCCTAGATAATGACTATATTTATTAATATTAATATGTGCAATCTAAAATTTAAGATTATATCATTGTAAAATAATAAGTTGATATACAATTCGGTCGGTTTGGTTTATTCGGTTTTTCTAAACCAAAACCGAACCGAACTGAATAAATCAAATAACTCAAAATTTCCAACCGAACCGGACCGATTTAACCGAACAACCGAACCGAATTAACCGAAATAGACCGGTTCGGTTCGGTAACCGAATAAACCGAACCGAATGAACACCCCTACAAATAACCAAATTTGAACTAACCCTACATTCAGAAAAAAAACAAGATATCTTCTAATTCGGCAACCTCCTTACTCCTCCTCCTTCTTCCTTCCTTATCCTTCTTCTCCTTAATTTTTCACCTTTTTTTCAATTTATTTTCTCTCTTTTTTTCTGTTTTTTCGAACTCAGAAAATGGACATAGGGAGGATGCGTTCACGTATAACAGAGTTTGTTTCGCCCCACCACGGGGAGAAACTAATTATTTTTTTCTGTTTCGCCCCACCACGGGGCGAAACTAATTATTTTCCTTTTTTCGGCTTTTTGGGTTCAGTTAGTCTGGGCTAAGCCCGTTTCGCCTAAAAAAATGAAAAAAATACTTTTTTCGCCCCATCAACGGGCGAAACTAATATTTTTTTCATTTTGTTTTTGGTAAATAACCTTACTAACCGCTATTTAGCGGATGAAATTAAATTTGTAAGATGTTTCATCCAATGGCCGGGTAAAACAGCGATGGTTTAGCTTAAAAACTACAATTTCAACGCTAGCGTCTGTTTTGCTCTTTCATTGGGCGAAACAATGTATGTTTCGCCCATTGGGTGGGCGAAAGGGTTACTTTCGCAAATAATTTGAAAACTAAACTATTTTCTTAATTAATCTTTTTTTTTGGCCGGTTTAAAAAAAAAAAGTCTAATATTACCAAGCTAAATGCTTCGGGTGCATAACAGTATAAAAAAGAGACCGTCGGTGGTAATTTCGAATTTCTCACATGTACATGCGGACATTCCAGGGTGGTACTGAGTCTATTTATTCCTGTTCCTATATTTTTTTGTTAGGTTTTGGTTTTGGCAAGGTAAGGTTTCAATCAAATCTCTTATCAATACATATTCGATTCTTTTTTTTTTAGGGTCTAGAGTTTGTAGTTTCTGCTAAAAATGGACACTTCAAAATAACAGAAAAAGAAAAAAGTATATGAAAAAAATATGCACATGCAAGATAGTCTCAAAATATACTCATATGTCAAGAAAACAATAAATATAACATACAATACAAAACTGAGATTCTACATGAAATCAAGAACGCCAAGTGTTGCTTCCTAAGCAATGCACAAATGGTGCACGCAAGATCGAAAAAGAAATGAGTCGACTCATGACAACGATATCACTATTTGCCATCTTGTTACTAGATTATGACTTATTCAGATGAGGCCATGCGGTGGCATTCCATCTTTCTAAAAGGGCAAAATATCCTGCAACCCTTTTTTAGATTTTTTTTTTTTTTTAAAGAAAGAAATTTAGATATTTTAAGAAAAAAAAAATTCTCAGTTCCCACAAACCCTTTCTAAAAGATACAAAGAAATTGTTGAAGAAAAATGTTTGATGAAATATTTTGCCGACTTGAGGAGGGAAAATAGCAATCAGAGATTTTATTATAAATTGGGCTTCCTCTTTTGTTTGAAATGTTTGACATACTTCTGTTACATCGCAAGGACTTTCTGTAAAATATCTGCATTAATTAAGGGAGATATTTTGTTAAAAAGGAACGGTACGTAGCTCTTGGATTTTGATGATATATACACCATTCATTTTGCTATATATATATATATATATATATATATATATATATATATATATGAAGAGGATTCTTTTGACAACAAGCTTATTCGGCGAACGCTTGAAAACATCGCTATAAAAAGTGATAATGCAAATTTTAACCGTACGGATAGAATATATATGTTTTGAATATGTTGTAGATAAATTTTCATTGGAATCGGAATATTATATCATTTCCATCATGCATCATCAAAATATGTTTCACTAGCATCATGCATCATCAAAACATATAAATAATATTTTGATGATATATGATGGCAATGATATAATATTCCGATTTCTATGAAAATTTATCCACAATATATTCAAAATATATATATTCCATCCGTACGGTTAAAATTTGCATTATCACTTTTTATAGCGATGTTGTCACGTGTTGGCCGAATAAGTCTGTTGTATGTATATATATATATATATATATATATATATATATATATATATATATATATATATATATATATATATATATATATATATATATATATATATATATATATATATATATATATATATATATATATTCAAATCCTTATCAATTGAATATGAAAAAATATCACGAACTTTATTATTCAAATCTAGGCTTCACTTATGTTATGCCCGTAATTTATGATACTTGTCGACTATTTTATATGATTTATTTAAGTATTTTATTTTCAAAATAGAACTTTGATATAATGCTCCATCATAATTTCCTCCACCTTACATTTGTATATATAACACTTGTTGAAAGAAATTTCATTAAACATAAAGGTTGTTAAATTGAGATTTCATTTAAAATTTTCTCAATGACAAAATGAGCAAAGTGATAGCAGTTTGGGGTACATACTAGAATTTTCCTTCAAAATAACAACAAATATTTTTCAGGTACTTCTAAGATAAGGATTTGATGCAGTTTAATATATGAACAAATATATATTATACGAATATAATTTATAACAAATATGTAATTGACATTTCTATTCTATTTTTTTCAAAATTATTTTATCTCCGTATTTGTATCATATCATATATGATACTCATACTTATATATGCGTAATCAGTGGCAGAGTTTGAAATTGTTTCTAAAAATGCTGAGGAGACAATATATATAAATGTATGTATTCAAAAATTTCTTTCAAGAAAATATACTAGAATTTCACTAATATATATTAATTTGTCAAAAATCTTAGGGGGTCCAACCCCCAGTCTCTATAGCTCTGTCATTGCGTAATTAACGTAGCTTCATACCTCAACATGAGACTATATAATTTCCTTTAATTTGATCGCTATCACAAAAAATATGACTAAGGATGAATAAGTACTTTGATTTAATTTGCTTCGTGCTGAGGATGAGAAGGAACTTGAGGCTGTAAGTTGACTGGCAAATTTTCTGGTCTCATGACAGTGCTTTCAAGTTTCCACACGAGAAACTGATTTTATTTATTTAATATTTCTAGTATAAGGAAAAACAGACCACCTAAATTGAGCCACAAACTCGAAAAGGGTCAATTTGGGGCCCAGTTACACAACAATATATGGAAAAGGCAAGGTTGCCATAGTTTTCAAGCACCTGAACCCTATAATTAATAGTATGGAGTATTATTTTTTTTGCACCGAACTTCCACACATTACACATCCACAACAATATAGGGGTGGTTCGATCATTTATTATCATTATCTTGTTTGAGCTCTTAATTCAATCTTGATGTTACAATGAACTAGTATGCAACTAATTATTATACTATAATACGTGCAATTACACTATAATACAATGGTGATTCATCAAGTAAGAATTATTCATATATCTGATTCAAAAAAAAAGAATTATTCATATAAACTACAAATTTGTATATAGTTCATGCGGTTGGGACAATGCTCATAAAATATATTAATTATATGTTGCAAGTGCAGTGACGAACAAGTATAAAGCATCTGTTCTTAATTAGTACAAAAAAAACTAAATTCAGCAAATATTCTTGACAATTTTATATGTCTACTAGAGTCTCAATTATCAATCTTTTCAAAATTTAGACCTTTATAGAAAAAGAAAAAAATTATGACCAGCATAACTAAATGATTATATTTAAGTAATTTGACGTTTAAAATTTAGCACGAATCCGCGGTATTCTATAGTAGAAATACTGATATGATTTGAATAAATACTTTGTGAAAAAAAAATCAAGTAACACGATTAGGAAGTATTTATGCATTGTAGACCAATTTTTGATTAAGCGGAACTTTTGTCTACTATTAAATACCAATAAATAAATAGATAGATTCCCCAAAGGAGTAAAAAATTGGGGAGGGAGGATAGTGAGTTTAAACCAACCTGAGGTTGAGAAGGCCTAGGGACAAGTGTGGATAAGGCGTCCCATGTAACCACAACACAATCTCTTGGCAGAGAAAATAGATGAGTCACCACCACCTCGGCTAAAAAGAGCAGTTGGTTCTCTATTAAGGAAAAGGACAAGGGCCAAAATGAAAAAGGGAAATTTTCCGTTTGAGGAATTTTGCAGAATTTTATATATGCATTTAAAATAAAGTCAAAAAGAAATATATGCATTTAAAAGGATTTTGAAGAACACTATATTTTAGAATAGCCATTTGATTTGTGAGATTTAAAAATTTCTAATAAGATAAATATAGTGTTTAATATTTAATATCAATCATTATTTTATGATATTATTAATCATTGCAATGCTATAGTTTAATTAACATAGAAGAACTCAAGTAATTCAGACTTCTACTCTAGTCAATATGAAAGATGAGGCTAATTGTTCTTCCAATTTGTTTGTTATACTTCTAGTTTAGTGAATAAGTATTTTGATTTAAATTTTCATCAAAAAATAAGTATTTTGATTGACATACAAAAAATTAAATATTCAATTATTATACACTAATTAACGAGAGGAACAAAAGCAAATGGCTCATAGCTCAATTGGGTAAAGTATTTTCACATAAAACATAGATCATAGATTTAAGTCGCAACAAATACAATTATATAACATATATTTAGCAAAATTTCTTAACTTCATGAATGGAACATAAAAAAAATGAAAGGAACAAAAAAAATTCTTTCTTTCTTATAAAATATTTTATAAGGGACTAACTTCAAACAAAATAATTTTGTTAATCTTTTTTATTTTATTTTTTTGTTTCCAGAACCATTTGTGGAATATTATTTTCTATCCCTGTTTTTGTATGTCGCAGTAAAATATAATTGCTGGTAAACCCCTTTTACTTATTAGTTACTTCGGCCCGGTCGGCGGTCATATGTGCTCTCATTTTCCAGCCACTCACTCTGTACCTCTTTGTATACGTGTTTTTTGGCTTATCATTCAATTTCGGGGAAAAAGGAGAGAACAGTGTATCAGGGAGCAATTTTGCGGTCAGAGGTGTTCCAGGATTTCTCATCATTGAAAGTCACTGTTTGAGTGGGTCTACATCAACACCTCGTGCCAAGAAATTAAAATGAAAATTTTGAATTCTCCATTAGACCTATTCTTTTATATAATCTTTTTTGTTATTATGATTTCAGTTCAACAGAGAGACTAATCTACAAAACGAATATCATGATGAGTTGATTCAAATTAACTTCCTTTTGAGCGAGAGAGAGATTCAAATTGCAAAAACTGAATACTAAATTAATAGTTAAACCTTGTTAACTCAAATGATAAGGTATCCTATCGAATTTAGAAGAAATTCAAATTCAAATTACTATAAATATATTTAATTCAATATTTAGTAAATATAATAATTCATTGATCTTGTATTGTTTAAAAAAAAATACTAAATAATCAATCAGATATGAACAAAAGATGGTTCAAATCAAGGGTCTAATACAGTATTTGAATTTTTTTTTTTAAATTTTTCGTAGTGTGTACTGTGTATATTGGGAGAAAACTATGACCATCCACTTCCAATCTTTGCCCACATTAAATGCTTATCCATTTATTCTTTCACAAAAAAAAATTGCTTATCCATTTAAGCTAACTCTCTAATATCTTTAAATGGAAGCATGTCGATCTGGATCTTCTGTGACACCGTAACATTATTATTATGAGAAATCTAAAAACTTGATGGGTTCCAGCACGTGCATAACGCGACGAAAGTTTGTATATATTATTTTCTCCGCAATTTAATATATTATTTTATTATCTCTATCTACTTTGTACAAAAAATCAATCTTATATACTTTTTGTAAGAAAATTTATACTATTTATCACCTCTATATACCGTTTTTTCACGTTATCCGCAAACACTCGTTGTGCAATTCAGGTCTCTATTATCATTTAAGCTAAAAATCAAAAATGTAATTTTCATAAATAAAAATGTCCAAAAAGGAACTTCCTCGGTCGAAATAAAATATATCATGTAATGCTGACAAGGCATGTTTAATGTTTATCTCAAAACTTGTAATTGACGTGGCTAGTTCACGACAGTATTAATTAACTATTAAGCCTCAGTAAGTACTCAACGTCGTGACGCGTGAATAACATGAGTTGGGAGAACAAAAAAGAAAGAAAAGATGAAAAGTAAACAGTTTTTAGGAACGCTTTATTGCCAGAATTTGGGAGCCCACCTGACTTGTGTCGACTAACTAATCCTCCTTATTATGTTATTTGCTCTTGGTTTATCATTTAATTTGGAAACAAGACATAATTGCACTTGCAAGCATTATCCAATAATATAGGTATGTGCCAAGTATGAGCTATATTAATGATTCTTTTTAATAAAGCAAAAAATATATCCCTAATTTCATCTCAAAACTTAGTGACTAATGGTATTGGCAATGACAATTATCAATATATATGTGTAGAATCTAATCTAAAACTAGATATAATAATTTAGTTTTGAAACCAGTCTCATCTTTAAAATAATAATACTACTCTTAAGTTTTGCATCAAAAAAAATATTATTCTTAAGTTATGGTTGTACTATTTTATTATATATAGTATTTGAATTTATGTTTTTTTTTTCAATTTTTTATATTTTAAATTTATTTTAAATGTGACTCATTTTCATTTTCATTTTTATATTTTTTACTCTAGAACTAAATTATATACTTTAAAAAATCAAATCGTAATGTAATCAGTAATCTAGTACGCTCATAAAGATAATAATAATAATAATAATAATAATAATAATAATAATAATAATAATAATAATAATAATAATAATAATAATAATAATAATAATAATAATATAGTTTATTCTTCCATACAATAAATATACACCTTGTTCATACACTTATTCCCTACTCTATTTTAATTTACTTATGTATTTTCTATAAATACACACGCAGTAGTGCTGCTTCATCAAACTCCTCACGTTCCTCTTCCTCATCCCCTTCTCTTTGCGCAGCTTAAAAACACCCAAAACAAGCAGCAATCAAAAACCTCAAAACAAACAGTAAAATCAACCATGGCCTTAACTCTCCGTTCATCGACTTCCTTCATCTCAAAACCCCTAAAATCTCCTATCAAACCATCGAACGAACCACCATCTCTTATCTCCTTTACTTCACCACACAAACCCTTATCTGGCACTTCATGCCGTGTCAAACCATTACGTGCCTCATCAAACGATATTATCGGCCCAGTACCGGTGGAAAAGCTCCATCCTGGTGCCACAGCAAAAACTCACGGATCTAACGGGTCGACGCGAGTACCCATTTACGTCATGCTTCCTCTTGACACGATTCTGAAAGGTAACGACGGAAAGAGCATCGTGAATAGAGCGAGAGCATTAAACGCGAGTATGATGGCGTTAAGAAGCGCAGGGGTTGAAGGAATAATGGTGGATGTGTGGTGGGGATTGGTTGAGAGAGATGGACCGATGAGATATGACTGGGAAGGTTACGCAGAATTGGTTCGCATGGCGGAACGTAACGGGTTAAAGATGCAAATGGTCATGTCTTTTCATCAGTGTGGAGGAAACGTTGGAGACTCTTGCAGGTACGAATTGGGGCTTTTAGATTTTATTTTTCTTTTTACTCTTTCTACTTTTATTTGTTGAGGTGTCTTTCTTTTGGCGTAAGATTTCGGGCTCTTTTGCCTACCGAATAACTAAAGTTTGAAGGGAAATTCAGCATCAGCAAACCAATTGGAAGAAATTGTGTCTAGGATTGTATTTGGAATCATTGAGCAAATATGTTGTATCTCAATTAAATCTTCATTTAGTATAATTTAGATGGAAAACAAAATGGTAGTAAAAGCAGTACAATTTTAGAAGATCTATTTTTTTTCTGGAAATGATCATTTAAATATTAAAATTGTCAAATCAACCATTAAATTTTCAATACCTTCTAACTTCAAGAAGCAATTTTTGACTGGACTCGGCAAACATTTAGAAGTATAAAATTCAACGTAAAAAATATTTTTTTATTAAATAGAGATTTTTTTTGTCCCATTTCTATTTTTGATTCCAACACAACAGCAACTTTTGATTTATTATGTTTTGTACTCAACCAACTATATTATGAGGCCATTGGCTAAGCTGTCTCATACACACTAGAAATTCAAATTCGCAAAATTAACCGAGTAAATTATTTTCTTTTTCAGCATTCCATTACCTCCATGGGTTTTAGAGGAGATGAGCAGAGATCCAGATATTGTATACACAGACCGATCTGGAAGGAGAAACCCTGAATACATCTCTTTAGGTTGTGATGAAATACCAGTTCTTAGAGGAAGAACTCCGATCCAAGTCTACTCAGATTATATGCGCAGTTTCAGGGACCGCTTCAGCGATTACTTGGGCAATGTTATCATGGTAACTACTTATTTATTTAATTAATTAATTATTTAATTAATTAATTTATTAATTAATTAATTTATTAATTAATTATTTATTATTATTAAAATTGTTGGAATTATTTTCCTTATTCAGGAAATTCAAGTCGGCATGGGTCCATGTGGAGAGCTGAGATACCCCTCATACCCAGAGAGCAACGGTACTTGGAGGTTTCCCGGTATCGGAGAATTCCAATGCAATGATAAGGTAAATATTCCACAATTTAACTTTTTGTTTTTAGTTTTTCAAATAATTCATCCAGAATTATAAAAAGAAAAAAATTCCATTTGACATCGTTTTATTTTTATTTTTTCAGTATATGAAGGCCTCACTGCAGGCAGCTGCAATAGAAGCGGGCCATAGAGAGTGGGGCAATGGTGGGCCCCATGATGCAGGCCATTACAATCAGTTCCCAGAAGAAACGGGTTTCTTTAAAAGAGAAGGCACATGGAATACAGAGTATGGGAACTTTTTCCTAAACTGGTACTCCGACAAGCTCTTAAAACACGGAGATCAGATCCTCTCCTCTGCGGACTCAATATTCACCGATACGGGTGCGAAGTTATCAGCCAAGGTTGCGGGCATTCACTGGCATTACCGTAGCAGGTCTCATGCAGCTGAACTCACAGCAGGGTATTACAACACAAGAAATCGTGATGGATATATTCCAATTGCGAAAATGTTGGCTAAAAAGGGAGCTGTGATGAATTTCACTTGCATGGAGATGAAGGATGAGCAACAACCAGGCCATGCAGGGTGTGCTCCTGAATTACTAGTTCAACAGGTGAAGAAAGCTGCCAGCTCAGCTGGCGCTGAGCTTGCAGGGGAGAATGCTTTGGAGAGATATGATGAAGGGGCGTATGGTCAAGTGTTGGCCACGAGTCAGAGCGAAAATGGTGTTGGGTTGTGTGCGTTTACGTATTTGAGAATGAACAAGAAGTTGCTTGAGGAGGGGAATTGGAGGAACTTTGTGTCGTTTGTTAAGGCCATGAGTGAAGGAGGGAGGAGGAATTCTCTTCCTAGAAGTCATTCGAGTCATTCGGATTTGTACGTGGGATTCGTGAAGAGTGGAGACAGAAAGCCTGAAGCTGAGGCCATTGCGGCTTAATAAAGGCTTGTTCTGTTTGGATTTGCGATGTAAAGATCTATGCATAGATTGAGTAGATAGTACCGTACTTGTAATTATTATGTAGAGTTGAGACGCATAGCTAATTAGTATTCATGTTTTTTACGGTTTTATTGGCTCAGCTGTTGGAGCTGGTAAAACATTGATATTGTTCTGGGAAAGATTGGTATGTTTGATTCCTGTTATGTATGGGGATTTTAGCCCGACATAGCATTTAAAGCGCGATAAGTTATGTTCTTATGGTTGCTATTAGGAACAGATGTATGACTTTCTCTGTATCGAGAGCACTTTTAAAAGCTCCTAGGATGATGAATATATGTTCTTATGAAAATCTGTTATTTTTGGCATGCTTTTTGATTAAAAATTCGCGGACATGTGATCTGAATTTGTTGTTGCTAATAAGAGTGTTTGCATTCATCTTATGCCTGCCCTTCAAAGGCTCAAAAAAGCTATTGAGATTAGGAATATCTTTCATACTTGTGCTGACTGTTGAAGTCATTACAGTAATTTATTTCCATCCAAATGAATATTTGTTATATATACTTTTAAATAATTATTTACAACCCATCTATCTATCTATCTATATACAATAAGAAGAAAAAAGAAAATTAAACTATTTGGACCTATAATCTGGACATGCTAATCAGGCCACAAAGAAAAAAAGAATTAAATTATTTGGGCCAATAGACTGGACATGCTAATCAGGCCACAAAGCGTATGTAGCAATACTATTACTACAAAGTCTACTAAAAATCCAATCGGAAATGAGAATCGAAATGATGAGTGGCCCAAAAACGAGAAGATATTTCAGTGCATCAAATTAGGTCCACACCGACTAATTAGAAAAGTTAGATTGCTTCTCCCCAAGTGTCCTTCCAGATCTTCTGTAACATCGGAATTGTCCTCAGTGATTATAGCATAGATACCTATGTAAAATAATGTATATTTTAATTAAAATTATATAATTATACTTTAATAAATTAATTTCTATTTGTTAACAAGAAATTAAAAAAAAATTATAGCGGAACATCTCATAATGCGATTATTTTTAATTGATGGTAAACATTGTTTACAAAGGAAGCTGAAGCATATAACACTGAAAGATAGTAAATTAATGATATTTTTATTTGATTTTACTGGGTATCTAATGAAATTTGAGCATTTAAAAATTTTAAACTGGATGGAAGGAAAACCAATTTAAGATAATTTATTAAAACCGAAGGGAAACCAATTTAATATATTGACCTACCCAAAAATTGTGGAATTGCCCTTCTGGTATTCTTTCCCCATTCTATCACACTTAATCAGAAGTTCTGACGGTTAAGATCGTCTGTGGAAAGTTAGCATAACAATTTACAAATTTAGATAAATCAGTCTTAACCGTTTTATGGGCTTAGTTGCAAATTGCAATTTCGTAATGTACTGATTGCAGGGATTGTAGTATCATATACAAACTGTAGTTTCCTTTCCTATAGCTCCCGAGTACATTCACTATTTGTATTTAGTATTTGTGATAGTTTTATTAGTAGTGTGTCCTAGGCCAATGAAATATATATTGTAAAAGTTATATTTTGAAGTATTTCAATAATATGAGTGTATATGTTATTTTAATATGATTAAAATTATATGAATGTATAATTCAATTTTATGTCATCAAAGTATGTGACTTTGATAGTAAAACTATAAAGTATTATGAATGTTATTCTAAAATCGTTCATGATCATTCATAGAATGTGTGTGAGACAAACATACTTGTGAACAAGCTATGAATGTACATCAGTATGTTAGTTGACTGATAATCACGTTTTACTGATTATGAATAAAGGGTTATTAAGTCATTAACATAGATATATGTTAGAGAACAATATACTGGACTGACCCAACATGAGAATACTACATGAATAAATGTCATAAGTAATTCTCATCACAGTTGTATTATGTAGTCTTTGGACCTGAAATCACTATGGTTTCCTACATGATAAGTTTTATGTTTTGAGATAATTCAACATCATCTTTAACCGGATGATAATAAAGATTATGGTTGGACATTTAATAAGTCATGCGGAGGAATGTGAGTGATAGAAATGAGATTTGTTCCTCTCATAATATGAGAGAGATATCCCTAGGCCCCTTGACAATTAGATTGAGAAAATGCATGACCGTGCTCAAATTAACTAATAAGGAGTTATTAATATAACTAGCAAAATCTTCACGCTTTGCGCGAAATGTTAAAACTCTTATCATATTTTATATATTACACAAACGGATAGTTACTACAATTTATTACAAATTTTATATGAAAACATCACAAACATATCACAGCCCAACTGCAAAAATTGATTACAATTTAGAAAATTAATTATCGAATTTAACTAAAATATTTATCCAACAGACATATATATGATATATTACAATACATGATATTACAAAAATTCAATTAACCTTGCTTGGGTATATGATATGGATAGATCCCAAAAATTTCTCTTTCAGAAACATGAACTAAACATGCATAACAATAGATTACAGGAACGATGCATATATCACAAAAAATATTTATTATATAAAAGAACTTATATTTACTGCAAGCCATATTGCCATATATATTAATGCAAATGAATCATTATCACGCCATATCGCCATGTAAAAGCTTTATTTTATGTAAAGATATGCTATTTTTATATTTCAGATGAAAATGATATGATTGATGTATCATGATATACTAATAAATAATAACATTGAACTATAATATTTGTTCTTATTTGTGTATTAATATTTGGTAATATTAAATTATAATATGGTAAATTATATGTTAATATTATCAATTAGAAAAGCGAAAAAAATAGTATATAACAAAGTGTGATCCCATATTTCCCATTTAACAGTAAATACTTGCCTAAAAAGAAGTTTGAGTAAATATGCATTTTCCCAGGGTATGAATGCAAATGGAATCTTGCCATCGAAGGGGCAGTCAGTAATAAATCAATCAAAAACCCTAAAATCACCGTGTTACATTTACATTGCAACTATCAATTGCTTTCCTTTGCTTTGCTTTGCTTTCCATTATATCCCCTTTTCTCTCGTTCTCTCTCATTCTTCTCCCCCCCAAACAAAATTACCTCTTCAACCACGCCTACTCAGAAATTCGCCGCTCTCTCCTCCTTTGCACCTCTCCCTCGCATGATTCCCTCTTCTCCCGTGTCTCACTGACGGGAGTAAGAGCTAAACATCGCGCCTCTCAAAACCCTAATTATCCCCTCTCTCGGTATTTATTCAGTTCTTTCTATATCTATTCATGTTTCTATTAGGGTTTGATTGATTGATTTGGTGGGTGTTTTATTGATTGATCTGATGTTGGGTTTTGGTTTCTATTTTTGTGAAGCGATTGAAGGAAGAATAGGATATATGTCGGGAAACCAGAACAGGCGATCTGGAAGATCAGGCGGCCATCAGAGGGGAGGTTACTCCGGTGGTGGCGCAAAGGGCGGAGCTTCTTCCACGCAGCTGCCGCAGGGTGGCGGCTCTTCTTCTAATCAGCCTTCTCTTAGTTCTAATAGAAGGTGTGGTGTGATTCTTTTTTCTTGTCTAGGTTTTCTGTTTTTTGTTGTAAAGAGGAGTTTGTTTGTTTGTTTGATGGTATTTTGGTTTATTGAGATTAAGTTTTTTGAAAGATTATTAGAAATATCTGAGGTTTTGTTAAAAGGTTGACAAATCTCGTGAAGGAAGAGAAGAGCGTTCATGAAATTGTATGTACTTGTGGGTATACATGGCTTTTTTTTCCTTATTATTTCCTTGTTAGGGTTCGAACGCTGAAGTTAATAATTTTTTGTTGAGTACAATAAATTCTCAGAAGTATTTGATTTGTTTTTTTATACTTGCGCTTTCTCTAGTTGAATTTGTTAAAAGTAATTTATCCTTATCAAAGAGAAAATCACTGTCAGCACATCTATATTATGCTTCTTTCTCTAACTCAATTAATTCTTTTTTCTGTTGCAGCTTCAACAAAAAGGGAAATAACGCTCAAGGATCTTTCAGGCAAAACCCATCCAGCGCGTTTTCAGATGCAAATTCCGGATTCGCCCCTGCTACTCCTCCAAAGGGAGCGACTCCGAACGGATCTCAATCTCATTTTCAACCACCTCCACAAGGTATACTTCAATTTTTTTAAATTATTTGGTTATTTCTATATATCCATTACAAGTTGTCTATATTTTATTAAAAAAGTTAAATCTTTTAGTAATATATTATTTATTTTGCCTCCAAAATCTTTTTGTTGTTTATATCAGTCCTTGATACATTTAAATAGTTGGGTTTGCAGTGTTAGCACTGTTAGATTCGTAGTAAACTACATTAAGTTCACAAAAATAAGTTTGTATCAGATTGTTTAAACGTTAAAACAGTGTTGAGTGTTGATTTAATACTTATATTTTTCTCAACCAACAGTAGCTGCTCCTGAAAAGCCAACAAACATGCCACCACCAAGAAATCCATCTTTACCGCGGGGCCCGCCTCAGTCCGCTCCTAAAGTTTCGGAACCTTCTATGCCTCCTCTACCTTCCAAAGGTTTTATCTTATTCTCAATTTCTTACTTATCATTTGTATATGTGTAGTTGTTAGTAATGTAAATCTCTTGTTTTTGTTTTTATTTCTCAGGGGATCAATCGAAGGGGCAATTACCGGTTCCGCTACAGTTCGGCACGATTAATATGGGAATGATGAATGGCTTACCGGTATGCCACACCCTTTTCCTTGTCTTTTTTTATCACTTGTATTTTTTGTGAATATGGAATGATAATTTTTGTTTTTTCTATTTGTTTAAATAAGATCCCTGCAAGGACCAGCTCTGCTCCTCCGAATCTGGATGAACAGAAACGCAATCAGGTCATTCTCATTTATTCACTAAAGTATCATGTGCATTTCCTAACTGTTATACTTTATAATCTTCCGAGTCAATTCTTGCATGAAACAAAACTTTTTCCTTATTCCTCCTTTTATTAATCACAATATTCCATTCTCTATTTATTAAATGCAGGCTATGCTTGATGCAATGAAAGGCGCGTCTCACGCTCCTCACATGCCTCTACCATCCGGCCCCAGACCTCAAATCCCTCAACCGAGAAAAGAACCAACCGGTACCAGTACCAACACTGGTACCGGTATGGCTCCAGTTCCACTCCCACCTCAACCCCACCCCTCTCTTCAGCCCGTACCGCCCCAACCCAAGCCCACCTCAATCCACCTCCCAGCCCCACCCGTACCAGGCTCTCTCCCAATACAGATACAACCACCCGTACAACCCCAACAACCGCCTCAACAAATTCCCTTACCGTACCAGCACCAAATACCGGTACCATTCCAACACCAGCAACCGCCTCAACTCCAGTTCGGGGGCCACAACCCCCAAATGAACCCTAGTTCCTTACAAATGTCGATGAATCTCCCAGTCGGTTCCGCGCCTCAACAGATGTTCGTTCAAGGTTTCAACCCTCAACAGCAAGCAATGCTGCACCAATCTCAAAGCATGGGGTTCGCTCCGGCTCCGCCAGGTCATCAGCTGGGCCCGCCTCAGCTCGGCAGTTTAGGGCTCGGGCCTCAGTATCCACCTCAGCAACAACAGAGTAATAAATACGGTGGGGTCCGTAAAACTACCACTGTTAAAATAACCCATCCTGATACGCATGAAGAGGTGAAATTAGATAATATGACTCACAGGCATAATGTTATGACTGGTCACTCAGGTCCGATGCCGAGTTTTCCACACATGGCGGGATATTATCCTGTTCAGACCGGCTCTTATAATCCGTACTTTCCTAATCCTGGTAATTTGCCTCTGACGAGTAATCAGATGCCTGGTGGGTCCCAAGCGCCTCGGTTTCCGTACCCAGTGACACAAACGGGCCAGCCGATGAATTTCATGCAGCAGCAAGCTGGTAAGCAGCCTGTACCAGCGAGTTCTTCTCATGGACATAGTGAAGGAGGAAATGTGGAGACTGTGCTTGCCACTGGTACAAACAGACCGGCTGTTACGATAACTAATCCACCTGGTAAAGTTAGCATTAGCAAACCCTCTGAGAAGGAGAGTAAACTGGTTAAATCGGTTTCAGAAATCGGTACCAAGGCTGTAACGGTTGGTACGGAGAAACAAACTGGTACGGCACCGAAAGCTGCTGTGCAAATGCCGGTTGTACCGGTTTCTGAAATCGGCACCAAGGCTGTAACGGTTGGTACGGAGAAACAAACTGGTACAGTACCGAAAGCTTCTGTGCAAGTGCCGGTTGTACCGGCTGCAATTGAAGAGAAGAAGAAAGAGACTGTCGAGAAAATTGATTCTAGTAATGAGAATGAGAAAAAGGCTAGTAAGAAGGAAGATAAGGCGCTTGAAGAAGAACAACCTAAGGTATCAATCATTTGTTTTAAAATTTTTGGGGCATTTTTGTAAATATATCATGTATGTCTCTGCAAAATGAGAAATATCATGGATGTCTGTTAATATATTGGAACTGTACTGTGTTCTCTTTCGGAGCATAAGAAATTTCTTCTGATGATCCCGTACATAAATAAATAGGTCAGGAAGGAGTGGTAACTGGCTCGTTAATTTTCTTTTTTTGTTTTTACCAAGTTAGAAGAGTCTCTGATATTTCTAGTTTTGAAGGATATACATGATAGTATGAAGTTTTTAATGCTAGAAAATACTTTTCTTTTGTATTAAATTTGTTTGCGCTTATTTAGAACTTTGTCCTCCTTTAGTCTCTACTGTTAAACTAATAAATTTAAAATGTTTTATGTTTCAGTTGGAGGTGCCTGTACCTGTGACAGAAGACATGAAACAAACTGAAACGGTTTCTCCAGTTGAAGAAGAAAAATCCAACGGAACTAATGAAGCTCCAATTCTTAATAAGCCAGATTCAACCATTCTTTCTAAACCAGTCGAAGAAGAAAATCCTGTTGAAACAGAAGAGAAGTCAGAAAAAAACCAACAAGAAGAAAAATCTCCGAAAATAGAAGCAGAGCCTGAGAAAACCCTACAAGAAGAAGAAAAGCCTGTTAAAACAGAGCAAGAAAAGAAAACTGATGAAGTACCGGATAAGGTAATTGAGGAACGCAGTGGTGTTGAGAAAGAGAGTGAGAAACCGGTTTTAGAGGTTCCAAAACCGGTTGTGGAAACTGAAGAGGAGAAAAAGAGACCTAATAGTAGCGCATCATCTATTTCAACTGATTCTGAATCTCTATCGAGTGGAACCTCTTCACTCATGAATGGAAGCTCAACAAAACCTGAGAGTAAAAACAGTAAGCCAAAGGATATTAACGGTAATAATAATAACAAGCCTGTGGTTGAGGTACCAAAACGGCCAGCGAGCAGTAAAAAGAAGAAGAAGATAAAGGAGATCCTCTCTAAGGCAGATGCAGCTGGAAGCTCTGATTTGTACAATGCTTACAAAGGCCCTGAAGAAAAATCAGAGGCTGTCGATAGCTCTACTATTACCAGGGCCGCTGATGTCAGCGAAATTCCATCTTCAGCTGATGATGTCAGCGAAATTCCGTCTCCAACTGAAGAGGAATCTGGTGCAAACAAGGGCGAGTTAGAAGACTGGGAGGACGTGGCCGATATTTCCACCCCAAAATTACCTGAAATTCCCGCCAAGAAGAAATACTCGAGGGACTTTTTACTAACCTTTACGCAACAGTGTACTGATCTGCCTGTAGGGTTTCAGCCCGATCCTGGTTTTGATGCTTTGTTGAGTGGTTTTGGTAACAATAGAGGTTTTGACCAGCCTTATCCGAGTCCGGGCAGGGGAAACAGAGGAGGAGAGAGAAGGTTGGGAAATTCAAGCAGCTTTAATGATGGAGATAAATGGATCAAGTCTCCAGGTTCGTTCAGTCCTGCTAGAGAACCGAATTATATGAATATGAATCCACCAACTCCGAATTTAATAAACATAAGGCCTGGTCAGAATAATTACGGTGTGGTTAAATATCCGAGAAGCGGGCAGCCTAGTAACCAGTTCATGGGAGGAGGGATTCTCTCTCCTATGCCAGCTGGTGGTACGCACAGGACCGGATCTGATATGGACAGGTGGCAGCACACACAGAGAGGTTTGATTCCTTCTCCTGTTGCGAGTCCACATCAGATGATGCATAAAGCGGAGAGTAAATATGTGGTTGGTAAGGTTTCTGATGAAGAGCAGGCCAAACAGAGGCAGCTCAAGGGCATTTTGAATAAACTGACTCCTCAGAATTTCGAGAAGTTGTTCGAGCAAGTCAAGGATGTGAATATTGATAACCCGTCTACTCTATCCGGTGTTATTTCCCAGATTTTTGATAAGGCGCTCATGGAACCGACCTTTTGTGAAATGTACGCGAATTTCTGCTCTCGGTTGGCTACTGCTTTGCCGGATTTCAGCGAGAATAATGAGAAGATTACTTTTAAGAGGCTCTTGTTGAATAAGTGTCAAGAGGAGTTTGAGAGAGGAGAGAGAGAGGAGGCTGAGGCTGGGAAATCCGAAGAAGAGGGAGAGGTGAAACAAACACCTGAAGAGAGAGAAGAGAAAAGACTAAAGGCTAGAAGAAGAATGCTTGGTAATATTCGCTTAATTGGAGAGTTATACAAGAAAAAAATGTTGACCGAAAGGATAATGCACGAGTGTATAAAGAAACTATTGGGTCCTTCTCAAAACCCGGATGAAGAGGATATTGAAGCGCTGTGCAAATTAATGAGCACGATTGGAGAAATGATTGACCAGCCTAGGGCGAAAGAGCACATGGACATATACTTCGATATAATAGCCAAACTATCGAACAACAAAAGGTACACTTCCAGAGTGAAATTCATGCTCAAAGACACAATGGATCTGAGAAAGAACAAGTGGCAACAGAGAAGAAAAGTCGAAGGGCCGAAAAAAATCGAAGATGTGCATCGTGACGCGGCCAACGAGCGTCAGGCTCAAACGACCCGTTTGACCCGTGGCGGCCCGATTATGAACAATCCGCCTCCGAGACGTACCGGTACCGGCTTAGTCTCCCCCATTTCCCAACAACAAGCCGGTATTATTCGTGGGATGACTCCGAACAGAATGCAGGATATCCGGTACGAAGAGAGATCATCGGACCGGTACCAGTTTGATAACAGAAACGTCAACGTTTCTTTGCCTTTACCGCAAAGAGTCAACAGAGAAGAAACTTTAACTCTCGGACCACAAGGCGGGCTCGGAAGAGGAATGTCTATCAGAGGCCAACAACAGCAACAACAACAGCCGATTATTTCGTTAGGTCCGAACGGGTCAAACGGGTCGGAATGGAATAATAGTTTTGGGTCCAGGCTGGCTAGTCCTGACGAGAGAAGCGGACCGCCTTTGGGAAGTGCTGGTGGATGGAGCAGCGCGAGAAACTTGGAACGGAATTTCTCGACCGGTACGAGCAGGACCGTACCGGTCCCCAGTCCTCAAGCTGTGCCTGTTGCGGCTTCGGCTCCGACCGGTCTTCCTGATAGTGTTATTAAGGAAAAGTCCATTTCTGCTATAAAGGAGTATGTTAGGTATGTTTTGCCTATATACATAGTTATATTTTGGGAAATTCTTCAGAACCCCCCTATAAGCGGATTTGGATTTTTTTTACCCCACTATGTCAATTAAAATAATTATATAATGGTATTTTGGTCAATTAAAAAATATATTGGATGGAAAAGTTAAACATAACACCATAGGGGTAAAAAAAAAATTCAACCCACTCTATAGGTTTTTTTTTAAGGAATCTAAAAGGTTAGGGGGTGTTTGATAATATCCAAAGAAGTTAGTGGGTTTTTGAAGAATTTCCCTTATATTTATGTTTGTTTTTGTATCTATATTTGCATTTGCAACAAGGGATGGGATTATTTCAGTCATGCTTGAGTGTTTTGTCTTATTTTTATTGTGATACGAGTAAATGGCCCTGACTGATTTGCACCCTGATTTTTTGTTAAATTCTGTTTGTTCAGTGCGAAGGACGAGAAAGAGGTGAGGTTGTGCATAGAGGAGATGAACTCGCCTGGTTCGTACCATTTGATAATATCTTCCTGGATCAATTACTCATTCGAGAGGAAGAATATGGAAAGGGATATGATGTTTAAGCTCCTCATAAACCTTTGCAAGCCTAGAGAAGGCATTTTCAATCAAGCTCAGCTTCTTCGAGGGTATGAACGTCATTTTTCATATAAATGCATATTCTTTCTCCTTTGTTAATAAGAAAGTAATGTGTTGTTTAACACTGGTTGAACCAAAAAAGCTATTTAAGGGAAAAAAAAATTAAATGGAAATCTTCAAATAACCCCCTAACTCTTCTGAACATTACAAAAAAATAACTGAGTATTCAGATTTAAAAAAAAAACCCTATGAAACCTATGATAAACAATTCATTTTCAAATAATCCCCTCCACCCACTTTTCCATCTAATTAATAGTTAATTTTTTTGAAATTCCCATTTCACCCACCTATGATAAATATTTTTCTAAAAAAAAAATCTTGAAACTTATTTTTTTTAAAAATTATTTTCTTAAAAAATATTTGAACGAAAGAAATGAAACAAACATGTGAACAAAAATATATGAACTTTTCACATCTTGTCAGGTTCGAAGGCATTCTTTCAACTCTAGAAGACGTGCTCCCCGACGCGCCAAAAGCAGCCGAGTATCTCGGCGAGCTTTTCGCGCAATCCATAACAGAAGGTTTCACATCTCTTAATGAAATCGGCAGAATCGTTCTGCAGGCTGGCGAAGAACCGGGGATGTTAGTAGAAGCCGGAATTGGTGGAGATCTCATCGGGTGCACTTTGGAGAGCGTTAAGAAGGAGAAGGGGGAGGGATATTTGAAGGAAGTTAGGGCGGGGTGTGAGTTGAAGTTGGAGGAGTTTAGGCCGCCGGCTCCGATGAGATCTAAAGTGTTGGATCTCTTTCTTTAGAGATGATGGGTTGATTCGACGTATTGTTATTTTATCAGGTATGGATGGATTTTGAGATGTCTACTTGAGATTTTTTTTGCTTGAAAGGTTCTAATTCGGGCTAATATTTGTGATGTGATCTTTTGTAGATCACTGGAGTGTTGGGAGCTATAGATGGATGGTTTGAGCACTACTCAAATTTTGTCTTTGGAATAATTTCTGATGGAGCAACTGGAGAAGCTTAAGTATTCATATGAATAATAGTACAAATGAAGGGAAGAGAGTATTTCTGATTAACATGCATTTATTTTGTGTTAAATCATGATGATTTATTGAGGGGGTGAGAACGAAAAAGGTTGTTCTGTGTTTCTAACCCAGTGTCTGATAAGATAAAAATGGAAACGAAGGAACTTTAGTTTCTAACTTTTGAATAGCCGTTGGAGGCTTTTTAGATCTGTAACATGTTCGTATTTTGTAGATTTTGGTCTTTTATTGCTCATATGATATCTAGTTGCAAATATTACATTTATTCATGGTTGGCTGTGGTATATTGGTCAGTTCTTATTCTGTGTTGGCTGTGATGAACCATTGTGTTGGGGATGTTGTAGTAGCATAAATATTGGATGATGCTTTTTAAGTTGTTAGAATCATAGAATGTTTGTATGATCTGGACAAGTTTTGGCCCATTTACAGCGAACTTTCCTATGCGTTGGTCTAGATGTATTTGTACTGTTGAATCAAGCACCCATTGCTTTGTGCTTCGACACAAATGTTGTTAGTATAAAGATAAGTGAATATTTCTTGTCATCGAAACTGTAAGTAGTGTAATAATGATATTTAATATTAACAATAATGTGAAATATCAGTGTATGAACAATTATTAAGCAATTCAAAAACAAGTTCTAAAATCGTTTCATAAAAATAATTTCAATAAATATAAAGTTAGTTTACCTGATGTTTATCAAACGGGCCGAGTTCATTTACAGCTTTCAGTATAGCATCTTGAACATTCAATCAAACACGGCATCATACAAATAACCATAAACACAGACATGAAATACTTGCATCAAAAGTCGCCCTTCTAATTTGTTTTTTTCACTCATTTTTGTTTGTTTTGTTCCTTTTATTTTCCTTTATTCAATGAGAAATGGATTGGATGCCTACGCACTCCTACTAGAGATCTTTTGTTTATATTTAACCCCTTTTTTGAGATTATTGTATATTTATCACTTTCTCAATTATAATGACCGAGGACATTGTCTTTTAAAGAAGCGCATTTGAAGTCACTGTCATGAAAGGCCAACCCGACCCAAAGCCCGAATGACTCCTAAGTCCTAATTCAAATGACAGAAGCTTGAATGACTCATTTCACAAATAGGTCCAATAACTATTTATATGTATGTTTAACCTCTTTTCTCGAGATCTTATTCCATGTCCACTTTCTCAATTTTAATGAGAGCTGGGATATTGTCTTTTAACTAAGCAAATTTTAAGCCATTATCATGACGAAGTCTATACCCAATCAAAACCCCAATGACTCCTAACCCAAATGACTCCAAATTTGGATGATTCGTAACCAGAGTGACCCAAAAATCAAATGACTTACTACCTGCTGAAGCCCGAATGACCCGTCTGATATGCCCCCAATCTATACATGTTTTGACTCGGATACATATGATATGTAACTGAAAATCCCATGCATTATATTAGTTATTTTTATTTTTATTTATTTGATAGAGAAGGCACTATGTTTTTTCTTTTTTAGGTTGAATCATTCATTACGAATGTCATGATCATAGAAAATACATGCTAACATGCTAGAGTTAGCAGTATTTATGTCTCTAACAAACATATAACTTTTACATTCTACTAAAATAATTATGAAATTTACGAACTTATTGATCAAAGATGATTTCTTTATCATTTGATAAATGAGATATTGGAGAAAATTGCAAAACCAGAATAAGCATAATTTATTTCTTCGTCTCCCTTATGTTAACAATAATCCTTGCAAGCTAAAGGCCAAGAGATTTAAGTTTGACATGGTTTAAGTTCGAACGGCTACCATAGAAATGAGGAAACCAAGTATACCTTTGACTTACTTATTAGTTAGGCTTGCGTTTCCCTAAATTCATTTAATCAGTTAGATATGAAACGTGGATGAAAAGTTTTGAACACGAGCGAACAATTGTTGTGCTCCCTGGGTCAATACTCAAAGATCTTATTACAAAGAGCTGTTTTGATAAAGACATTATTTTGTCTGCTATTCTCTAAAATATAACGACATAAATGTGCATATTTTGTGTGCATTTTATTTTATAATTGTTGTGTATATGCACAAATATTATATGATATGTTAATGCATCTTCTCTTTAAAAAGTACAAATTAGTCTAACCAGTGACGGAGCTTGATTTAATATTTTGGGGGGGCCATAATTTCTTTTACACCACTGAATATGCTTATATAAAATTTTGTTGGTGGTTGGAGGGGGAGTAGGGAAAGCCCCATTTTCAACTACTTTTGCCGATAGGCGAGACAAGAATTTCGGATATGATTGATCCTCCCACTTAGGGAAATGGGGGATGAGTGATTTTGACGATAAATGAGACAAGATTTTTGGATATGGCTTATCTGTCTACTTAGGGAAATTGGCAATCAGTGATATCGCCGGTAGGTGAGTTAGGATTTTCGGAGAATAAAGATCCACTAGCCTAGGTAAATGGCATTTGATCACTTTCTCAATAAGGACGATATATACATAAATATTAATAGTTTTCGGATTTTATACACTAGACTCTTATAAAATATAGTACTGAATCGAAAATCTTATAAAATTCATGAAAATGTGTCTTCAAACTCTCCGTATTTATCTTAGCATTTTGTTTTGATGGAAAACTACAAACAATCGCTTGATTTTTATTCTCTTTTAAATCAATCGTGTTACACGCGGGATTCGAATCCGTCATCTATAAAAATGTGAGGATAGTATCTTACTACTAGATTATTCTAGTGGTGGTGTATTTATTTTAGCATTAGAATTCTACATGACATAAATAAGAAAATTACTAGATATATGACATATTTACATAAACCATGAGAATATAGGTTCCCATCAATTTCATCAAGAATAACATGTATTTCATCAAGAATATTAATTTAGAAAAGAAGTATAATTAAAAGGATAAACCATAACGATGTCCAAAAAAGAGGGGGGCCTAGGTGTTCGAGAAATCGAAGCATTCAATGATTCATTACTATGTAAGTGGTTATGAAAAGCCATGTCCATAGACCAAGGATTGTGGAAAGAGGCTGTTAACCTATTTTACGGCGAAGGGGTGTTTCTGCTGAACAAAAATTATTCCCAAAACCGGCCATCAACCTTGGTTAGGTACCTCAACCTCCTCGCACCTTTCTTTCTAGCCGCGACCACGTCACGACTAGGTAACGGAGAAAATACACTTTTCTGGGACCAAAACTGGTCGGGGAGCGCGCTCAAACGCAAATTCCCCGAACTCTATTCATTCGCCGAGGATACAAACTCAACAGTTGCACACACTCCCACAGAGTGGACTGACATGAGCTTCCATTATCCGCTATCTAGCATGGCCGAAGTACAAATGGCACAACTTACCGACGGCATACAAACGATGCAACTTAACCAAAATTTTGACGAAACCGTATGGCGATGGACCAATCACGGTATATTCACAACAAAATCGGCATATGAAATATTAAACTATGGTGGAATACATGACAAGCGGATATAGACATTATGGCGGTTAAAGATACCGCCGAAAATAAAGATGTTCGTATGGAAGGCGTTAAAAAATAAATTACCGACGATCGACAATTTGCAAAAAAGAGGAGTTATAACGGTTAACTGTTGTACCCTCTGCAAACAAGAACCCGAATCTGCCGACCACATACTTTACTCATGCCTATTTACACGACAACTATAGCAGCAAAACACAGCCAGAGGGGGAGACGCATGCTCCACGGTAATTGAGCTGATCCGAAACGAACCACACTCCACAAGAACCATCTTTCAATTATTTACAAACTTCGCCATTTGGCGGGAAAGATGCAACATGGTCTTTAGAGATAAACACCAAAACACTCCTATCGTTCTATCTAGTGCGATAGACGAGTTCATGAGCTGGCAGAAATACAACTGCAGTGAGACATAACCGACAACAAAAAGACATAACGGAGACGAGGAGAGCTCCGCATACAAGGGGGAATAGGGAGAAAACCGCCACATCTTGTACCATGACTCCGACGTTTAGCTCTCCTAATATGTCTGCACTGCAATAATTTCTCAATTATTCTATATCTGTACTAATTTTTGAGGTGTGAAATTTGTGAGAACACCGCTTTTGTTTATCATGTTTTTCTTATTTTACCAAAAACTTAATTCTATTATCAAGGATGATTTGTAACTAAACTGAACTTTGATTAATAGATTTACGCAAGAGACACTCAAGCTCTACGTAATTTTTCAAAAAAAAAAAAAAGGATAATTATAATTTTTAAATTATAATTGTATTTGCTTAAAGAAATTCTAATGGTACTACACGTAATATGTATATTAACTAAGGAAAAAATAATTTATAAAAAATAATATGGTTCTTGGAAATAAGATATTTCGTGCATACGGGAGGACGGCTCTTCTAAAGGGCGACTTTGAAAACGACTCCAAGGTCCAATCCTCCTCCCACTGACGTCGAACTCCTTCACCACCGCTGCCTCTGGTGACCTTCTGGTCATCGCCAAAGCTCTCAGGCGGCTCTTAGCTCTGGATCTTCGAAGCAATGCGATCTCAGATGATCAACGAAGGAGGAGGTTGGTTTCGGGTACGCAAGGGTTTTAAAAATCCAAACCCGTTTAGACCTCAAACCCACAGGATCCGTTTTCTCTCGTTTATCCCTCCCCCCGCCCCTTTTCATCCTTTCTCTCCCAAACACTCTCCCCATCCTTACACACAAAAACTCTTTCGCTCCCCATCCGAAATGCAAGCTCGCTTTACCAAACCGAAGCACTCCCGCCCCTGTGTTCCCAGTGACAGAGTGTTGAGCATCTCACGGAGACAAGAACTCATGGCACGTCACGCCGCCACCACTCCTGTCACTAATCAACATTCCACCACCACTACAACACCTACCAAGGCCATGGAGACGACTGCTCCACCGCAAAACCCTCCTCCCCTTCCAGCGGCCTCCTCTATCTTCTTTCAACATTCTCCAGCACCTCATCAACCCTCCTTCTCCAATTCTAGAAAGAGACCCCACTCTCCCCCTATCAATCACATCAACCATCCCGTTGCCCCCAAATACCCGATGCCACGAGACCCGCACCACCCCGCTTGATATCGAACTTCCTACCGCTACATTGAATATGGACATTTAACGACGGTCTGTAAGAAACAACGGAGATGCACGAACTGTGGGTCAACTGGGCACTTGGGCAAAGACTGCACAGTTAAACACATTACCTATCTTAACCATTATGATCCATTCAAGCTAAGAGGTAAGTTGGGATACACTGGTTTTCCCGATGATCGCCCTAATTCTCGACCATGCTTTCTCCGCTGAGACATATGGAGTTCATACAAGGTCTTGAACAGGCAGTGGTTGTGGACGCAAGACTTGTTCCCAATCATGATCTCCAACAGGTTCGATTATTACTTCTAAAAACTCGAAAATGGCGATCCATGTTTGAAATTGCTTTCCTTGGAGGGAATCGATACCTTGTCTGTCTTCCTCTCATTGTCAAACGGAATGAATTTCTTGCTGATGTGTGTATTTTTACACACATATTTTAGGCTTAATAATATAATAATAGATATAAAAATAATATAAAAGGGTTCAAAATATTATGTATTTGATAAAAAGGGTAAAAATGGAGCCAAAATATAATTTATGGCTAAAAATACGATTCTAAGCATGTTTTGAATTATAATTATGAAAATAATTTTTGGAAAAAAATAAAATTTAATTGTTTGGCAATTTTAGATGCCCCAAAAGTATAAACATAACAATACAAATGCAAATACCCATTTTTATCTTTCCAATGATATATTACATGCTTAATTTGGACTTATAAAACTCCCTAAAACAATTTTACAGGAATAAGCAAATATGTCAAGAAGCTGAAAATCGGGTCTGCTGGCAGCAGCTCAGTGTTTGGGCCATATGTCACGGCCTGGATCTCGGATCAAGGCGTTTAAATACAGGTTGGAAAGATAAAAGACAGGCCTACAAAAGACCCTCTCTCCTCAGAAGACTAATTCGGCTTCTTCCTGGCTGAAATTCGTGCATCTTTACATAAGCAACAAATTTGGCAAGTGCTGAATCAGAAATGGAAAGAAATTAGACCATATCTGGACAAATTAAGGCAAGATTTGTAACCCTAGCAATATATACAGAAAAGGGGCTGGTAAAGAGATTTTCGGCCGCCAGACACAACCCATAATTTCCACCAATTCGGCCGAATTTTCAGAAAAAGAGAGAAATAAACCCTAAACCAAAAATAACCCAAAAATCCAATTGAGCAAGCTTTTCCAATGATTATCTTGGAATTATTTGATCAGTTAGATTCACCAAGACTTTTGAGAGTGCTACACGACCCAATCACTCCGGAACGACGCGAATCGAAGGAATTCGACGACGAACTCGCACATCTAAGACGTTTCTTGGTGTGAGAATCTCGAACCTTCAAATCGGCTGTTGCAGGAAGCGGAGGAGCATTGACTTACTGTGCCACGCTTGCCGTAACATCATCTTCCAAATTTAGGTTAAAGTTTTATAATTTCTCTTTTCCGATCAATTAGAGGAATTTTAGGGTTTAATCTAAGTAATTATTGAGTGATTGAGTTCTAATAATTGAATAGGATTATTAATTTATTGAATAAGTGTCATTGTTAAGTTCTTCTAATTTAATAATTCTTATTTTGTACATTGAAGTTGTTGGAAAAATGTTCGATTTTAGGGAAATTTCTTGGTTTTTTCTCAAATTAGGTGACGATTGTGTGGTTTATTGTGTTTACTCCTTTAATATAAGTCTAAAAACCATCCCAAAGTAACTTGTGATTTTATTTTTATTCAATTCTTATTTTCCTTAAAAATCCAAAATAAATTGCTAATAATTAGGTAAACAAGTTGCAACCAGAACTGAAAATTGACAAATTCAGCAACTTTTTAATTTTGTTTCTCTGTTTTAACATTATATTTGGATTCCTCATATTTTTCTAGTCAAAATAGACATAAAGTTTGCTATATTTAGATAAAGGATCAAAAAGTTATGGATTAAAGAAGTTTAGGGTAGTATTTGTAAAAAACTGTTTTAAAACTGTCTCTGGAAGTTCGCTGTTGGAACGTCTCGTGTCAGTATTTCTGAATTTTAAGTTCACCATTGATTTTAAAACGCCATAAAACCCTAAAATACATATAAAATTTGTCTTTTTTGGAATTGCGTAGCAAAAATGACATTTTCATAAAATACCGGGGACCTATTTACAAAAATCAGATTACAAAATTTAAACTCCGTTTTTCCTGGTCTACCCTTTATCAATTAAATCCAGAATTAATTCTTTCCTCTATGTGGACATGACCCCTTTCTCATTCTATACCTGAAATTAAATAAAAAAGGGTTAATAATACAAATTTTGTTTGCATAATTCCGCTAATTAGAAAACACAAAACGACATATTTCGCGGGCTTGATGAATCTCAAGCAAGCCACGTCCACTCTCATCCCTAAAAAACAAGATGCAATGGAGATTTCGGACTTTCGTCCGATTAGTATCATCTCATTACCCATTAGAATTATCACCAAACTACTAGCCACGAGGCTTTAACCACACATGGAATACCTAATAGATAAAAGGCAAACTGTTTTCATTAAAAATCGATCCATTATTAACACGTTTCTAGCCACTAGGGAAATGCTCAACTTTGCACATAAAATAAAATACCAACCGTCATGATGAAAATCGATTTTAAGAAAGTTTTTGATAACATCTCATGGAGTTTCCTCATCAATATACTTCATATACACGGATTCCCTCCCTGTTGGATTGAGTGGATATTTCACATACTCTCTTCCTTGAGCTCCTCTATCAAAACAAATGGCATACTTTTTTCATAAACGTAGAATCCGCCAAAGTGACCCTCTATCCCCCTTCTCTTCAACCTTGCAGTTGACACCCTTCAATCCATCCTCGCTAGAATCAATCACTTCTCACCAATTCCATTCGTATAGCACCAAAAATATTCCAATACACCGATGACACAATTATATTCATAGAAGCCCACCCAACAAATCTCAAAATCCTCATGGAGACCCTAAAACACTTCTCTCACATGTCGGGACTTGAGATCAATTGGGACAAAAGTTCCTTCACCCGGCTATCCATCCCACCACATCTACATGACACAATCAAATCCACCTTGAACTGCCCGAAAGGTGTGCTCCCAATAAAGTACCTCGGATTGCCACTAACCCTCAAGAAACCTTTGAAGATCACATTCCTTCCTCTCATTAAAAAAAATGTAATCTTGACTTGCATGTTGGAAAGGAAAATTACTTAGCTATGGGGGAAGAATAACGCTCATTAAATCGATTCTATCGGCACTCCCAACATATATGATGCAAGCCTTTCTCCTTCCGACCGGAGTCATTAATGAATTAAACCAAATCATATGCGCATTCTTTTGGAAAGGAGATACTAAATGTAGTGGAGGCCATTGTTTGGTTAATTGGCGCACTTGTTGCCTACCGCGAAAGAATGGTGGGCTAGGTATCATGGATATGAAATCACACAATGTAGCTCTTCTCTTACGATGATTGTGGAGGATAGACCATCAATCTCAATTCGTGTGGCATGATACCATACATGATATTTATGATTGTCACTCGGCCAGGGAGCTAGTGCATACAACCCCGTCTACTGACTCCTTTTGCACCTCAGATTTAAAAACCCTTCTCCCGGTGTATACCTCAGCCACGGTCACTTCATCCGAGGTAAACTGGAGGTGGGGTAACGTCACATCATACATATCGAAACTAGCCTATTCCACCCTCATCAACCCCGGTATCTCAATTCCTTGGCAACGAGATCTTTGAAGAATAAAAGCACCCGAGAAAGTGAAGATGTTTCTCTGGCTCGCCATTCGGGGAAGAGTGCTCACGGCGGATCAACTCAGTAAATGCAATTTGCCGAATGACCCAATCTGCGCACTATGTCAACAAGCTCCTCTCTACGTGCATTTATTCGACCTGTGTGTGGACCCACATTCTTGCCGACTGGGCAGTTCCGGGTGGACCAACTCACTTCTTCGATAGATGGATGACCACCAGGAAAAAACTCCATGGCTCCCAACGGCGCAAATGGGACGCCACATGGGCAGCGACATGTTAGTCCTTGTGGAAAGAACGAAACTCAAGAGCATTCCAACAAAAGAGAATGGTCCACAAACAGATTGTTAAACGGAGCAGAGAGCTGGCTGACCTTTGGTTCCACAAATGCTAAATCAATGGAGATATTATTCCTCTCATACAGCTCTAGATTAGGAGTTATCATGGATCCTTTTCATTTTTATTTTGTCTATTTAAGATTGTACCACCTAAGTTTGTGTCTCACAAACTGATGTAATCGTTTTCCATTATTATTAATGAAAAGTTAAGCGGGAATGCTCCTAATTTTCTTCAAAAAAAATAAAATAAAATAAATAATTGGGTTCTTAATAAAAATAATAATTATATCTTTTTTTTCATTCAAAGCCCTTAGGCAAAAAAAAAAATTATTATATCGATTAAGGAAAAAATATCTAAAAATAATTATTATATCGATTAGAGAAAAAAATATCTAAAAATAATAATTATATCGATTAAGGAAAAAATTTCTAAAAATGTCAACTCATCAAGCACATTCCAATTATTCTAATATTAATGTCACATTACAGATATTTGAATGCATCTTTTGTTATGTTCAATTAAATTGGTTCTAAAGAAACAACAAAAATCAAACAAGTTAGATTGCAAAAATTTATGCCAATTGAAACCCAAAAAATATTTTCCTCAAAAAGAATATTGCCCCAACGAAAAACCTAAAATATATTTCTTAGCTTCCTAACAAAACCATGTAATAAATTCTTAACTGAGGGTCATACTGAAAATTTTCCTGGATACTGAACAAAGTACCTGGACTTGCAAGCACTGTATTTAGTTGTTAAAAAAAAAACTTGCACACACAACCCTCAAAATCTCCATCTATTTTATGGTCAAAATGATTAACCACGATAAATCAATTTATATTAATTTTTTTAATAACCATCTAATATTTTAAAATAACCACGTATAACTAAAATTTCAATAATAATTAATTTATAATAATCAGTTATTTTACCAATCCCTTGTCATTAAAAAAAATAATACCAATACAACACCGGTGGAACTGGAGATTCTAGGGTTGAGGTGAGCATATTTTCTCAAAAAATAAACACTGTAATTTAATTAAAAAATAAAGACAAGAAAACAAAACAAAGGGATAAAACCCAAACTACAATGTCATCATCATAGAATAACCACTCCCCTCCTCTCCCTTCCCCCTTCTCCCTTTCCCGTCTCCAATGCAACGACCTCTCCATTCCTAGATGCATCTTCCTCCTCCTCCTCAATCCCCCACCCCTCCTCCCTTCATCTTCATCGACATCCCCCCCGACCCCAACCCCAACCCCAACCCTAACCCTAACCCTAATAATCCCATTCTCCATGCCTCCGTTCTCTCCACCCCGCACAAACGCCCTCTCGTAACCTCCTCCCCTTCCTCCTCCGTTAACCGTCCCCTTCCGCCGTCTATAAGCCGTCCCTTTGATCCGTCTGTAAGACGTCCCTTCGCTCCGTCTCCGTCCGAATCCCACAACCGGCGTGTCCAGCGGATTCCATTGGGCGCGCTACGGCGTTTGCCGTGCTCGTCTGCGCTCGCACTGCGGCGGCTACTCCATCGGCTTCATTTCCGTCTGCGGCTGTTGTTATTACTGTCGTTCCCTTCTCTGTATTTGTTTATGTCTTCTACTTCTTCGTCTTTGTCGTCGAATTATGATTCCACGAGATCGTTCCTGTTGGATTTTCTCTCGGCGGCGGCATTTTCGTCCGGTTTGTTAATTTTACTTTTGTTATTATCGCTGCATCCGTGCCCTTTAAGATCGTTGCTGTCGCTTAAATCGTTGATTCCGTGTGGATCTAGAAGACGAGTGTTCTGGTCGATCGGGTCGAATAACCCGAATCGGAATTTAACCAGGAGAAAGCACAACAAATCGGGGTGTTTTGTGCAGGTTTATACGAATGGGGACGTATATGAAGGTGAGTTTCACCGAGGGAAGCAATCTGGAAGCGGGGTTTACTATTACTACATGAGTGGGAGATACGAAGGCGATTGGATCGACGATAAGTACGATGGATATGGAGTGGAGACGTGGGCGAGAGGGAGCAGATACAGAGGCCAGTTTAAGCAGGGTTTAAGGCACGGATATGGGGTTTATAGGTTTTACACTGGTGATGTTTATTCAGGCGAATGGCATAACGGGCAGAGTCACGGATTTGGAATGCATACTTGTGAAGAAGGCAGCCGATATATCGGAGAGTTTAAATGGGGCGTGAAGCACGGCCTTGGCCATTACCATTTCAGGTACGAAACTACATCTTCTTTATCAAACATGCTTGTTTTCTTAAAGGGAAGTTTACAAATACCCCCCTGACTTTTCTGAATATTACAAAAAACCCTCTATATTTTCAGATTTTAAAAAACCCCTTATATTTTTTAAGCAAATTATTTTTGGAAAAACATTTTATTATAGGGCCAAAATTGGAATTTCAAAAATATGAACTAATAATCAGACGGAAAACTGGACGGAGGGGGTTTTTCAAAAACGAAAAAGTTCATCATAGGGGGTCTTTCGAAAACCTCAAATTTTAGGGTTTTTTGTAATACTCAAAAAAAGTTAGTGGGTTACATTCTATATTTTTCTACTTTTTATTTCTTCTACATTATTTTTTTTGTTTTCTTAAAAGAGACATGACCCTATTGATGCTTCAAAACTAAGCATGTTGTTCATAAAAAAGAAAAAGAAATTTGTAGCAGTGTTCGTACAATAAGCAGTCATAACCATATCAGAAAGGTTCTTTCACAAAACTCAAAAACAATCAAGTCCAATTATGTAAGAATCCCATTTTGAAAAACATGGAAAATAGCTGGAAAAGCTCGGGATGACCACTCGTGCGGTTCACAGACAAGTTTTTTATATAATAATCTTTAGTTATTTTAATTAGCTTCTTTGTCACACTTCATGATCCACATTTTTATATTTTGGGATTTAGCTTGACTTTGACTTAAATTTCCCTTTCTTAAATTCTTTTTTATAAATTTATTTCCATTTCAGGTACAAAACTATTACCCTCTTTACCAAAACTATATTTATTTTCTAATTCTTCTTACAAATTTCTTCCCAGAAACGGAGACACGTACGCAGGGGAATACTTCGCGGACAAAATGCACGGATTCGGCGCGTATAATTTCGCGAACGGGCACCGGTACGAGGGCTCGTGGCACGAGGGAAAAAGACAGGGCCTGGGAATGTACTCGTTCAGAAACGGCGAGGTGCAGTCGGGCCACTGGCAGAACGGAGTGCTCGATACTTTAAGTACACAGAATGGTGTGATGCCTGGATCGCCAGTTGGGGTTAATCATTCGAAAGTGCTCAATGCTGTACAGGCACGTGAAAATTTTACTTTTTTTAGGGAATTTTGCAAAAAAGCCCCTACATTATGCCTAAATTGCAAAAAAGCACCTCCGCTATCGGAAATTGCGAAAAACTATTCTTAGAAATATTTTTCAAAAAACATTTGAATTTTTTTTTTTGCAATTTCCAATAATGCAGGGGTTTTTTACAATTTAGGCATAATGTAGGGGCTTTTTTGCAAATTTTCCTTTTTTTAATTTGCAAAAAAGACAAGGCTTGGGAATGTACTCGTTTAGAAACAGTGAGGTCCAGTCGGGCCACTGGCAGGACGGAGTGCTCGATATTTTGAGCACTCAGAATATTAATCCTGGTTCTTCAGTAGCTGTTAATCATTCTAAAGTACTCAATGCTGTACAGGCATGGGAATTTTACTTTTATTTTTTTGTAGGGAAATTTGCAAAAAAGCCCCTACGTTATGCCTAAATTGCAAAAAAAGCCCTTGTATTATTGGAAATTGCAAAACAATATTTTTAAAAACTATTCATATAAAAAAAAATTATGAAAAACATTTTTTTTGCAATTTTAGCAACAATGCAAGGGCTTTTTTGCAATTTCCAATGATGCAGGTGCTTTTTTGCAATTTAGGCATAATGTAGGGGCTTTTTTGCAAATTTCCCTTTTTTTAGTTTGCAAAAATTATATTCAAATTTGGGAAAGAGACAAGGCTTGGGCATGTACTCGTTCAGAAACGGCGAGGTGCAGTCGGGTCACTGGCAGAACGGAGTGCTCGATACGTTAAGTACGCAGAATGGTGTATTGCCTGGGTCTCGTCTTATGTAGGGGTTAATCATTCGAAAGTGCTCAATGCTGTACAGGCATGTGGATTTGATTTTTGTTTTTTTAGGGAAATTTGCAAAAAAGAACCTGAATTAGGCCTAAATTGCAAGAAAGCACCTGCATTATTGGAAATTGCGAAAAACTATTCTTAAAAATATTTTTCATATAAACAAATTTGAAGTGTTTTTCTTAAAAATATTTTTTTTGCAATTTTAGCAATAATGCAAGGGCTTTTTTTTTGCAATTTAGGCATATAATGCAGGGGATTTTTTGCAAATTTTCCTTTTTTTAATTTGCAAAAATTATATTCAAATTGGGGAAAGAGACAAGGCTTGGGAATGTACTCTTATAGAAACGGCGAGGTGCAGTCTTGCCACTGGTGTTGTGCCTGGATCTCCTGTTGGGGTTAACAAAGTGCTCAATGCTGTGCAGGCATGTGGATTTTACTTTTTTTTTTAGGGAATTTTGCAAAAAAGCCCCTACGTTATGCCTAAATTGCAAAAAAGCACCTGCGTTATTAAAAATTGCGAAAAAGTCCTTGAATTATTGCTAAAATTCCAAAAATATATTTTTAATAAAAAAATATTTTTCAAACATTTTTATATGAAAATGTTTCCAATAATGCAGGGGCTTTTTTGCAATTCCCAATAATGCAGGGGCTTTTTTGCAATTTGGGCATAATGTAGGGGCTTTTTTGCAAATTTCCCTTTTTGTAATTTGCAAAAAAGACAAGGCTTGGGCATGTACTCGTTCAGAAAAGGAGAGGTCCAGTCGGGAAACTGGCTGAACGGAGTGCTCGATACTTAAGTACACTGAATAGTGTTGTGCATCCATTTGGAGTTAATCATTCTAAAGTGCTCAATGCTGTACAGGCATGTGGATCTGACCTTTTTTTTTGATAATTTGCAAAAAAAAAAACCCTTCAAATTGAGAAACAACCTACTTTATTTGAAATTGTAAAAAAGCCCCTATATTTCTCAAGAAAATAAATAAATAAATAGCCTGGGGATTTTCCATTTTAGGTGTAATGTGGGTTATTTTTGCAATTTTTTTCTTTTGGTATTCGTAGGTCAACATCAAAATATAACGTGTCTGCGAAATTGAAGATGTTATGGAAAGACGTATAAAATATAGAATATTATAATAGACATTCCTACAAAATACAGGAAATATGATCAACACGATCAATACCCTTTAGCTAATATGTTCTTTTTTTGGCTCAAAAAGTACATGAAACAAACACGCCACATTTTTCCATGCTTTCTGCATATAGATAAAATGCTGATGATGTTTGGGTAGTTTGTGGATCTTTAATTTATTTCATTTTTTAATTTGTAACGTAGTGTAATTTATTTTTTTATTTCAGGAAGCAAGAAGAGCGGCTCAGAAGGCTTATGATGTGCCTCGTGTGGACACGAAAGTGAACAGCGCAATTTCTGCTGCCAATAAATCAGCCAATGCAGCTCGAGTAGCAGCTGTTAAAGCAGTTCAAAGTTCCAAAATGAACACACTTTAAGTCTTCTTGAAGCGCTTCACAAACCCTAAAATAAATGAATAATTGGGTGATGGATAGAGCAAGGGAGGATAATTTTCCTCGATTATTCACCTTTGCTATACATACCTACTGAGATTTGAGATATCAATTATGTAGGCGAGTTAATTAATTGTTGGTATTATCAAATCATGAGAAACTTTCAGTTGTCGAAGATAACTGATAGAGGCTTGCTTTGTTCTAGGGTTTCTTTTTAATTTTTTTGTGGTTTCTTTCGTAGTACTATTATGTGAATATGTTATCGACTTTGCTGATGAGCTTATGTCTTAGCTCACTTGTATAGGATAACGACAGTATTTCATGCTGGTACTGGTACATGTTTGTAATCACAAACCCTAGTTCCTTGTGAAAATTGAGAAATGGTGAATCACTTTTTTCGGGCATTGATTATTTTTCTTTTTTTAGCAAGATTAGCTTGAGTGTTGATGCATTGATTATTTATTTATTATATTATTTGCAAGATATCTTGAGTTTGAGGCGCATTGTTTTGATTGCTGTGTTTTTTTTTATTTGAAGCATTACATGCCTTTTTTGGTTGGAAAATTGCAAACCAATTTTTTGATTATTTATTTTAGGGTTATAAAATTGCAAATAAACTTTTGCATTATTTGAATATACCAAATGAAACCGGGGATTTTGTGAGAAACTAAATGGTATTTTCACTTTGTTCTTGAAATGATAAAATAATTAATTTTTAAATATATTAAAATGATCCTAATGAGATGGTGCCATAAAAAGACTCTGTTACAACACTTTATGGCACAAACGAAAAATTCTTTATGGTTCATTCAAAATTTTCGCCTTACTTTATGGTATTTTTCAACTTGATTGAACTTTATACTTTGGTTCAACATTACATGATTCAACTTTATACTTTGGTTCAACATTACATGCGTGTGATTGATATTATTAGTATGCTGTACTTTTTTATGTATCAAAGAAATGAAGACATAATAGAAGCACCGAGAACTGCATAGCAATTGGTTTCATTACCTAAATGCAAGAGCCTTAATGTTTCAAGTATTATGATTTATGAACAGAATTATTATTTGGATGATTTTCCTTCTCAAGGTGGATTAATTTGTAGTTTCATGATATAATAACGTTTTTTCATAATTAATGAAATTTATTGAGGCAATGTTTGGGATTGGTGCAGCAAACATATTGATTAGCGAAATAAAATCATTACAAAGTACCAGCCTCAGAAGTATTAAGATCTAATGGGTCTAACAACTGCATCAAATCTTGAGCAAGAATGTACCAACATAAAAATTGCACAGAAAAGATAAGAATAGTGCACAAACTACAATTGCATACTAGATCTAACAATAGTCAGAATAACAAGGAAAGATTACTCAGTACGGTTATCAAAATAAAAATATAAGAAAGAAAAGAAAAAGAAAAAGAAAAGAAAGATTGCTCATAAGAGCTAGGCTTTAATTTTTAAACAAACAGCAGCAGGTACGAGCACATTACGTGCTTCATACCCCATTACAAACATTTTTTTTAATTTTTAATTTCATGGGAATGAATGGATGGATCAATCTCAAGTTGGTTTGTGAAGCTTAAATCCAAAGACTCGAGGAACATAGCGTTGAGATGGCTTCTGAGGCTTGAGGTGGCCATATGTCATCAGAAACAGATGTGGAAATGTCGTACCAAAATACGCCCCATCAATGTCTAATCAAGTTCAAGTTAGGGAAATACATATATATGTGCAATGCGAAAAAAAATTGAGGATTCATTTATGGAGATCTAAAAGAAATTGGACCAGCAGTGAATCAAGCCCACAGTTTGTTAAATGTTGAATATCAAGGATTTGATAGGTTTGATTAATTTTTTAATTTACTTTGGATAAATATGATGCTTCTTTTATGCAATTTCATGACTACCCCTCCAAAGCAAAATCTAAAACTATCACGTATACGCCTACGAAACATAATAAACATCACGTGTACCGTACAAAACATGCAAAATATCATGTATGCCCCGTCATCTTTTATTCTATATTAATAAAGTTCGAAAAAACACATCCGATGTTTTCCTTTTTCTAAAAGTCATAAGATCAAGGGCATCGACGATAGTCGATACCGACAAATTCTACAAAACAAAATTAGATAAACTATCTGGGGGGAAAAGGATACTGCCTTGGAATTTGGAGCGTGGATAGTAAATATCCTCGCATTTGGGGCAATAGATCTTGACGGTGCTAGAACGAGGAATATCGGACTGGCCCACTGGCAGGCAAGGCTGCCCGCAGCAGTACACTCTCGGGCACCTCCCGAAATCGTAGTTCTTGAACTTCTCCAACTGTCAAAGGAATAAATGTGTTGTTAACAAATCTATCTATCTATATGGACATTAAAATACTTAGCTGAGTATTTGAGGTTTTCTACTCGGATGATTTTATCGATTGGATTTGCATTGAGATTCGTGTTTTTCATGATGAGCACAAAATTTGAGATAAGATTCATGAAAAGTTGTGTGTATCGTGAAAAACACGAATCTCAATGCAAATCCGATGGTAGAAGGCCTCAAATACTTGGCTAAGCATTTGTCATCCTCTATATATATATTATAAGAGAGAGAGAGAGAGAGAGAGAGAGAGAGAGAGTACCATGGCAGCCATGCCCTTGCTGGTAAGGATATAGCGGACATGGATGAGACCGTACAGCATCTCTGCAGCTGATTCTACCAGCTCGTTTTGTTCCTCAGTGAACATATCACCTGCACCACACCATTCATACCCTCATTAATTCTTCACCATAACAATAGGAATCCAAATCCATACCATATAACAGGGAAATTTTTCAAAAACCCCATGACTTTTTCCAAAGTTGTCAAAAAGCCCCTCACTTTCGAGATTCCCTCAAAGCCACCCTATAAATGGATTTGAATTTTTGTTTTTGCCTCCCTAAAGACACTTTTCCATCCTTTATATTTTGAAAAATTCCCCTACATAATTTCTTAAAAACGCAAGGAACTTGTCATCTGCACCACCATTCATACCCTCATTACACTTCTTCACCAGAACAATAGGAATCCAAATCCATAATATATAGCAAGGAGATTTTCAAATAACCCCCTAAGTTTTCTGAATATTACAACACCCCCCTATATTCTCAGATTTCAAAAAAAAAACCCCTATGAAATTGCTTTTTTATAAAAACTATTTTGCTATATGAAATGTTCATCATAGGAGGGTCTCTTGAAAATCTGAAAATATACGGGGTTTTTTGTAATATTCAGGAAATTGAAGGGGGTTATTTGAAAATTTCCTTATTATATAATATCGTACCGTGAGAGGACTCGATGTCGAGGATGAGGTCGAGGGCGTAGTCGTAGTAGGGGACCTGGTTGCTGAGGCCGCAGAGGTTGAAGTCGTCCTGGATGTACTCGTCGTCGACCTCGCAGAAGAACTCGTTGCCCCGCAGGCTGCAGAACCACGCGATCCATGACGTGTCCTCCCCCTCGTACCCGCTCACGTCCGACTCCTCACTGTCCGTCTCCGACTCCTCTGAAATAAATAAAGTAATAAGGTTTATTTATTTATTGTTATTAGGGAAATTTACAGATGGCCCCCTAACGTTTCTGAATATTACAAAAAAGTAAAAACCCCTATGTTTTCAGATTTTGAAAAAAAAAACCTATATTGGATTTTGAAAATATGAAAATATAGGTTTTTTTTGTAATATTCGGAAAAATTAGTTATTATTATTATTATTATTATTGAGGGGCCCCTAAAAGGTAGAAAATGATAGGGTTGTGATGCCCATATTATGTCAAAATTTGAATTCAGGATAACTTGGACCGTAAATGCAGCACATCTCTTATGCTCGGCCAAACAATCCTTGTATATAGAATACTAGTAGTGACTCTTAAGTATAGCAAGATAATCTACTACATGGACTACAAGTAACGATCTTAAAGAAGAGAAAAAAAAAAGTAAGATATCCTAACCATATTAAGCCTAGAATCAACTATAAGATATCCTAACCATATTAAGCCTAGAATCAAGTAAAGTTAACACTGCACCAGGCTATAATTAGTGATTCTTTCTAATAATCAGAGAGATTGAAAGAGAGGCTTACTGCTCTCTTCATTGTAGTAAGGAGAAAGAGGAGTCTCAAGGGACAACTCTTCAAGTTTAATAGAAAGCATGTATGGTGAATCCATTCGTTCAGAATAAACACTGAGACAAAGATTATCACACAAAGAAGGATGATTTAGCAGAGAGACGAGAGGGTTCAAGAGATAGATAATCAAGACAGATCAGCAAATTTATTGATCAATACTACCAAATTTGGAACAATAGACTGATAGATCAGAAAAATACATGGATCAGTATTGCCAAAATTGGTTGAAGAGACGAGAGATTTACAGAGAGAGAGAGAGAGAGAGAGAGAGAGAGAGAGAGAGAGAAATTGTCTAAGCGATTAACACAAAGATGGTCGGCGTAAAAAGGTGGATTAGGGTTTCTTAGCAAGTCACGCTGAAATGCTTTACCATATTTGCAAGAAACACCCTACATTTTCTAACCTACATTTTCTAATGTTTGCCTTGTGGGGTTACATGCAAATAAAACCTGATCATTAATGGAACGGTTAAAATGGTTCAAAAAAACACTTATTTAATTGCACAGGATATTCATGACTCAGCTAGTACTAGCTAAAAAATGAAAATGAGCTCAAGTATGATTAGCCAATTTGCAAATCATACTTACTAGTTTGACATCATTCCAACTTCTAAAATACTCTTGTACCAATATATATATATAAAAAAAAATCAACCTACTTAAAAAATTGGCTAACAATCAATACACATCTTGCCGATTATGCATCAAAGTAATGGTATAAATATGTAACTAATACCACACATTCTAAATTATCAACTGGAATATATATTATTTCATGACTAAGGATATATTTTCTCGATTTCACACAGTAAAAGCAAAGGTTATTTTCTAATTTATGTAAAATTACTTCAGTTATAACGGAACTAATTATACATTATGTGAACAACAGCTCAAATTCTTCACTCATATCATCTAAGCAATGTCGGGATCAAGCCCTAAATATACTTCACCCAAAATCGCAACAAAAAAAAAAGATGAAAATGAAACATCTACAACAACTATGCATTCTATAATACCATCTGACTTATTTCGCAAATCCAACCACCCAAAATCTAAACAGAAAAATAAAAGACAGCAAATAAAGAGAAAGTAGTTTTCAGTAATATACCATCACAGGCCTTGTTCTTGGATGGCAGTTTCCCCGATGAAGTAAAAGCACAGTTTACTTTCTATAATATACAAAATATTTTTCTCCAATTTATGTAAAATTACTTCACTTATAATGCATTCTGCAATACCATCTAACTTATTTCATAAACACTACAGTCTCAAATCTAAACAAAAAAAAGATATTTTTTCTAAAATACCATCAGAGGCCTTGTTCTTGGAAGGCAATTTGCCCGAAGAAGTCGAAGGCGGCTGTTTACTGCCATTGAATCCTCCGCCGCGAGACGTCGACGGCGAGGATTTCTCCAGGTGCTTATCCAACGCCTCGTTTATTCTTTTCCGATCCAAGCTCCCTCCCCCGACCATTTCTCCTTTCACCACCCCTCCATATCCCCTCTCCTTATACATCTCTGAATTAATAGATCTTAATCAGCTGAAATTGAGCTTAGTTAGCCAAGTAGATTGGCCATAGATTTAGGGCTTGTTAGTGTGTGGAGTTAGGGTTAGGGTTGCAGAGGAGAAGGCCTAATTGGGATTCGACTTCTTCTTCTCTGGTGAGATTTTTTTTTTTTGTAGGTGGGATCGAGAAGAGCACGAGGGAAGAGAGGGATGAGGTGATTGGACGGGATTGTAATATGTGGGAACTGTAAGGGGTGGTATGTAAGAGAGGGATGAGGTGATTGAGAAGAATTGTAATATGCAGGAACTGTAAGGGGTGATATGTAAGAGAGGGATGAGGTGATTGGGGTTAATTGTAATATGTGGGAACTGTAAGGGGTGATATGTAAGAGAGGGATGAGGTGATTGGGGTGAATTGTAATATGGGGGAACTGTAAGGGGTGGTATGTAAGAGAGGGATGAGGTGTTGGAGTGAATTGTAATATGTGGGAACTGTAAGGGGTGGCATGTAAGAGAGGGATGAGGTGATTGGGGTGAATTGTAATATGGGGGAACTGTAAGGGGTCGTATGTAAGAGAGGGATGAGGTGATTGGAGTGAATTGTAATATGTGGGAACTGTAAGGGGTCGTATGTAAGAGAGGGATGAGGTGATTGGGGTGATTTGTAATATGCAGGAACTGTAAGGGGTGATATGTAAGAGAGGGATGAGGTGATTGGGGTGAATTGTAATATGCAGGAACTGTAAGGGGTGGTGTGTAAGAACTTTTATTTTTCTTACTTTACTAGTACGGGAAAAAAAGAGTTTATTTGTCAGGAAAAAGAGTGTTCTGGAAACTTTTGAGGGGTTGGAACAAAGTTTTTGGCTGTCAAAGCTTAATTAATGCATCTTCCTTTCTTTTTTTGCTAAGCAGAGGGTATCTCATTCCGTTTCAATTTTATATTTTGATATTTTTTTACATATTAAATAAATAATTATATATTTATAATAATTAGAATTGAGTTTATTTTGAAGGTACAAATAAAGCTATATTGGTAAATTAAATTTTGAATATACTAATTTTAGCTCTAACATATGTATGATATTTTTCATGCTCACATATTATAATAGTATACTAAATACTTAATTTTTTAATTTTACATAAAAAATTACAAAAGATAATAAAATATTAAACACTTTAAATTTTTTGATATGTGTAGTGAGTTTGGAAGTTATAATGATAAAAATCGCTACATGAAAATATAAAATGAAGGTGCCATAGAAGATCTATAGGAATTATTTTATTTTGCAAAAATGGTGCAAAATAATGGTGTGAACGTTGCATAAAAAAAATGGTATATTCAGGGTTCGAACTTTGCTGGTTCCAATTCCAATATGCCAAATGAATCTTAAAATTGATTTTTATAGTTATATTTAGACTTTTAAGTCTTAATTATTTTTATACATACTGTAATTTAGACCATCTTATAGTGTTTCTTATTGCTATCCATTGAGTTCATCAGCCTGCCTTCCCCAAAAACCTATCATCGTCCCTTCACTTTTCCGAGTCTTTATTTGTCACGTCATTTTAGTCGTAGTCGTCGACGTGGCAGAAAGAAATGAATAGATGTTATTTTGGGAAAATGTAGAACAATATACCTACAGAGACAAAAGCCATGACCTTCAAACTCATTGAGAAGACGAAGTGACCTCCTTTTCGTGGAAAATTAAAAATATTTATTCTCGCAAAAAAAGAATCATAGTCTTTATAAGAAGAATATTTTGTATTTTGATTAATTCGATTATGAATTTGCTTTTCTTTGTACTTCTATGTACTTTGCAAAGAAATGTACTTCTATGTCAAAAAAAAGTATAAGTAGAAATATCTGGATAAAAAAATAATACAAAATAATTATTAATTGTTATTGATATTTGTTGTAAAAGGGTGCAACTACTCTTCAAATTACCCTATTTTAATTGATTTCGATCGCAAGTGCATGACCTACGTATGCTAATTATACGGTGTCGAATTCACATGGTACCTGTGTTCGAATTTGGTTACCATTGTGTAGTTCAGACAGGATCAGATGGTTTTTATATTAAATATAAAATATAAAAATAATTAAAAAGAAAAATAAAGGAAAAGAGGTTTCTTTGAAGGGCGCAGTCAAGATTGTCATTCGTCGCGTCTGCAGTCAAGATCTCGTTGCTTTGGGTGTGTATGTGTGTTTGGGGGGGGGGGGGGGGGGGGGTGGAGATAGGAGCTCTAGGGTATCTGTTTATCTCCTTTGCTCCACTGGTGTTGATCGTATTTTGGTCCAGTAGGGAGTTCTGCCCTTTGGTAAACGAAACCGACTCTCGCCGCGAACCATGATGCTTCCTTCTCCTGTCACGAGGGTCTATCATGTGTCCTCGTGGAATTCCCGAAGTCGGAAACCCGTTACGATACGTGGAAGTCTGTCACAATTAGTTCTCCCAGGGAATCGTCGTGCTCTGTCTCCTAACATGAAGGACTGTCACTTATCTCCAAGCATAGGGGCTGCTACTTGTTCTCCGGAGTTAAAAACTCGTACGATCTGTGAAAGTATATTACTTTCCCCGAGGCATCTTTCTACTCTCGTGCTCACGAGTCGCCAATATCTCCTTGTGTTGCTTGGGCCTTCAGCGTCATCTCTCGGTCCTTGATCTAATGACATGTGTACTAAATCATCACACGATCAAGCAAAATTAAGAAAAATACCAAAACACAGAATAAATCAGACACATAACAAGAAACAGATTTAATAAACATCAATTAATTACTTTCAATCTGAACCTAGAAGATGATTTAGTTACAAATAGTCATAACCAAATCAATACAAATATTAAGATACATAAAATAAAGAAAAAAAAATCACTTTTGTTTGTTGCCTCGGCCGTGACCGGCTTCTTCTTAGAAATGACGATGCGATCCCCCCTAGACCGGCCCTAGAATGCTCTTTTTATATATGGGACCCGGATTTTCTAAGAGGTAAAGCAAATATTCCTATCAAATATTCCCTTTAATTCTAATTCTTAATCCCAGGTTTATTTTCCAAAATAATTTTCACGTCATCTCTTTAGTCTAGCCTAAATTCGTAAGGAAGTGGAGAAGATCCCTTCCTTGTATATGGTGCAGTTTTTTTTTCTGGCTAGCAGCAGAGATCCGCGCTTTTGGCAAACTTAGAGGCTGAATCATGAGATGTGCTTTTCAAGAAGTCGTATATCTCTTTCTTATCTTTCCAACACATCTAAGAATGTGTCGATCGGAGCTCCAAGTTGAGTTATCACATCAATAATGTTTTAAGTTAATTTTAGGAAAGCCTTCGATAGTATGCTGTGGGATTTCTTAACTGATTTAATGAGGGCTACATATTTCCCTAATACTTAGATCACATGGATTCATAAATGGCCAAATAGGGATTTGCTTGTGTATTTGTTCTTTTTTTAACTTTATATTTTTTTTCCATTTGGGAAATTTGTACATGTAAATACTAAAGCTTTTATTAGTAAAAGCAACAATAGACGAGTGTCTATTGAGTATCGGGTGGAGATTGTTTTCGGCTCGGCGAGTAAGAGCTCATTCAAGTTTGCGGGTCATATCGGGTGCGTGTTCCTTCGAGTTTCGAGTTATACAGGTTCTGGTTGTGTCAAATTTCATGTTGATTACAAAATTCAATTTTTTTTAATATTGTTCCATAATTAATATTGAATGTATAACAATAAAAAGTTGTGAAAGTAATAATGATATTATTAGATACTAATATTGTGATTCATATTTTGATATATTAGAGCCATATTTTTAAATAGAGAAAATGCTACTGGGGGTGGATTGAACAAAATGAAAGATGTAAGAGTTTGATTGAATAAATTAGAAGGAAAAATGACTCAATTGAGCATTAACCAAGAGGTAAGGGGCCGTTAAATACCTATATGTCATACGCGTACATGGCTTTTTATGATAATGCGGCTCAAAATATTACACAAAATATTTCCAAAAAAAAAAATTGAAATTTTTTCGACAAAAGTATTTTTTTTCAAGAAATATTTTATGAAAAATATTTGCGAAATTTTTTTTGATATTTTTTAAAAATATTTTCGAAAAAAATACCTGGAAAATATTTCTTCGGTAAAAAATATATTTTTGAAAATATTTTCTGAATTTTTTGTGAGATGAATTTCAGAAATATATTACTAAAATTTAATTTTTTATATTATATTGCGTCATGTCATCATAAAATGCCATGTAAGCACTTGATTATGCTTGATATGTTGGCATATAACGGACACATCACTAACTAATGGATGAAGGGGGTTGATTGAACAAAATTCAAAAGATAAGAGACTTCATTGAACAAATTAAAAGAAAAAGGGTTCAATTGAACATTGAGCATGAGTTAAGGGGCGAAAAATAGACTTTTCTCTTTTCAATATCGTTTTAAATCCGGGTGAGTTTGGATTGGGTCTTTTGGATGCGGATCTGTCGGGTCTCGGGTTGTATCGGGTTCAGATAACTCAGGTTCAGGTTGTGTCAGGTTTGGGCAATATCAAGTAACAAGTCACTTCGGGTTCGAATTATTTGGGTATGAGCGGGTTCGAGTCATTAAGAGTTTTTAAATTTTTTTCGAATCGAGTCGAGTTGAATCTTGGACGGCTCAAACAGATTTTTCGGGTTTGGTAAGATTTGCCACCTCTAGTTGGTGAAGGGCCGATAAGAATATCACAATAATGGCAAGAAAAAGAAGGAACATGTGATAGGACTTTGAGAAATTCTGGGTATAACCAAAGAAAAAAATACCCAGTGTTAAGAGTTTGCTCCATCCTTGCAAACCAAGGAATCAGACGAGTCGAATTTTCTTGCATTTGGATTTGGAAATTACCCACCAAAGTGAAACTTCCACTCTAGATGATAATGCAAAATAAAGTGCTAAATGCCGAGAATTGGTTAAAGAGAAGAGGTCAAGGTTTAGGGTTATGAGTGTTCTGTCCTTTAAATACCCTAGAAACTACTTCACATCTTTCCTTCAACTCCATCTTTGCTAAAAAAGTGTGGATCAAAGTGCTCAGAATTTTAGGATTGCTTTGCCAGGGCATTGTAGGATTAGTGCCCTAGGCCAAATGTATTTGTACTAGGAAATCGATTATGTATTAAGACATTATTATTTATTCAATAAAGGTTGTTTCTTATATATCTAGGTGTATGGGTTATGAATGTAAATCTTATATCAACCAAGAATGACACTTCGGGTTCACGTCATCAGCATACGTATTTCTGATAGTAGAACTGTGAACCAACGAATAACATTCTAAATGTCCCTAGTGATATGTAGGATGTTTATATAGATAGACATACTTCAGGTAAAAAGCTACATATCCACACTAGTATATTCGCAGGCTGGATGATCATGTTCTGCTGATCATGGACATAGAGATGCCAAGTCTGAAATATAGGTACATGTTAGAGAACACGTACTGGACTGACCACACTATGAGAATATACATGGTATATGTCATTAGTGATTCTCATATGAATAGTGTGCTTGTTCCTACGACCTGAGGTCACCATGGATTTCTGTATGTGGAACTGCATATTTTAATATGATCATACGTCATCCGTAATGGGATGATCATTAGGGTCATCATTAGGTATGCACTGAATCATGACGAGGAATGTGAGTGACCAAGATGGGATTTATTCCTCTCGTCATGAGGGAGATATCTCTGGGCCCCCTGATGAACTAGGACTGAACGAAATGCATGGCCATGCTCAAAATGGATTAACATGTGTTGTTAATATCATTTTGTATTTACTCAGTCTAATTCTCGATCAGGAAAGAGACTTTGATCAAACTCAAGGATGACATACTTCCATGCCTTGTGATCAAGACATATATCGTAGAACAAAAGGAATAAGCAAACGTCTATTCAGATAGGTTTATGATCGCTGATCATTTCATTTAACATGGGTAGTCATGACATCAGTCTAGAGGTTACTCATGACTTACGATCTTTAGAAGATCGTTGTCAGCGTTAAATGGAATCTACACGATCACACAATGAACTCCATTCGTACGGGATGAATATACCTCAAAACTGTTATACATATGATGTATAAATTGGTGAACGAAATAATCAATTATTGGATAATTGATTGAACAAATACATATTCTGTTGGCAACGGAATAGTTCTGTTCCCAACGGAATAGATATGGAAACTATAACAACCTTAGTTGCCAAGTATTCCGTCATGGAAATACATATTCCGTTGGCAACGGAATAGTTCCGTTCCCAACGGAATAGATATGAAAACTGTAATAATCTTAGTTGCCAAGTATTTCGTTATGGAAATACATATTCCGTTGGCAACGGAATAGTTCCGTTGGCAACGGAATAGGCGCAGATTAGGGTTTTAGTTATGGTAACTGAGCAATCGTTCGCCTCTCTCTCTAGTATAAATAGAATGGCAGAGTCTCTCTATTCAACAGACAATTTAGAAGCCTTAGAGGCCGTTTATTACACAGAAAAGAGAGAGAAAGTTTTGAGAGATTTCGAAAAGTATTTCCAGACTCGTCTAGCCGAGTCCGGTTATTCCGTGCGTCTGAAGTTCGCGTGGATACGAGTAGAGGTTCTCTATCTTGAGAACTTACGAGCGATCGATCTTCATCCCTAGGATAAGCAAGGAGGTTCGCGGATCGAGCTTCAGGAAGGAGAAGGTTGCAAATCAGAAAAGTTCAGACCTACATCCGTTCTTTGTCTCGCGGATCAGGAAGATCCGAGGTATAAATTTTAATAGTTAATCTTGTACTTTTATTCCCTTAACGTAGATCCTAGGGCGGGTTAAATCCATAGGTTCCGCTGCGAATGTAACGTACATGGCTATGGATTTCCCAACAGGCATGACCTTGGAGGCTAACATTTAGGACCTGCAATCAATGGGGATGACTAAAGAATTGAGAAGAAAGTGGGAGATTTAGAAGGGATGGATTTGCTGACACATTTGGCTATATCGGAATGCAGCAAAATTTCAAGGTGGGGTTGCTTAGGAAGAAGAGTGCTTATGGAGCATAAAATCAAGTGTGAATTTGTGGAGCAGAGTAGTGCACAATTTCTAGTAGGATGTTTTTCATTTCATTGTTTAGTTTGTAAGTCCTGAGTTGGGTGTGTGTTTGTAAAGGTTGCTGAGGCTGCATATCTCAATGCAGGCCTCCAAACATGTAAAAATTGTCTCATATTAATGAAAAAAGGGTCATCCATTTGGATACCCTTATTTCCTTCAAAAAAAAGAAACATGCGATAAGACTATAATTTTGAGCAAAGATCTTGATTTAACTATTATTTTGGGCCCAATCTTTTTATTTGGGCCCGATTCTTAATATTTTATGGGATTTCTTATCTGATTTGATGAGGATAAGAAGTTTTCCTAATACTTGAATCACATGGATTCATAAGTCTCCTTATCATCTCAAGCTCCTCAATTAAAGTAAATGACCAAATAGGGATTGCTTGTGTAATTTTTCTTTTTTGAACTTTATTCTCTTTCCATTTGGGAAATCTGTACATATAAATACTAAAGCTTTCATTAGTAAACAACAATAGACCAGCGCTTATTGGGTATTTCTCAAATGAATCGCAATAATGAGCTCTCATGTAACAACCAAATCCGACTAGATAAGAGGGTAAGAAGTTATATTTAGCAAATTTGGAGCAAGATTGTTGTGATAGAGTTGTCAAACGGGTAGGTCGGGTCGGGTTCGGTTCAGCTCTCTTGGGTGCAGGTCAATTTATGGTTCAGGTCATCTTCGGGTTAGGTTGACTTGAGTCTTGTCGGGTTGTAATCGAACCTTATTTTGAACGAGTCATTTTCGGATGGAGATTGTTTTCGGTTCGGTGAGTTCGGGCTCATTCAGGTTTCGGGTCATATCGAGTGTGGGTTCATTCGAGTTTCGGGTTATACGGGTTCTAGGAGTGTCAGATTTCATGTTGATTACAAAATTTAATTTAATTTTTTTAATATTGTTACATAATTACTATTGAATTGAATGTATAACAATTAAAAGTTGTGAAAGTAATAATGATATTATTAGATACTAATATTGCGATTTGATATATTGGAGCCACATTTTTCAATATTGGTATAAACCCAGGTGCGTTCGGGTTGGGTCTTTTGGGTTAAATCTACCGTTCTCGGGTTCTTGGGTTGCATCCTGTTCGGACAACTTGGGTTCGGTCTGTGTCGGGTTTGGGCAACATCAAACAACAATTCACTTGGAGTTCGGATTATTCGGGTCCGGATGAGCGGGTTTGAATCTTAAGATCTTTACAAAAATTCGAATCGAGTCGAGTTGAATTTCGGACGTGTCAGACGGATTTTTCAGATTCGGGTGAGATTTTCCACCTCTAATTGGAGAAGGCTCATAAAAATATCACAATGATAGCAAGAAAAAGAAGAAACATGTGATAGCACTCTGATTTTGTGTAATCTTGATTTAACTATTATTTGGGCCCACCAAGCAAAAAAAAAAAACTATTATTTGGGCCCGATCTTTCTATTTAATTTTGTCTTAGCCGATTGAAAGTCAAATTAAGCTAAATTCATAAAATGAAATCCCTTCCAATGCCTAATCAACCGAAACTTGTGACCAAATATGATGGGCTTATCTCCTAAAAGTAGCTGCATGGCCAACCTTTGAATACAGCCTCAACCTCAGAAATTATCCATTTGAATAAATCAATGGCTGGAATTGTTCATTCATTCATCTCACTCACCCACACTCGCTTCCTCTGCTCATTCTCCAATTCACCCCCATCATGGCTTCTCTTTGCCATCTCCACCTCATCTCAACCTCATCCCTCACCCATCACCGCTCAGTTCCTTCCTTCTCCTCCTCCATCTTCTCCCCCCCACTGAGAGCTAAAACAAGCTTCTTAAAAAAGCCTATGGCGCTCGGACAGGATTTGCTCGGAGATTTCGGTGCCAGGGACCCATTTCCGGCGGAGATAGAGAGTAACTTCGGTGACAAAGTTCTTGGTGGATATGATACGCTTCACCGGATTCTTATTCCCACTCTCTCCGCCATTTCTCTCTCTCAGATGATAATTGATCCTTCGAATGAGCTGCTCTTGTCGCGTGAAGATGCCACCAAGCTCCTCAAGAAGGTTTAAGTCTTCTTTAATAATTTTCATTTTTTAATTGGAAAGAAGGTTGTGGATGTGTATTTATTGATCGTTTTTATCTAACCAGACAACTTATTGAAGGCTTAATTGTTGTTGTTGCATTTTCATTCTTGTATTACTTTTATCAGTATTACATTTTTTTAAATATTTAATTGAGGAAAAAAGGGATAAATTGAAGGTTGATTGCACAATTGGAACTTAATTGATGCTTAATTGCACTGTTGAGTTTGAATAACATGTAATTGGAGCTAATTTCATGCCAATACTTGACATTATTTTTTCTTTTTGTTCTATTTTATCTGATAGATTATTGGATGGAGGCTAGCAGAAATCGAGGGGATTTTACGATTACAATGCGAGTGGAAATTGAGAGATGGTGCTTGTGGAGAAGAGTTAATAAATAGGATTAATAAAGTTCTGGAAGGTTCCGGTCATTACCCTAGTTTATCTCTCGAGCAACCTAATATAGTTAGAGCTGAATTATATTCTTCATCTATAGGTACAACAAAGAATATCACATAATTATACTCTTTTCTTTTTATTTTCAGTTTTTTAATCTATTGTCTGATTTTTGTTTGAAAATCGTCTGAATTTTTGTATTCATTTTCTGATTTGTAGGTGGAGTGAGTATCAATGATTTCATAATAGCGGCTAAAATAGATACAGTTAAGTGCACAGACCTTCTTCCAAGGAAACGCGTATGGGCATGACAATTTTAAACAATATTCTACTTATAATATGTTTAGTAATTCTTATTACCATGAATGTTTATTTTGTCTTCTCTTTGAGATTTGTGATTCAAATAAATTTTGTTTCCAATAGATACATACTAAAATTGGTTTGGTACTCTCCCCCAATTTTATTTGGAAGAAAATGATTTGGACTGAGTTTTGGGTGTTTAAGTAGGCCTTAGTTTTGAAATTCTCATGAAAAAGAAAAGGCTTAGTGTCTAAAAATAGACAACTATTAATTGATTTTTGTACTTCTGAATAAATGCACCGTTAGTCCATATACTTCGATTACAACTTAACTCAGTCCAAAAGCCATCAAAGTTCTAAGACAAAAGTAATTGCCCAATAACTAATAAAAACAATTAACAAAAAGATAGCCAATTCTAGACGTCGTCCGAAGCTAAATAAAAGAGTTTGAAATAAGACTGACTTGCTGTTGCAATTTTCTTTTTTCTGAGACAAACCACGATCAATGGATTATTAGATTTGCTAAATATTAAATTAAATGTGTTTGTCGTGACTCGAACTTGTTTGTTCCAAAGTCGGCGGGGTGCTTTATTACTTGAGCTATTGCAAATTTTATTGCTCCTTTTTCAACCTTAGAGCTCAATAACCAGTCAATAATACTTTTTCACCATGCTTCCCTCTTTCTCCTAAACGCTCCCTCCATCATCTCCATGCTCGGAAGTTGTTGATGCGAAGAATGATAGATGGTAACCGTGCCGAATTCAAGAGGCTGCCCCAGAAAGTTCGTACATAACTACGGTGGCAGAATAAGTGTTGCATTGTTTCAACTTCAAGTGTGGCTAGTTTATTATTATTTTTAGTTATTCTTATGACTGACGAATGCTTATTTTTTCATCATCTCTTTAAGATTTGTGATTTAAACAAGTTTTAGTTCCGATAGATACATACTAAAAATTGGTTATTATTTGGAAGAAATCGTCTTGGACTGAGTTTTGGGTTTTTAAGTAGGCCTTAGTTTGAAATTATCATGAAAAAGAAAAGGCTTAAAAGGGCTCTAAAAATAAACTACGAATTGATTTGAGTTAATTCTTCTAAATATGCATCTTTGCGAAAATCCCTATTTAGTATCCACTCAAAGCTACTGGATTTGAACCAATTTGAAAAATCGGCTGACTAATTTGGGCTAATTGTTGATGATTTTCTCGGATTTGGGCCGTTTCTTAAAAAAAAAAACATTGATATTTAGTTTTTTACTCCAGCAGCTTTTTGCTCCTCCACCAAAAATCCTCACGAGTTGCGACCCACCAGCGATTAGGGAGGAACTTATATTATTCTTTTTTGTTGAGAAATGACAATGTTATTTTGGAATTTTATAATTATAATACCAATAATTTGTATTAAAATAATCGGTCGGCTAGCGACTGACTAGCTGCCGACTCATCATGATTGATCCGATTAATCCTAAATCCCTATCCCACTAAACGAGCAGCGATTTGCGACTTCTGCAACATTGTGCATATCATTAGTCCGTATATTTATGTTACAACTTAATGCTTAAACTATTGATTTTGTCAATTAAATTCCTGAACTTATAAATGTTCACTGTTAGTTCTTATGTTAATGAATTTTATAGTTATCAATTTTCTGCGCCTAATTTTTTTTTAAAAACATACATTTTTCCAGTGCATGAATTAACTTGCAATCTTATTGCAATATGCCAGGTCTCATGTTTAAGTAAGCAACATGTATTAATTCCTGATGAGTTAACCAGTATAATATTAATCATTTTATTCAGTCTATTTAATTATCAATCATCTTCTTAGGATTGAAAAAACAAGTGCAAAAAATTCCAGCCCTCTCATTTTCAAAATTTGAAAGTCCATTTTTTGAGACGGGACTCATGTGGATACAAAGTTAGGTTAGAAAGTGGTTTCTATTTAGATACTTCAAAGTTTTTCAAAGTTTTAAATGCTTCTAGGTTTTGTCATATGAAGTAGTTGACATATAATGACAGCTTGTAGTCATGTTGTTGTTGTTTTAGCTGTTATTTTTCAAACACGATCTTTGATTTTAATTTTTCTTCCAACTTCAATGACATTTTCTTGACACCATTTCTGGATGGAGATAAGGAAAGAACGAGAGATTACAAAAAGCTTCTCTCATTTTGGCTCTAAGATCGTCTTTGCCACTTGTAGTTAAAAGGCTGCATTAATTGTTTGTAAGAATCACATAATACATATTAATATTTTAGATATGTAATATAACATCTTTCACCAAATATATTTTGTGTAGTAATATATGTATAGTAATAAAGCTATACAGAATATTCTATTGATAAAAGTACGTTAAAACTTCTTTTTTAGTAACACCTTTCAAAAAAAAATAAGTCTATTTTTACACATGATATAGTCTAATAAACTTGGGGGTAAGGTCCAAAACCATAGGTTTCCTGTAAGGGTGGTAACTATCATAAGGTATTATTATCCAAAATTTTGGAAATTAGATGGGATCCTCCCTTTCGCTTCGGCTTAGGCATAAGTATTATTTTTGAGATTATTCGATAGTATATGTCAATTTTCTTGGAAGGTTATTTTTCAACTCATAACAATAGACTATGTGATATTTTTAGAGTTTTTAAGGCTACAATTGAAAAATCTCTTTATCATAAGATTTTGTAAGATTGCATGTCAAATTCCTTCTATAAAGGATGAAAAAGAAAGTAAAATACCCATTGTCAATCTATTGGGTTAAAATTATATATTTTTAATTTTTGAGATGTTAAATGTGAAGTCCGTGATTCTTATGAAGGAGACTATGCTCTAGGCCAATGAATTCTACGGATTATTTGAAAAACATTTATTTACTTCATATATGAATGAGAATATATGAGTTACTAATATAATTAACCAACAATGAATGAATATTCGGGTTCACAACATCAAAGTACGTGGCTTTAATAGTAGAATTATGAACTAACAAATATCATTCTAAATTGTTCCTAGTGGCACATATGATATTTGTGGAGACAAACATAATTCAGATAGGAAGCTAATGTATATACACCAGTATGTTCACAAATTGATTGATCATATTCAACTAACGTGGACATAGAGAAATCACATGTAACATATGTATGCGCCAGAGACCACCTACTAGATTAACCATATTATAAGAATATAATATGATACATATCATTAGTGATTATCATCGCAAATAGTGTGCTTATTCCTTTGACCCGAGTCATCATGGATTTTTATATGCCCAAAATACAAGGTGCGGTTGCCTCTCACAGCCTATGCTGTAGTACTTTGGGTATCAATACACATGAAAACAAGGTTGGAGTACCAGATTAGCAATTGATATAGTAATTTAAATTGAACAATCTATGGGTTGGTTGGACAAAGAGTTGGTAGAATAGAAAAGTAAAATTTGGGAGTCCCGCTCCAGCATATGAGTTTGATCGCATGCGTGGACGATTACTGACTGAGGTCTTTGGTTGTGGGAGGTCTAGAACTGGGTACTATCACTTCCATTTGTTGGTTTATTTTCTTTATCTAAATTTCATCTATTGGTTTTGGGCTAATGAGAGAGACCCATCCTCTTATCGCGAAGCCAGTTTCCACAATAAATCACAGTGTCCACACTCCCAGATGTCCGACCAATGTATAAACTAATAAATAGATAAACCATTTGTTTCTCTCTATACACGTGTTCCCCCACCATAATAGAATTTTTTTTTCTCTTCCTTAAATATCTGTTTTTGTGCCCGATCCGTAGCCGAGTCTCTACGAAGGGACCAAGTTTAGCATGCATATGTGGCGAATTTTATTGGTTTTCATTATTGTGCAAGAAGTATTTTTTTTAATGAAACGGGTGGAAGAAATATAATATGAACAATGTTTAAATTTACTTCATTCATATTTTTATTTCTTATTTTTTTTATTTTCCTTTTTAAATTAATAATAATATTTAGTCAAGTTCTATGTTTTTGCCGGTAAACTTTAACATATAGATCTGTTTAAATTCTCTTTGTTTTGAGCTCCATATTAGTATGGTTGCAACTTGAGTTTTATCTTGATTAAACTACTAAATATTTTATAATTAATAATAACTTAATTTTTATTAATGATAATTTTAATACGGCAGGTAGCACACTTCTCTTAGTTTAGAAAATATGATACTAAAATAAAATTTGTGAACGAGTCAGAATCAGCACGTCTTACTTATATCAGCTGGTTGCTTAGCCTTGAAAACTTCATTCATCATGTTCACATATATTTATCCTTCCAGCTATCAATTGATAATTTAAATATCAAACTGCTAACTCCCCTTCACCTTAGTTTTGGGCCTATTCTGACAGCTGACCTTTTCCATCATTATCCCCAAACAAAAACCTTTTTGTGCTTGCCATCTTCAGAATCTTACAAAATAGAGGCCCCACGCAAACAAATCTGTAACAATTTTATATATACTATTTTTTGCATTAATGATTGATTTGAGTGAACAATTGCATTAGCCTCATCTACCTGATTTTTTTATGTGATTCTCATTTAATAGTTCATAAAAGTGGCAATAGGGAGAAGACAACTTTTATTTTTTTGAAATGGCCATAGAAAAAAAAATTAAGCAAATAGTTCAGTTTTCAGATTATTTACAAAACTAGTCATTTCGCTCTTTCACTGGCTGAAACGACCATTTTTTTATTTTTTTTTATATGTTCAGTTGTTAGCGCTTAAATAGCTGTCAATTAAGTCAAAAAAATGAAAAATAAGATGTTTCGCCCACGTACTGGGCGAAACAGTACTTTTTTTTTCAATTTAGAGCAAAAAAAATTATTTTATTTTTTTTACCTGTTTCGCCTAGTGGTTGGACGAAACATCTTTTTTTCAATTTTTTCGTAGGGATACAAAAAAAGGGGAAAAATGGCTGTTTCGCTCACTTACTGGGCGAAATAGCTACGGATTGGGCGAAACGGCCATTTTTGCAAATATTCTGAAAACTGGGCTAATTTTTGAATTAATTTTTTTTATGGTCATTTCAAATAAAAAGTCGAGTCGGAGAAGACCATTTAGGTCATGTCAAATTCAGATTAATTTTTATTTCAGTCTTTAGAAGAATTAGGGACGTTAGATTCAGATTTAGATCAATTTGATAGACTAACCGATTGTTTTATGTCAATTCGATTTTGAGGTTAGTACGGGTTCCAGTTAACCTGTTTTTGAATAATTCGGTTTTAGATTAGGTCAAATTAGGAACATTAGTTCTACTTTTTTTTTTTCAAATGAAAAAAAATGTTTCGGTTTGTTGATACTCAAGTTAGGACTGACCAGTCAGATAAATCATGGGTACATCTAGTCATGAATGCCTGTCATGATAATAGAAACAGCAACATATCTAAGAAAATAAAGTAAAATAAATCAAGATGAGCTTTGCACATTGGTGGAAGGAATCAGCTTTTCAACAAATACTGGTCTATTTCAAAATTGACATGTTTAGCATGAATTTGTATAGAATCAAATAATTTCTTTCATTGTGTAGAATATAAAAAAAGAAGATAGAAAAGTAGTGGAAATAAATGTATATATTATCTTTGCTTGGATTTTTATTCAAGGTATCTGAAAATGACTAAAATGAAAAAGAAAAGGATCATTCAGTTGCATTTGTCGTCCATTCCAATTTATTCTGCATAATTAAAAGTGTAATAATAATCAAATATATTACTCTAGAAACCCCCCCTAATTACACATATGAAGTATAATATCACATTAAAACTAGAAACCATGCGACCAGATTCCGAATCAACCATAAAAATCTAAAAAAAAAATTCATTCACATTGTCATTATCTTCTATCATATTTAGACTTTCATAGTTAATTTGGGTCTGGCTGCATTGTCTCTACGATTGCTTAAAAAATAGCATGTGATTTTTGTTCTTTGTCATTGTTCTTGGTCATTTATTGTTATAAACGGGCCCAAAGAAAATAACCGGCCCACAGAAATTCAAAATGACAAACAAACATAACATCATGATAGAAACTAAATAAATTAAAAAAAAAGGAAAATTGGAAATCATGTGAGGGATACTGTAGTGATCATGTAGCGAATGATTGAAATTATATATTGTTTTCTCACATTCCTATATATGCTATATACTGTTTTTATTTTTTTATTGTTTATCGAATGAATTTTTATATACTGTTTGTTTTCAGTTTATATATTTGTATATACTATTTTCATTTTAAAAAAATATATATACTGTTTTATAAAATAATTTTTTATATACTGTTTATTTTCAATTTTTATATATATATATATATATATATATATATATACTGTTTTTAATTTTTATATACTGTCATTACAATGCAATATCAGCTCTCTAGAAAAACAACTATTCCACCTTCCCGCTAAACTTCAGATTCAACAGGTAAATTTAACAACACCCAGACTATACCACGTGCTGCTCCAAAAAGCACTTCAATCACTACTCGGTGCACCAATACTCATGCGCCAGGTCCATTCAAAAATTCGACCATTCAACTCATTCACGTGCCTCAACCGCTGAAGATTGCAAATGCCACGTCAGCAATTAACATATTCCAACGGAAACAGTGATAACTCCGAATTTCAAGGGAAAAAAAGATTCCAAGGAAATTAAATTTTCCAGCAGTGGCAGCATAATTTCCGCTTTTTCAAGCGGCATAATGTTGGGTGTTCCTTTCCAGGACTGCAGCACTATTTCCGCTTTTTCAAGGGCATACATGAATAAGATTCCAAGGAGGTTAACTGGTTAAGATTTCCAGGACTGGCAGCACAATTTCCGCTTTTTCAAGGGCATACATGAATAAGATTCCAAGGAGGTTAACTGGTTAAGATTTCCAGGAGTGGCAGGATAATTTCAGCTTTTTTCAAGGGCGTAAATGAGTAAGAACAAAAGCAACAGTGTACTGTACCGGTCAGTGCGTGCGTACCGGTCTCAGCTCACGAGGTTTCCGTGACTGTGAACGAACCGCTCTTTAATTAATTTTCACTCTCTTTCGCTATTTACCACCACATTATCAAACACATAAAAACAAACCAAATATTAATTGAATCCACTAAAAAAAAAGTTAGAAGAAACAACCAGCCGCCTCACTTTTTACCATATTTCCAGTATTTTATTATATCCCACAATATTTCATTTTTACTTGTTCAAGAAAGAAACACAATATTTCTATTTCATTTTCATTTTTTTTTACTTGTTCAAGAAAGAAAGACTTGGACGCATCCAGTACAGACGCAATGGCAGACGGGGCATGCACCCTCGCATGCAGCTGCCACGTCGCAGGATTCGCACAAGCACAAATGGCGACAGGGCAGCAACACAACTGATGCTGTTCTGTGTCTGCAGACCTTACAGAGCCGGGCTGAGCCGGGCGGTCGGTTAGGGTCGATGTGAGCCGACTCGCAATCCTCGGCTTGGTTCGAGGAGTCGGGTTCCTCTGTTTTGGGCTGTTGGGTGGCAGGTTGGAGTGTGGTGGCTTGTTGGAGCCGCGCGTGGAGAGAAGCCGCGGTGGATTGGTTGGAGAGAGCTTTGGATTGCCATGTCATGAGATCGGATTTGAGGAGTGAGAGACGGTCTTCTAGCTCGGATTTAAGGCGAGCAGCTCGGTCCAGTTCAGCTTCTTTCTCTCGAAGATGGCGTGCCGAGACTGATTCTGCTGAGCTGATTAGAGATAGATGTTGCCGTCTGAGAGTTTCTGCTAGAGCTCGCCTTAGCCGCTCGCACTGTAATTTGAGGAAGGAAGATGAGTTTTTTCATTTATGCGCTTAGTCCTGCATGCAAATACGTTATGCTGCGTTTCGCAATTGAGAAAGAAGGAAAGCCGGATTGCGAATTTTTTTTTGCTTACAACAGAATTGCAAATGCATGAACAGAGTAAGGAGAGATATGAATTTTACGCATGTACCATTCGAATCTTCTGAATAAAACTCTAAGACCCTTGTTTTTTTTTTTTGGAAAGAAGATGTGTATATGCAAATAAAGAATATAAAGAGGGGGCATGAGTTAAGAATTCCATACATGGTCATGGAGAACTTGGTCGATTTGGTTGCGCTGTTGATTGATTTGCGGAGCGAGGTCTGATAATAAAGAGGAGGACATAAATAACGAAGAAGAGCATGATTGAAGAGGTGGAGCCTCCATTTCCTTTCTTCTCCTTTGATGATTTATTATCTCTACCAAAAGAAAAAAATGGAGAACTTATTAAAACCCATCATCTGTGAGTGAATTTACAGAGGAACGAAAGAGGATTTGTACCTGAGTTGGAGAATAACGAAGCGGTTTGATGGAAATCCATGAGCTAGATGGAGAAAGAGGAAGGGATGATGCAGTTAGTGTAGAAAAGGATAGGTGAAAAATAGAGAGGAGAGAGGGTTTGATGAGTCGTGTTGTTGTTGTTGCATCAGTACTGCCATTTCTTCTCTTATTAAAAGAGAGAGAGAGAGAGAGAGAGAGGAATAAAGGAGAGGAAACTTTCTCAGTTTGCAATGAGGGAAAGAGGTATATGTGGGTGCGTAATTAAAGAGCAAGCAGAGAGAAATTGTCAGGGTCTCACCGTCACATCTACAATCGTTGTTTCCAATTCCTTTATATAATAAAAGAAAATGTGATCTCTATTATAAATGACTAATTTTCGGAAAAATTTAATCTCACTTAATTATGCAAAAAATTATGTAATTTATAGATCAACAATTTTAAGAACACAAAAATCGGTCACAAACTTTATCTCGAAATTAAAATATGGTTATGAGTTTGTAGCATATTTAATTTCTTATTTAATTCTTCGGTGTTAGATTTCTGATTGGTTATGAGTTTGTAGCATATTTGTTTATAGATAAACTAAAACTCAAATTTATTACTACATTAAAAGATCTCTATCACGTGTATCTAAATTGTATAGTCAATTTCAATATAAAGTTGCATTAGTACAAGTTTTAGTCCGATAATTAGGATTTTCAAGATGAATTTCATACATAATAAATGAAAAAAATAGTGCTATATGGGATTCTTATGTAGATGATTCTAGAGTAGTTGAGCCAAGGGGGTTGAGATTTGCATTGGTTTGAGTATTTAACAGGGGGTTTAGTGGTTTAATTGGTTGATTTGATTTAGGTACTTCTGACTGGTAATTAATTGGGGAGGTGGGGCGAGGGCTAGTAGGGGTTTTCTCTCTTTCTGTTTCCTTTTTTTATTTCTTGATAGTTTGTTTATTTTTAGGAATATTTGGTTGGATTCAACTAATTTTCAAATTTCAATCCAGATCCGGCTAAAGAGGAGAATAAACCGAAAAAGATTTAAATTTATTGACATATTAACTATGTAATTTCAGTTTTGTTATGGAAGAAATTAGTGACTTACGGATTTATTTTTATATGCAAAATATTCTCATCGTCCGTTTAAACATTTTCTAAATACTGCGAGCGATATATTTATAATTTTTTAGTTGTCTATTATATCTTTGTATAGAAATATTATGTCTTCTCATATGTCTATTATATCATCTTTTAATAGGGAGATGCTAAAAAACATACGTATGTTCGAACATACGTTTTTTTAAAATACCCGTAAAGTGGTTATTAAAAGTAAAAATTTAAATTTCAACCATATGGATGTAATATGTATATTATGAATATGTTGTTGATTAATTTTCACAGAAATCAGAATAATATATCATTGCCATCATGTATCATCAAACTATTATTCCGATATATGTTTTGAATAGTGCTTCATATTTTTGAAGATATATGATGACAATGATATAATATTCTGATTTTTGTGAAAATTAATCTCCAATATATTCATAACATATATATTACATCCGTATGGTTGAAATTTTTATTTTTATTTTTTTAATACGTATTTTTGGTGTGGCAAAAAAACGTATGTTGTGCATACGTATGTTTTTTAGCCACACCCTTTTTAATATTATAAATTTTCATATTAATGAAAATATATGTACTTAGTTTTATGCATCATATTTTTTATATGTTCATTTACCTTTTTGTATATCAATATATATTTTTTTAGTTTTGTTATATATTTCTGAATTTCGATGATGTTGATGACAAATAAGTCGATAATTCCTATCAGGAAATCATTGAACTTGATATATTTGTATCTGAGTTAACCTAACAAAATTGTGATAATTAATGGCAACAATTATTATCTTTTATGAGGATGCTTTTTAATCTTTTTGAAGAAGGAAGAGTCTTTTGTAAGTATTAACCCCATCCTTTTATTTTTCAATTATCTTTTAGTATTTTATTGTGTCACACCATCTCACTTATTTCAATTATTGGATTATTAGTTTGTAACACCCCAATGTTATTTAATGGAGGCCTAAAGAGGAGCTAAATGTGCGGAAGTATGGATTTAATAACTTTTTAAGTTTTTACAACTTTTTAATTTATTTAACTTTTAGACGGATGAGTTGTATTAATTAACAAATAGATAATTGGAATAAAATAAGTTCGGCAAAGCCGTTGCATTAGCTGTAACCGTCCATTTTCACTAGTGTATCTCTGGGTATGTCTCTTCAAGCTCCTAGTTCCACTAATCCAAATAGTATTTTACAAGACTCGAATCAATGATCGCTTACAAACTCTCAGCGATTCGTTGAGATTAAACAATAACCTATTTTTTTCAATCAAACAAACAAACAATCGCTCACTAATTTCTACTAATCTCCCTTAAGATTATTGAGTAAATTGATTCAACACTAGAAGAGAATTTCTGAATTTTGTTTAGAAAAATCGTCGTACAAATCAGATTGGGGCTGCTCAATATAAAGAGGAAAGAGCAACCCCACAAACATGGAAACTGCCTGGTCCGTTCGAACGGACTGTTTGGTCCGTTGTTCGAACGGACTGGTTGGCATAACACTTTGTGTTTTGATCCGTTAGAACGGAACAAAGTTCTGAATTGATAAGATATTCAGGAGCGTCTTTCTTGAACTAGTGTTTTATTTGAACTTATTCATAATACTCAAAATATTGTTAATAAATCGGAATTGTTTTAAACATCATCAAATAAAGAATAACACCCGGAGCGAAAAATGTGAGGAAAAGGTTTACTCTCATCTTGTGTGTTTGAAAGATTGTGTGGTCACATGCCACTTTTTTTTTGAGGGGATTCGAACCCGGGTGGTTTCCATCCGGTCACATGCCACTTAAATAACTAAAGGACTCTACTAGTAGCACTAATCTAGTTTAAGTCTTTTCAGGCCAAATATGGTGTTGTCCGGATTGGTTGGTGTTGGTCCCGTATTGCACCTGAGCTCTTAATTTAACTATAAATATATTATATTATTTTTATATGTTAATTTTAAATATTATTTTGATTTTGTATCATTATAATTTCATTTATTTTGTATAAAAATGACAAATACAATTAAAATATTCACAGTGTAGCACGAGTATTATTCTAGTATTTTTTTTATTACTGAATAAAGGAAAAGAAACATAATTTACCCCAACCCATTATTTTACACTTTTTTTTGAGCTCTCTCATTGAGCCACATCATCAACTCTTATTCTTTCATTTTCTCAAATTTGCTGATATTTTATGACAATATATGTGTGGTTATTAATACATAACCATATAATTGATTGAATTGATATTTTATGTTCTATCTCCATTTAGTAAGAAACCTAAAGTGTTTTTGGTTTCTTATATTTACTGAAAATTATGTGACAATGTAGATGCATCATCACCACAACATAAGTATGACTGGTTCGATTGATATTTCTTCTTCTATCATTAATTTCGTGAGAATCACCATTTACCAAATCAACTGATATTGTGTGACAACTTATGCAATATTATTAGCAAGATATCAAATGATTAGTTCGATTTATGTTTCATATTATATCTCTAATTTTATGAGAACAATATATAAAAATATTTTTTTTAATAGTTATGCAATTTATTTATTTATAAAGCATATATATATATATATATATATATATATATATATATATATATATATATATATATATATATATATATATATATATTTTTAACAACTAAATAAATCAACAATGAGAAAATAAATGATGATAACATTTTAAAAGAAATAAGCTATGTTACATTTTATTTATAATATACATCAATTTGTTTTCTATATATAGTATTATATTTTTTCTTCAAACATCATATTTAATATAATAATATAAATGATATTCATGAAAAGAGCTATATATGTCAGGATTCCTTTCCTTCGCTACCTCGCTGCCTTACACAGGCGATGTCTCAGGTTTGTTGGTCATAACATACTTTTTTTTTTTTTTTTTTCTCTTTGCTTAATTTTTTTTGATGAAATGGTTCCAGGTCATGCCTCTTTGCTTAATTAATTATAGACATATTCTAACGTTATATTTTACATATATTGTTAGATACACTTCTGGCTTTTCTTCTATTTCCTTGTTCAAACCTTGATAACTAGCTCTGGACCTTCATATGGATAAGTCAATCAAAATGTAAAAAAAAAAAGGTTAGCAATATGCATGGAGCATTATCAGCCAAAATGAAAAAAAAAATCAAGAAAATCTATTTTTGAGAAAATTGCATTACAAAATGGATCTTCGACCGTTCTACGATTGATGAAAATAGGTAAATACTCCTATCTAAGAACAGGGTGTGGACTGGAGGATATACAAATAATAGGGTAGATACTCCTTACATTTTCATTTCTTTTTCAAGGTATTTTCGGTCCATTTTTTTATAGTGTGTGTTAATGAAATTGGGAGATGCACACAACCCTTTGTTTGCATCTTTCTTGCCTTAAACTATGGGAAGTGGCATCAAGCATGAATAATGGCGATTAAAGTGACCTAATATACATTCCATACATAATTTATTAAAAAATAGTATGATCTATCACATGAATAAAAATAATGGTGAATGAAAGTGAACTAGTAGGCTGGTATACATGCCATAAATAATTTATTAAAAAATAATATGACATCATTGACGAGGCATGGTATTACAATTCCAGAAATAGGTGTTACATTCTAATAAGGTGAGGTATATTTATATCTCAGAAATGGTGAATTGAATATATTATATAATTATGATGTACAATAAATATGACTTTTTATAAAAGTTAATTTGGACCTAGATCTTTTTTAGGTATATATTAATCAGCGGTTGATAGTAATATTTAATTAGTAAAAATAATCAAAATTGATTTCAAATACAAGGTTCCGAAAATCAGAATAGGAACCAAAGTCAATCCCTTAGAATAACGATTTAGAATCGACTGAATCAAATTGGAATCAGATGAATAATCGCATCAATTACTATAAAAAAATAATTTTATATAATCGTGAGAATTGAGTACTAATCAGATTGAAGATGCCGATTCCGACTCTTATCAGCTGCATTGGAATCGAAATTGTCGATTCTTAGAACCATGATCAAATATGCATGTTCTATGTTGAATAGGAAGACGAGATTTAATCAAACTTCTCTTTATTATATTAAGCAATGAAGTATTCTTTTAATACACCTCTACTACTTTACTATCTAACCTCCAAGCTTACACATCTTCTTAATTGTAGTGTAGAACCACGAACTAATTACTCCATGCCAACGGGCAACAGTGATGAAGCTTAATAAGGATTGGGGTGAGCATGATCCTCCGACCCCTAAGAATTTTAACAAATTAATATATAATAGTAGAATTTTAGTGTCAAAAATTTCAGAATATATACATTTATATGTTTTGGTCTCCCCAATATTTTTACAAAGTTAATTTGAATCTCCATCATTGACGGGCAATTGTAAAAAAAAAAAAAACTAATTACTACAATCTTCACTCTATATTTTGAGAGGATTCTTTGTTGTGGATTGATGAGGCTTTGTGACTTGATCAAAATGAGACTACGCTAGTGGTGGATTTTAATAGAGACTAGGGAGCAACCCCTCCTCATTAGATTTTAAATAAACTTTATACATATAGTTATAATATTATATTTTGCGATAGAATTGAAAGTTACATGTACACCGCCCCTAAGCTTTTAGTGTAATATCTATTACAGTCTCCAAAAATCTTGTTCTAGATCTGTCATTGGCCTACGGTCCATCTATTTATACTTTGGATGGAGAAATCTAGGCCAAAGGTATTTTTTTGAAATTTCTCCTAAAATTACTTATCTAGAACATAGATATTTTTAAAGATTTATTTAGAAATAAGATATTTTGCAAGGCGTCAAATATTTTGAATTGATTCTAAAATTATCTATATCATGATTAATATTTGTGTTGACTGTTGAACTTTGAGTTAGTGTTGGTTTTCATAAACATTTTTTATATTTAGAAGACTGGATAAATCAAACTTTGAGACTCAAGTCCGCCAATCTATCAAAGGTAAACAAAACTAATTGTACCAAAATCATAACCTTTTACATAAGCAGTAGTTTTGTAACCTTCCTTTCTCTTCTTTTTGAGCATACCAAGAAAAAAGGTTTCCTCTCTCTTTCATAATCTTCTCTCACAAAAAGCTCGAAACATGTTGACAGTGATACTGCTGAAGCATTGGTAATAAATGGAGGCAGATGGAGGACCGGCCTATTCTATATGCATAAGGAATACAATGAGTTGGGCCCACGTGTCAGTAGGATTCGCTGGCTATTCCACCTGGAATGCATATTAATTAAGCTTGATGTTGCTGCAAAATTAAAAATTAATAATTTATGTAACATCTCTCCCTCAAACCAATTCCCCCCCTCCCTCTAAATTCTATCATTCAATTGAGTCCCCAAAAGAGGCCACCTGACCATCTTTTGGAGACCGTTGGATGGTCTGATGTAGTTTAATATGGGCTGTTCGATTATTTAGAGTTTTTGAAATTTTATAACGGTTTATGTGTAGTTAGAAGTGTAAAAATATGATTGGTTGAATTCAGTATTCTGTATTTTATCCCGATTTAGTGTGAAATGTCAAATTAAATATAATTATTTTGAAAACTAAACCATATAACTTATGTGTTGTGAGTTATAATATCAATAACCACTGAATACTCGCTACACATAATTCATTCCTAAATAAAAATAATAAAATAAAATATAATTTATCAAAAAAAAAAAAAATGTAGGTCCCATGTGTCACTCTCTCTTTCTCTCTCCCTCAAGTGAAAAGGGAAAAAAATTAATAATTTAAAAAATATATATAATGTGGGCCCTTCTTTCTCTCTCCCCCTCAAATAATAAAAAAGAAAAAAAGAAAATGAATTAATCATTTTCCAAAAATAATAATAATAAATAAATAAACCGTGTAACTTATGTATTGTAAGTTATAATATTAATAACCATTGAATATTCGGTACACATAATTTATTCCTAAATAAAATAATAAAATAAAATAGAATTTATCAAAAAAAAAAATGTGAGTCCCATGTGTCACTCTCTCTTTCTCTCTCTCTCAATTAAAAAAAATTAAATTAATATTTTTCAAAAAAATAGAATGTGGGAAATAGAAAGAATGATGAGATATTTCATTCAAGATCTCAATTCTTATGTTTTCGAACGCACCTGTTTTCTCATAATGACTTTCACTATCTCATGTTTTCAAGCAAGATGACGTTTTTTATATGAGCTGTTGAATTGAGGTAAGTATGACTTGATTGAATATCACCATGTCAGATGACATTATAACTCAAGACCAGCATGTAATAAAAATATAATTTATATGTTTTTCATCTTATAGATACTTACAGTTAGGATACACCAAGATTTGTGAATAAATAATGCTGTATAAGAAGCACATGATTGAATTTCAAGCTGAGAGATTAACACATATGTGTGAGATTTGCATTTCAAAAAATAACTTTCGTCCAAATTATGAATCTGATGTAATTGGTAAGCTACTTGAAAAAATTAATTATTTTTTTGGATTAAAGAAAAAATTATATTTATTGTACGAAATGACTCATATATAATGTTGATATCTACAACCAAATTTTTCTTATTTGATATAAATTGTGAGAAATATACAAATTAATTGTTGTGAAAAGAATGATGAAATTATAATCAATTTATATAAAATATTTTTTATACTTTATTTTTTTAAATATCGCATCAATGAGAAAACAAGGTTTAAATTTGTTGATTATAATTTTATGTAAATATTACATATTTTGTATTATGACTTGTATAAATCATATTTGATTCAGAGATAATTTCTAATAAAAATATGAATAATTCATTGTTTTTCTACTATAAGCTGTTTGTTGAGGTAATTTATGTAGATTTTTTATGATTATCAATTTATAAAATTAATTTAATGTGTTAACCATTAAACAATAAAAATGAAAAAAATCGCAGCGAGGTGCTGGAATTTTCCTGGTTTATTTAACATGTCAATTTTGTGCCCAAAAACTCTTAATGGGGGCGTTTTTCTTAATGGGCGTGTTTCCAATTGTTATATCCAACATTGGAAATTTTAAATCCAATATTATTTTTTCTAATTGTTTTTGTCAATTAGGGTTAAACTGAATGATTGTAGCCTTCACCTTTGAGAAAACTTGCATGTTCCTACTATGACTTTATTAACTAAAAAGTTTGCATGTCATAATGTTTGAATGAAGTTACTGGCTTTGTGCTTTTTAAGAGGGTTAAAGAAAGATGAACAAAACATGGCAAACCAACAATTCACTTTGGTTCTTTGTATATTTCATGACATGCCCATGTGGTACTTTTCTTCTCTTTTGTTGTCCTTTACATTCCAAAAGTCTTCGTCCCCCTTGATCACTCAAAATATGAGAGAAATTTTGACAAAAGACCTGTTGTATACTAAAGTAATAAATTTAGTAGTAAATTTGAACTTTGGAGTGAACGAATGAGATAGATCCTTTAAGCTTGTTGAAGAATAGAAGTATTATTTTGGTTCTTCTTTGTAAGATAGGCATAACATAATGAAGTGGCATTTTGCTCAAGTTTCTATAATTTCAATGGGTAATTCTGTTGAGGAATAAACATTAAATATTCAGGGGGAATTTGAAAATGCAACGCAATTATGCAGAAGCACATGAGATTGTAGCACCATATATGTTCTGTTTATATTCATATACAATCTTTATACCCATTATAATATTCTTTTTATAGTATATTATATTCTCTTTTTTTTTTTACCATATTTATAATCAGTTCACTTTTTAATACTATGTAGTATGTATTTTCTTTACGCTATGGGGCTGTTTGGATAGCCGTGTTAAAAATTACTAAAGAACTTGGACATTCTGCAGCTGAATTTTCTATAATTGCACCTACCATTTTAGTGTTTGAATAATAGAAGTTGAAACTATCATAGTTACAGTTTTCTTGTTTGGATTGATGTAATTAAGATATGTAATTTCTTGATATTTTTTAGTTATCACATCAAATATCATATGAAACTTATATTTTATTGCCTATAATTATATTTATATGTTATTTAAATAAATATTATTTTATTGTTATTATTTTTTTTAAAAAATAAAATCTCATAAAAAATCATATTTTGGTAGGATAAATTATATATTTTAGAAATAAGCCCAAAATATCATATTCAGTTTAACCATTAACTTAACAATCTTCCTTTTTAGTCTTGTCTCTTCTCCCTCTCTTCCGTAAGTTGGAAACTCGTAGTTTTGAGAGAAAGTCGAGTTACCGCACGTGGATGCGTGTGGAATCTCAAACTTCCATAGTTGAAGCAAATACCACAATCCAAATGCTCAAAAAATCTTAATTACGATATGTATATTTTCCAACCGCCCTACTTAACATTAGCCAAACAACCCCTATATGTATATACTCTTTTCTATGACCCATGGCCTGTTTGATTTGAGAGAAAACGAAAGTAAGAAAGGGGTTTCCTAGAATTGGTAATGATGGTAAGATGATTGAAAGAATTGTGCTTCCACATGTGTTGTTTGATTTGTTAGAATATAAGATGATAGAAAGTGGAAGTTAATTATAAGTAATTTTTATATTAAAATTCAAATATAAATCACAATAAATTATAGTACTATTCAGCGAATACCAAATAATATTATTCTACCTAAAAAAAACAAATACCAAATAATACCCAACACAATATGTATTTTCCAAATAATACTTATTTTTTTATAAGAAGAAAAAAAATAAAAAAAATAATGTTTACTTTTACTAGAACAAACTGTTAGTAAATTTAAGATAATGATATTATTGTTTAATAGTTTGTAAATTTATTTTTTATTTAAAATAAAAAAATGATATATAATAATAATTATAATGCTCAAATTGAAGTCTAATTAGTCATGGAATGTGTTTTCCGTCTATTTTGAGAGGAAAACGAATTGAAGTACGGGCCTGCTTGATATGAGAGAAAATCAAGAAGAGAAAGTTAATTCTTAGAAATAGTATTCTCTCATCTCAATCATTATCCATTGTTTATTTGTTTGATGTTACTTTAGGAAATTGAATTCCATCAACCATAATAATTGGGATAAGATATTTTGATTAACAAATATGAATGTAAAAATACAAAAAATACTAATTTGCATTTAAGAAATTAATTAAAAGTATTATTTAAAACAAATAAAAAATCATTATTTTAAAAAAAATATATTTATTTTTTTGAAAAGTTTAAATATTTATTTTTAAAATAAAGAATACTTATTTAAAAAAAAAGAATGTGTAATTTTAAAAAATAAATTATATTTATCTAAAAAAATATTATTTAAAAAATAAAAGTATTTATTTTTAAATAAAAATATAAAATTAAAAATTAAATAATATTCAAAACATTAAAGTATTATTTGAATTAAAATCAATCACAAGAATCAAACTAGTTTTCTATAAAACTCTTTCTTTTCCAATATATATATATATATATATATATACTTTTTTTTTTGTGTATTCTTGGTAAATATCTACTCTTTTTTGCTTAAATATATACTATTTTCTGAAAATCTATACTTTCTCATATATATTATTTTTGTATTACGTGTCACCGGCATGAAAGCTGGTCGTGTGTTGTTGTCACCGGGCTGACAGCAGGGGTCCACTTAGCAGCGTGTGGGTGCATTGACTTGAGAGTCAAGTTGCGTAGGGTTCTCGTTGATACACTGGACATCGCAAATCTTCATGCCCTGTGGGCTGTGTTTATGGAGATTTTTTCCGTGTATAGATGCATATTAAAATTATGGTTCTCATAACAAATAAGTCATGTGATTAAATTTTTTTTAACGTTAAATAATAAGACATAAACAAAAGACCTTCTTCATTCAACTAACAAAAATCATAGTAAAATTTTGATTTACCATCAATTAATGCCCATCATGTTATATGCAAGCTAGGGGAGAAAATTGGAAATGGGCACAACTAGTCTTAAATCCAAGCACCCTAATTAATTAATTTTTTTTTGAAGCTTGAGCAGGCAAAATGTATTGCTGAGATATCATTAAAATTAAAATAAGAGTTCGTACAAGAGAAATATTTACATAGACTTTAAAGAAAAAGAAAAAGAAAGAAAAAGGGAGTCATCCTCTAATCCTAGACTCTCGCCCCCAAATTAATTGAATGGTGTTATGTTTGAATTTTGTATGGTTGTTTTCATTTCATTGCTTCTTCTGCCCCAAATCAAACCCACTTGGTTTTGTCCCTGATCATGCTCTGTCCCTCTTCTTGTGTTGTTGGTGCCTCCTCCTTCATTATTGGCTTTGGTGAAAAGAGAAGGTGAAAACAAAAAGAAAAAGATAAATTGAGATAGAAAAAGAAAAGACCAACTCATGCCTAACTTATTTATGAACCCTAGAAAATGCCTCCCACTCTTTTCTCAATGAGACGATGCCACAGTCCTTGTCCACTGTTATTGGACTCTATGCACAAGTGTGAATTGAAAATTTTGCCACAAAATAAAGTTCAAATAAAATTCAGAAAAAATGAAGTCGAGTTGTTAGTAATATTCTTTTCGAGTAAACAGTTGTTCTTAATATAAATATATAAATAATATTTATATAATATATTCTCAATCTTTAACATATTTATTACAGAATAAAGTCAGAAAATCTTTGACAAATAAATATTTTCAAATTCAAATTTGATGATTTCTCATATAAATCTTTGATAAAATATATAAACAAACTATTTTCTTAATTCCTCTCATTTTTTTCTTCATGTTCCTAAATTACAATAAATATCTGAATTTTGATATATCTTATAGTATCACTTATTTCACCTCATCTATAAGACATTGTTGAAGAACATATTCCAATTGCAAATCCTTGCAATTGTTAAGAACAACAGATCTTATTGAGACTAAGAGAAGGATGCCCATGCATGCCAACATCTCAAAGTGCTAAACAATCCATTGAATTCCATTCCACCAATTAAGTAAGCTTTAGTTCTCCCTCACAACTCATCTCTCTTTCTTTCTTTGTATGCCGACCTAATTTGATGCCAAAACCTCCACATTACTTCCCACTACTCTAAGACAGATTCTATTAAAAGCAAAGGCAACCATGTGTGGACATTGAAAACTAATCTTATCAAACCAAGATTGGAGGTAACTAAGAATGAATAGGGTCACTCTTTTCTGAAACATATTTTTGTTTTGTACAAAAAATGGAAGAAAACATACCAAATAGTGTATTACAGTATCACGTACTATGATGATATAAATGAAAAGTATAATATATCCAAGCGACAAAGTATCTTGTATAAGATAATTGTGTGATTTAAAAAATGGCATTTTCAGAATACATATAGCCGATGATATTCATGCAATTTCAAGATTTCAGTCAGTATTAATAACATCAAGATTTCATACGGAACTTCTTCTGTGATGTATTTTGGCCAAATTTCACACTTACCCCTATAAAACATCATAATTTCACGTATGCTCCTAGAAAATGTAAAATATTATCTATGCCCTTATAAAATCACCCATATATCATGAATACTCCTATCTCCCTATTGTCCATTTGTTGTCAACATTATTGTCCATTGGTTTTGCCGATATGTAAATAAAGTAAGAATGTATTGAATTATTTTATGTTTTTATTCAATGTATTTATATACGGTAGATTCAAGATGCAGATGTATATAACGGAAACTTATTGTTCTTAGAAAAGAATCAATGAAACAATAAAAAAAAAGTATAATAGTCATTTTATATTTTCATCAAAGTAATTAATAAGAATAAAATAAAGATATTAATATGGGTAATTGATCTTGACGGAACATTAAAGTAAGGGCATTAATGATATTCAAGAATTTTGTATGGGTATTGATAATATATGAGTGATTTTTAGGGGTATTAGTGATATAAGAGTGGTTTTGCAGAGATATATGTGATATTTTAAGTTTTGTAGAGGTACGTGAAATTATTAGATTTTGTATGAGTATATATATGAAATTTGGCCTATATTTTCCATTTGGTCCTTGGATAAAGGAGGGAAAATTATTGGACATACGTAATTGTGAAAAATGCACAAAATATTGAAATTATTGAGAAATAAAGAAAGCATGATATATGGGAGTAGATCGATGTGTTTGAGAGTTACGTTCAACCAAAATATACTGAAAACTTAAACAACAAGATTTTGGTTGAACAATCATAATATGGTGCTAATAGAAAGTTTGTAAAATGTGGGAACTATCATATATATTTCTATATGGTTGAAATGAGAGCGAATACATCATTTAACATAAAAAATTTCTACCCTTAATTACTAAAATATTTACTGCCTAAGTCACTTCCCCAAACAATATACTGTCTGAACTGGTTTTAACCCTTCAACAAGCATCCATGACCAAAAACTGGAACCATCTTTTGAGGAATTTGAAAGTTTGGACTTCAAAAATCAAGCCATGGTCCCGATTGTCAAAGTCCTTACTGTACTGTATAATGGTGAAGTTTTCTTTTCAAAGCAAAGCCATTGTAGCAAAACCAAATAAAAAATGGAATAATGGACATATATGGAATATTTCCTGAAATAAAGAAATATTTGCTTAAAAGCTCATTAATTGCTTTAATTTGGTCAAGCTCCAAAGACTAGCCAACTATAGGGGGTTGAAAATTAACTGTCATGGATGGATGAGTTGAAATCCACAAAGTCTAAACCTGAAAGTTCAGAACTTATTTGTAAAAATTACATTAAATAAAAAAGACGCTTCTAGCTAAATACCTCATAACTAAGTTAGTTGAGTGTAAAATATAATAAACTGAGGTGGTGAGTTGAAGTCTCTTTGTATCAAAATAGAAATAGGACAAAGAATCATCTTTATTCAATAAAAAAAAAAGATACTTCTATATTTTAATTTGAACAAAGTCTTTTCTAACTCTCAGAGTTAGATTTTTGGTTTTTCTATTTATGAGAATTTGAAATTAATATCTTTTTTTTTGTCTATTTCTCCTTAATTTGATTATTCTGAATGAAAAAAAAGTAAAACTTTGAACTCCTAGAAGATTTGATATTTATTCAAGGTTTGACCTTTTTATTTTAAAAGATTTGATTCAATAAGAAAATGAATCGAACCTATTAAATGATAAACCAGTTGGATTGTATAAATATTGTTATTTGAGTTCTAAATATCATCTATTTTTTTTGAAGTTATTCACAAAACAACGTGATATAAATACATCACCAAATTTAGTGTTCCAAGATCTATGTTGCACGGATATGAATACGGGTATCGTATCCGATATGATACGGATACGGCGATACGGCAAATCTCAAAAAAAAAAAAATCAAAGATACGGATACGACAATTTATATATTATTTTATTATTTATTAATTATATTTTAATAATTTAACTTTATATATATATGTATATATATATATATATATATATATATATATATATATATATATATATATATATATATTATGTAGGAGATACTGAAAATTATTATTATACAAATATCTTGATGCATAATATTTTTTTGTTATCATTAGTTAAATGATTAAATATTTTAATCTTATTTTATTGATTTTATATATGTTATCATATGTTTTAAGAATATATATTCTTACGTTAGAAGTATCCGATGAGGATACCTGAAATATTTATGAAATATCCATTATTATTTTGAAATAAAATATTAGGATGCGCCACATGATGTATCCGATACGGTCTCCGATACGATATCCGATACGATACGACTGAATTTTTGAAGTATTTGCGTAATATAGTCCAAAATAATTAATATAATAGGTTCATATGCGTGGTGACATATGTAGCTCAATAGGTTAATAACTTTAAAAAAATGCATGCAAAGTCATTATGCATCAATCTTATCGTATGTTGCCCCACAAAAAAATAAAAAAAAAACATTCTGAATGTTATATAAGTTCAGATTTTTAAATAACCCCTATTAATATTTTCTTTTCAAAATACTTTCTAAGTTTTCAGATGTTCATATCACCCCTGTGATTAGTATTTCATTTAAAAAAAAAATCTCTATCATCTACTTTTCCATCTACTAACTTGTTAAATTTTTTGAAATGAACATTTTACCTTCAACATATAATGACTATACTTTCTCATATTTTTTCCAGATAATTTGCTTTCAATAAAAATTATAATTCAATATAAATTAAATAATTTTATTTTGAGAAATTCAATATAAATTAGAATTTTTATTGAAAGCGAATCATTTGAAAGTGATTTTCAATAAAAATTCTAATATATATTTTTTTCATTATAAAAATTGTTTAATATATTGAATTGTTTAATATATTGAATTATTTAATATAATAACTCGATATAATAATTCAATATAAAATTTATTAATTTATATTGAATTATAATTTTTATTGAAAGGAAATTATTTGAAAAAAAAATAGATGAAAAAGTATATTCATTTATATATTGAAGATAAAAAGGTTATTTCTAAATATTTAACTAGTCATTAATGAAAAAGTAGATGATAGGATGTTTTTGTAAACGGAAATACTAATCTGGACAAAACCCTTTTCTTTTGATATTGTAGAGTGCAAGATATAAGTATGTTATGATTTTTTATTTATTTTGAATTAAGTATTGTTATGGTTTCAATTTAGTTTTATTTTTCTCGGTAAGATATATGAAGATAGACTATATAAGATAATATGTGAAAAATAACGCGCTCATATAGGAAATTGTATTACGTACTTTTTAAATAATTAGATATTTAAAATATATGTCATGAATTTATTTATTCTTCTATTGTCAAAATTTATAAACTGAAACATATGGATATAATCAAGATTCAAAACACTAATGAATCAACTCTCTGCTCAAACTATCCACCCAAACTTCAAATACTAATCATTTGTTTATAGCCGAAAAATGGCCATATTATCATAAAGCAACTTTGAAGAAAGAGTGTCTCATAATCTATGTATAGTCGCGTAAGAACGGCTAAATTTGTTTATGGTCGTCAGATTTGTGTCGGATGGTTCAAAAGATCATGGTCCATAATTATATTCAATTATTAATACAAACATAATAGTGTTTTTAATGAAATATTATATTTCTACTGTAAAATCTTTTAAAATAAATTTGTTTAAATTTTCTCTTTATTTTGAATTCCATAATTGTTACGGTTACAATCGCAAAATTAAAATATATGAAGATAAATTATATAAAAAAATACGGGAAAAAAATGACATGCTCATGCGAGAAAATATATTTACATAATTAGATTTAAGTAATTAGACGTTTAAAATATAATGTAAACATTTTTATTTTTCTATTATAAATAAATTATAAATTCAAACCTTGAGTTATAATTAAGATTCAAAATTAGGATCATATTCACGTTACGTTGCGATATTTCAATTTTATTATTTTTTTAAAGATGCTGAAAACTGTAAAACTTAGATGTGATAATAAATATATTTTATAAAAGAAGTCTCGGGACACAAAAGTATTTTTAAATGAATGATAAAAAATAAAATGTCTCATGATGTAATGCAAAATTTATAAGTAAAAGATATAAAGTATCCTTCATAATTATTCTATTTTGTTTTTGCAACATAAATTAATTACAAATTTTATTTTGATTTTTCTTAATTGTAATTTTATGCATTTATATCAGAATAAACAATAATATTGAAATACCCGCAACATAGGGCAAGTATTATTCGATTCTAATTTTATTATAATGATTCCAGAGTAATCAGGCCGTATTCTCCCATATCAGAATTTCAAAGACTGTTGGTTCAGCATTGATTTAGATTTGTCTGAAGTGGACAAATGCCATTTCAATTTGCTGGGTTCAAAGCTTCACTTTCAAGCTTTTCTGGGACAAGTATAGCTTGTTGTAGAACAAAGTTTTTAGTAGAAATTTTCAAAAAAAAAAAGAAAAAAAAAATTTCCTTATTATTTTACGAAACCCTCCTATCTTTCTAGTTCTCTCTTTTTGTCCATACAATATCAGTTGATTGTTTCTTTTATCTCCTAGAAGGTTTAACTTCAACATGGCACTTTCATTGAATTTAATTCTTACCCAAGTATGTAAATAAACTATTTTCCATATTTTATTTTTACTTATGTTATTTTTCTTGAATGAAAAGATACAGTTTTTTTCTTGAAGCTCCGATAAGATAATTAATATGTCCACTTCAAAACATCTAGTTATCGTATAAGTAAATGAAATGTGTACTTAAATGCTTTTGCGTAGAGTCCCAAAAATCATCGAGTTGATATTGAGGACTTGACATGGTTAGTCAGACAGGGTCAAGCTTTTTTCATGTGCTGATCATTTGGACAACCATGCATGCATTTGATCAGCCCATGTGCTTGATACATAGTTTGCATTATATACTCATACTCTGTACGCAAACCATGGTTAAAATATACATGATGTACAATTCTTACATTGTTGTAACATTATATACAGATTTTTTATATTATATGGGTTCTATTTTATGTTGCATAAATAAGGATATGAGGATATGATAAGATTTTTTATATTATATGAATTATGTTCTATGTTGTATGGATACGGATATGAGTATCGTATTCGATACGATGGATACGAAGATATGACAAATCTCAGAAAATTTAGGATATAGATACGGCTATATTTATTTATTTTTTTATTATATTTATTAATATAATCGTAAAAAAATTAATAATAAGTAATCAACATTTCAAATTTAATATCAAAATATGTAAATGAGATTAAACACATACTGATACTTAATGTTTGTAAAATTCAAAATTTGATTGAAAGAAAGTTAACAATTTTTGACTTTCTCAGAATTTATTTTTTAATTTATTTAATTATTTAGTTGTAGAAAAAATAAAGAATATGAGTTATAAAACACAAATAAGTCTTCTATTTGTTTGAATATGGGTAAAAATTTGATTTAATAAAAAAAGATTAAAAAAAGTATATTGGATCAAAATATATAGTAGGAGTATCCCAGAAGTATCTTGACAGAAGTATCTCAATTGTATTCTCGAAGTATCCCGGAAGTATCCTGACTTATCATGTTGTATTCTGAACGTATCTGAAAAAATTATTATTAAAATAATCGAATATGCCACGTGACATATCCGATACGTATCGGAGACGTGTACGTATCGGTTACCAGTATTCTCAGGATACTTTTCAGTTTTTGAAGTATCAGCGTAAAATAGATTCTAATATAATAAGAAGGTGTTAGTGGAGTCCCGTTAAATAACTCCTATATAACTACTGATTATTTTTTTATTTCTTTTATCGATACAATATACAAAAAAAAAATATATGAATCCAAAATAACAGTATATAGATTACATTTTAAAAAAAAAATAATTATAGAAAATAGTGTGCAAAAAATAATATATAAAACTAAAATATAATATATAAGAATAAAAAATAGTATATAAAAATTGAAAAAAAATATAGAAATATGTTCTTTAAAACAATATATATAAATAAAAAATAGTATTTAAAATAAACAAAATATCAAAACAACATATAAAACAGTGAAACAATATATAATACACCATAAACAATATAGATAATGCATATAAAATAAATAAATAAAAGTTAATTTGTAACCAGTCAAAAATTAACCCTTAAGCGAAATGATATAAAGTGATTTGATGGTCGTGATTACACATTTCTCATTCTAATAAGCTGATTTGTGGATGATCTTATCCCATTTTATGTTTTGAAGTAAAGATGATCTTATCTCATTAGATGCATTGCGTTTTATTTTATTTTGTTTCTTTTGTTGTTGTATGGTTAAAATCAGACTACTGAGGCACACCACGTTTGTATGAAAATTTTGATAATATAATATTGAAGGCAGACTTACTTGACATGCCATTTCTAAATTGTCGTTAGAAAAAGAAAGTTTTTGGACAGAAAAATTTGTATCTTTAGCCAATGAATTATGCTAGAAGAACAAAATTGTGGTAAGTAACCATTGAAGATTTTTTTTATAAAAATTAAAAAGAAAAATACGGCTCACTTGGGACAGAATAAGTACAAGCGTTTTAAATTTTAGAAAGCCAATTTGTAGGAATAATGAGATTTTTTGCATTATAATAACTATTTGTTAAAAATATAAAGAAAAGTTACCCAAAAGTAAATTCTATATTGTAAATCTGATATTTTTTTATATATACTATTTGTCTTAGTTAAATTAAAGAAGTTGTCTTATATATGTAGTTATGTATACTGATCTCTTTTTGCTGGAAAACTCAAAATTTCACTTATTTTTATACTCTTATCATTTCTGCAAAAAAACCCTATTGACTCGCCTCAGGCACTTTTCACTTGCCATACTTTTTGCTATTTCGCCAATTATAAGCAAATTTCCTTTTGTTATATTGACAAAGTTTTGTAAATAGTTATTTTTATGTAGCATATATCATTTTATGTTGCCAGACAAAAAATATATATTACATGCATTTCACCAACAATTTCAACAAAATAGTTAAATTTTGTATTTAAAATACTAGGAATTTTCATCAAGAACGTCGGCAAAAACTATTTAAACTGGATCCCTCTAAGGTGTTTGAGCTCGTGCTATGGACGACCGGAGGCACTAAAAAATGGCGGCTGGTCATCAAACCGATAATACGGGTCAAGGGGTGGTCAACTAGCCTTACTTTGTTCTTCATTCTTTTCCTTTGGAGGCTTACTGTGTTATTCATTCATTTGATTGTATAGTTTTTTCTTCTGCTGTTTTTCATTTTATTTTTCAATTTTCCTTTTTTTTCAAGGGTTTTGGTTTTTGCTTTATTTTTTTATTTTATTTTTCTTTATTCTATCCTCCATTCAACTATTGTTGCATATGTAACTTGACTTGAGTTAAATGGAGCTTGGGTGCGCATCTTGAATGTACCACAATTGGTTTTCAAAATAAATAAATAATTTCTCATCGATTTTTTCTTGCAACTTTCTCAAAAATATATTAATTCTTGCAACTTTCTTAAAAATATATTAATTCTTGCAACTCTCTCAAAAATATATTAATTAAAACAAAATGTAAATAAAATGCGCCAATTCAATCAACGCATATACTTTGGAGCTAGCACTTGGAGAAAATATCATGGAATTAATATGTCATGTGCTGCTTTATTCACTGTCTAGGGATTCTCTCTGATTGGTAGTTTGGCACCCAAACCACCGACTACGCAATGCTAGGCTGTAGCTATGATTTCCATAAAAGAAATAAAAAAATGCTAAAAAAAGATAAAAATAATGTTATTATCCTAGAAATTAAATCTTGAAAATGAAATTTAGGCCCTGGTGAGACTCATGCGATGGGCGGCGTTTAGGACTTAGGAGGTAGATGACCGGCAGTGGAAAACATTTCTCATAATGTAATAAACTAATAATTAAAAACGAGTTGAAATTGTAATTGACTGTCATAAAAAATTGAAGATAGGGTGGTTTGGTAAGTTTAATTATGAGATCTCAGGCATCTCTTCACATATATTGACATGTTATACATTAAAAAAAATAATGCGACCAAAATCCGTATTAGCCTATATACAAATACGACTATGATCCAAAAAAAACCATGTCATCCATTTACATCTCTGTTTCAATCATTTTAATAATTCTATGAATGGTTGATATGGTAAAAGAGGAAACAACTTGATTGAGTGGGCATAGAAAAAAGAGAAGACTGCATTCTGAAAGCAAAGTTTCTCAAGTCTCATTTAGTTCTCAGTGGGGTTTGGTTGTGCTTAGGATTCAAAGAGCTTTATTCCTTTTTTTTTTTCATTAATTTCAAGTGGAAGTAAAGTCTAGAAATTACATGAGTTGGAACAAAACATAAAAAAAATGAAAACCCAGAAAAGGGAAAAGTAGGCTGAAAAAAATCCTGATGTCTGAAAACCCTAAGATTCAACGGGATTCAAAGAACTCGTACAAAATCATTACTTTACAATTTTGCCCTTTCGGTAGAATTAAATTCTTAAAAGCAACAACCCCTCTTCCCTCCCTATTCAGTTCAGACTTGAATCCATTTGATTCCAGTTCCAGTACAAAAATAATTCTTACTTTTAATTATCCTAAGCAATCTTGTATTTAAAAATAAAAAATCATAGAAGTAATATAATAGAAATCTTTTGAGAGGCAAGAATAAGCCCATTATATCTTTGACAAAACCTGGCCCATTATGTAATTATCCTATGAGATTGCAGAACGCAACATTACCAGTATACTTGCAAATGGCCTATTCCTTTTTACAACTTACACCAACCTTTTTTCTATTTTTTTTGTAGAAATATCTAGCCCATCATTTCCAAAATTTCCAATTGATTGAAAAATATACTCCCTCAAATAATATTTTCTTAAATAATTTTCTAACATAATCAAAGCTAACTTAATTCAGTACAGAATTTCCTAAATCAGAAGACAAAAGCAAAAATATCTCAACATCAACTACACAACAATACACCACAAATTAAAATTAAATAAAACCTACCAAATTTTCCAAATTTCCAAGAAAAGTCAAAGCTGAGCTACCTGATCAACCGAAGAGAACTCCGTACCAATCTTATCCAAAAGCTCTTCATCAACAGGTACGCTTGTACACGCTTTATTACGTAAAAAATCGCAGTTAGATCCCTCAAATTTATCAAAAATCTTAGCACAAATCTCAAAGCAGGGCTTGAGATCATCCTCGCTCTTTGCCTTGCTCAACTTCTCAATTAAATCATTAATTTCACCTTTATTTCTCTCAGGCCCCTCCTTTTTCTCATAATTAATTTCATTCAAGTCCTGTAACTTCTTATCCACTAATTCTCTCAGCTTTTCTTTGGACTTAGCTGAGTTTTCTGAGTTCGATTTTAACCCTAATTTTATATCCGGCATGGAAATCGAGGCGGGACTTTCTGGTACTGAAAATATTTCTTCTAGAAAGGATATGTTTTGCATGTAGCGGTCGAATGATTCATTTTCAGCTTCTATATCTGCTTCAATGTGTTCTCTTAATTTCATTATTCTCCACTTGTTAATCTGCGCCGTGTCCTAATTAATTATTTGGGATGCTATATCATGTTAGTGAGTTAAAAACAAGTTTTGTTCGGAAATTTGGACTAAAACCCCTAATTATGCCTAAATTGTGAAAAAGCCACTTCATTCTTAGGAAATTGAGAAAAAAATTCTACTACTATTATTGTTACGAGGCGTTTCTTTTGTTTTCTCAAGAATTAGGGGCTTAATTGTAATTCTTAATAATCCAGAGGCTTTCTTCAAATCTAGGCATTATGAACGCATTTTCTGTGGCAAATTTATTATTATTATTATTATTATTATTATTATTATTATTATTATTATTATTATTATTATTATTATTATTATTATTATTATTATTATTATTATTATTATTATTATTATTATTATTATTATTATTATTATTATTATTATTATAATATAATATAAACAAAAAAAAACCTTTTTGGCAAGAGGTTTCCTAGCACGAAGGAATTCCAAATGTCTGGCCGATAATTGCCTGAGTGAGTTGAGCCTCCAAGAAGCACTACAAATAATAATATAAAAGCATATAAAAGCATAACATATTTCTCACATTAAAAACATAGAACTAATATTTCACATTAAAAATGATGATTAGTTATAATTATTACTTGGAAGAAGAATTTGAATCTCTCAATGCTTGTTCAAGTGAAGCAGAGGCACCACTGTTTGATGCCTTGTCTGGTAATGTGCTATTTTTCTTCACATCTAATACTATTAAATTAAAAAAAAAATAAGATAGAAATAAGCATATTTTGTACATACATATTAGTATTATATCATATCATATGTAATAGTATTGAGTACCGTGAATATGACAAGGGTTCTGAGCAATCGAGCAGCAACTCTTGCAACATTGGAATGGACACCTACATTAACAAAAGAGAATATTCATCACAATAAATATAATTAACATATTAGTAGATATTCTATGAGAGAAAATAATAATATACCTAGAGCGAGCGACATTTCCACACTTGACGCATTTGGGTTTATTAAGGCCTCTTAAATTAGGTTTAGGCATGTCAAAAGCTGAATTATTATTATTGTTATTGTTGTTATTTCCATTGAAAAATGATGAGTCATCGCCTCCTTTACTACTTGAGGCTGGAGATGAAGCCGCCATTGATACAATTTACCTAATCAAGATTTAAAGCACATAATTGTTAAAAATAAATATAAGTTATTTGAACATTAATTATAATTTCAATTGAACAAGTAAAAATGGAGATTTAATAGCTAGAGAACAAATTGAAGAGGATTTGATAGATAAAATGGTACTGACAAACTCAGGACCTCCTGCTCTCATTGCGCTACGTTCATTATTTAATAAATATACTCCAGAAAATATAATTATAATTTCTTTATGAAAATAAATTCGTCTAAAATGAAATCTATGCACTAAAGATGATATTCGGAGTAGAATGCAAGGTTCAAAAAATTGGAATCAGATTAGGAGTCGGGATTATTCACAAGTTTTTGTTTAACAGATTCATAAATTGTTTTTTTTTAATTGAGAAAAAGTTTTGAGAAGTTTTAAAAAAAACATGAATACTATAGAAACAATTTAAAGATATAAAATCTATTAATATCATGCTATTTTGTATAAAAGTTATAATAATATTTATCGTCACGGAATACAGATTATACAATTCATTCAATAGCAACGCCAAAACATTTATTTAATGTAAGATACAAACTAAAAAAATAGTATTTTTCACAAATTCCCTGCAATAAATTATATACCCAATTATATATCCCAATCACACCCCAATTAACCTAATAACCACAATTATATAAAACCACTCTTAATTACCTCAATATACGCCAATTATACCTTAACTAGTCTAATAATTTCAATTAACCTCAGCTATAGAAACCCCTAAATTGAAATTAAACACTACAATCAACCAAAAACCTAAATGAATTAATTAATTACCTAGGGTTTCGGATTAGGAGAGAAGTGACGTGTTTGTCGACGGATGGGTCGAGCTCTGACGGGTCGTGTTCAGGCGGGTCGATTACAAACGGGTCGCCGGCTTTGAGAGGAGGGAACTGAAGAACGGGCGAGCGAGAGAGGAGCAACTGAAGAGAGAGAGAGTTTTTCTTTGTTCTGTTTCATGAGATGAGAGACGGAGACATATGCTTCCGTTAGGTGTTTTTATGGATTTAATCAGAGCCGCTACTTCATATATTAGATGGATGTGTCGAGGGGTGGCAACGATAAAAGATTCGAGCTAGGCTCGAAAAGATTTCGAGCGAGTGTACTCGAGCCAACTCGAATTTAGTGCAGTTTTATTTTTTTAATAATTTTTTTAGAAATTTTGTTGTAAAACTTGAGTCCAGCTCGACTTAGCTCGAGTTTACGATTAAGATTTAAGATATGATATAAATGTATCATAGGTCAAATTATGTAGCGGGTTGAGCTAGAGCCAAGCTCGAGTCGAGCTGGGTCCAGCTCGAGCTCGGCTCGGTTTTGACTCAAGTTGCGCTCGGCTCGAATTCAGTTCGAGCTGTTTTCGAGCGAGTTTTTTCGAACTTTTTTCAAGTCGAGTTCGAGCGAGTTATCGAGTTACGAGCTTTTTGGCTACCCCTTGATGTGTGTTTTGTGATTTGGATTGGGAATAAGAGACTCATAATAACAAGATGTTTCCCTCGCTCCACTTCGGATAAATTACTTCATAATCTTATAAAATTTCAAAAGTTAATTTCATCTCAAATTTTTTGGAGGCCTTTTGCAATATTTTTATAGTTTTGATGGCTAGCTTAAATCTAGAATATTTGTAAAGGACCCATACAATAATTGTGTTTCTTATGTCTATTATTTGACAGCAGTATTCTTTATATTTTATTAAAGTTTGAGTAGTAGTAGTAGTTATTTATCCTTCATATATATATGTTGAGATATACATGATATTTAAATTTTTTGCAAGAGCATATATGAAATTGTATAGTGTTTTCATGATGATTCTAGGGGTGTATATGAATTTAGGGATGACTCCATTAATTTTTTGTTCCACTTTTTTGACCCTTGCTTTGCTTCAAATAAAGATAATAACAGATTCATAAGATATTTTATAATATAAAATATTATACTTAAATTTTTATAATTAAAATTTCCAAATTTAATGATATACTTGATTTTGCTTCTTTTTTTCAGATTTTTGTAAATTATATTATGGAGAGAATAATTTTTTGTATGGAATTTACATGGTACACATGAAATAATTCCCCATTTATTGATTTTGTTATTTTTGAGGGTTGTAGAAGGAAATAAATACCTTTCTTCATTATTAGATGTGATGTTGTGTTGACTGGCTTTCTTGTTTCAATTAATGAAATACCTATGATTCCCAATGAGCATGCCTCCTAAATAAATTTTTTTTTATTCTTATGTAGCAGTTCAAAAGATTCAATCAACATAACTCATTTTACGGTTACATGAATATACCATCACAGAAGATCAATGGAAACTTGGAAAGCAAATCTCTATTTCCGGCCCGCTCTCTTCTTCATTTAGTCCCCCATGCATTATTTTATGTGTGTAAAAGATATTTGATTTTTTTTTATATACCATATTTTTGAAAAATAAATCAACAAGTACCACTTATTTCAAAATAATGAGGTAACTATCATTTTCGTCATTCTCATTGGCGGAACAGACTCTGATTCGCCAGTAGTAGTGGCGGAACATGTCCATTTTCAGTTATGTCAAAATTGGCTCATTTGGCGAGCTAAATATAATTAATTAGTGTAAAAAATCTTGTTCTGCCATTGGTAGTGGCGGAACATGTTAAATCATTTTTTTTGCCACATTAACAGTTAAACATGGCTCATGAATGGGCAATTAGCCTAAAAATTAAAAAAACTAGCCTGTTCCGCCATTATCTATGGCGGAACATGCCAAAATATCATTTTACGTACTGACTTGGGTTTTGTCCCAAAAAAATTTGAAAACCAACATGCTCCGCCACTATCTGTGGCGGAATAGACGCATATTTCTCTTGTTCCGCCACTAGTAGTGGCGGAACAAGCCAAATTATTTTTTCCTCACTGACTTGGCTTAGACCAAAAATGACAAAAGAAATGCACTGTTCCGTCACTGCCTGTGGCGGAACAAGTTCAATTTAGCTTGTTCCGCCAGAGCTAGTGGCGGAACAGTTTTATATTATATTAAAACGGACCCCTCATTTCAACATGTTAAACCCATTAAACCCATTAAAACCGATGGTTCAAAAGAGAGGCGATTTGGGGGAGATTTTTGGTGATAAATCTTACCAAAAAAACAAAACATTAGTGGAGATTAAAGGAGAAAGGAGGAAATAGGAAGAAGAAGAAAAGAAAGGTAATTGATTTGGTTTTATTTTGAGTTTAGATTTAGTAGTTGGTGTTGATATTTTTTGAATTGATTGAAATTAAGGTGAAATAAGTTTGAATTGATTGAAGTTAGGTTGATTTGATTGATTTGTTTGAATTAATTTGTTTGAAATAATTGATTGAAATTAGGGAGATATATGTTTAAATTTTTTTTCAAATATGGTGAAATAGGAATAAGAAAGAGGAAGGGGAAGGAAAGGAAGGTGAAGTAGAAGAAGAAGAAAATTTATTCGGTATGTATATTTTATTTAGTATTTTTATTTAAAAAGTTATGAAAATATTTAATAAATAATTTTCATTATTTAGTAATTTAAAGAAATTGTATAATTTAAAATGTAGTAATATATTTTCTGTAGTATTTTTATTTAAAGAATTATGAAAATATTTAATAAATAGTTTTCATTATTTAGTAATTTGAAGAAAATGTATAATTTAAAATTAACTAGTAATATATTTTATGTAATATTTTTATTTAAAAAATTATGAAAATATTTAATAAATAATTTTCATTATTTAGTAATTTGAAGAAAATATATAATTTAAAATTAAGTAGTAATATATTTTATGTAGTATTTTTATTTAAAAAATTATGAAAATATTTAATAAATAATTTTCATTATTTAGTAATTTGAAGAAAAAATGTATAATTTAAAATTAAGTAGTAATATATTTTATGTAGTATCTTTATTTAAAAATTATGAAAATATTTAATAAATAATTTTCATTATTTAGTAATTTGAAGGAAATATATAATTTAAAATTAAGTAGTAATTTATATTATTTTATTTTATATAAAAATACCATATGGAGCCGGTTCAAGTCGGGACGGGCCTAATCGGGCGGACAAGGGGAAGGCTCCGATGGCTGAGCCCGGACGTCCGACATATCGTCCACTGAAGCATTACAAAATAGACACAGAACGAGATGTTTCGACGAGACGGTTCCATGCGGTCTGCCGGGCGGTTATCGGTTCAGGCAGCATTGCACATCGGTATTGTATTTAAATATGGTTCTATATATGTACTTATTTCATTATGTAAAAATATTATACTTATATTTGTCGTTTAAGCAAGTGCCATGGAACTATCAGTACTAGCCGTATTTTCTGAATGCGTGGTTGTTACAAACCCTAAAGATCGGTCATATTCCTACTGAGGCTACTATGATAAGTGCTCTGCAGGAGCGATGGACAGGAGAGACACATACTTTTTATATGCCACATGGGGAAATGGCCATCACGTTTGATGATGTGTCATGTTTGTTGGGGATGCGGGTAGATGGCACGGCATTGTATTTGAATACCGGAGACATTAGCTTGGTAGATAAAGTGACAGAACTGCTCGGAAAAACCCACCGACAAATATGTTCAGAGGTGACAGAAGAAAAGGCAGGATTTTAGTATACAAGAAATGGTTCACGGAGAAAATTTTCTGATTTGGAAAATGTTGCCCCCCCTCTTAAGGGTGCAACAATATTGTCGAGCTTATATGATAGAATTCTTCACCAACATTTTATTTACCGACTCGAATGGGGATTCATATTCCCTCATGCCATTAGTATTTTTAGAAAATATGGAAATTTTGCACGAGTGGGCATTTGGGAGTGAGGTTCTCGGTTATATGTACCGAGAGCTGTGTAAAAGTACCGGCCCAAGTCGGAAAAATATGGGGGGTTGCGTGTTATTATTATAATTATGGGCGTGGATGCATTTTTCTTCTCTTCAGCCGAATGTTGCGTTGACACCCGAAAGATTGAATATGTATGAAAATCCGGATTATAACGATACTTTGGAATGCTATTTATTGGTGCCACTAGGAGAGACGATAGGGCGTACAATCATTTGTTGTCACGTCGGGATTTGTTCGACAGTCAGCCATCAGATGCGGTGGATTGGGAACCTTATGAAAAATTCTGCCCGAGACTGCCACCCATTTGTGGTGAAGAAAGAGCTACCTGCTTACTCTCTTTGCCGTTGATTTATATGTGGATTGTCGAGCGTGTTCACCCTCAGAGAGTGATGCGACAGTTCGGGTATTGGCAGAAAATCCTCCCCCCCCCCCTGAAAAGAGGCACTCGTATATGACGAAGAATTGCACGACTGGAAACAAGGCCGCGGAGAAAATTGGCCGAAGATTCACAACAAGTGGGTGTATCTATGTGAGAGTAAATGGCTACGAGCCCCTAAGCGTAAGCCGCCACCGTACGATTCCAGCAAAACTGACGCATACTTGAGGTGGTATTACAGTGCATCTGATCCGATAGTGCAGTCTCATGTTTTGCACGGTACGAGAACATACCACCCTATTATTCCGGACAAAAGAGCCACGGTAAATATTTTGTATATAATATTTTTCGTAATATTTTTCATAATTTTTTTAAGTTAAAAATAATAAATATTTTTTTAAAGGCAAAAAGCATGATGGATGGAGCCAGCATAGGATTCAAAATGTTCAGAGAGATTAGTTCGATGGGTTTAGCAGACATAAAAGCCAGCATAAAGAAGTGGTTTGGATGCACGAAGATGTCATTGGAGAAGCTTAATGAATTTAACGGGGGAGATGAATGTGATGTTTTGGATACGGCAGAGGGAGGAGAAGAAGGAGGAGAAGAGGAAGGTGTAGAAGACGTCAGTCAACTCACTCAGACTCAGACTCAAACTCCTCAGATGATGACTCGAGCGGCGCGGAAGAGGAGAGCAGCCGACAGAGGTCGTTAGGGTTTATTATGTTAGGGTTTATTATGTTATGGTTTCTTATATTAGGGTTTGTTATTTTATGGTTTATTATGTAAGGGTTTATTATGTTAGGATTTGTGTTTATTATGATTGTTATTCAGATGTTTTAGATGGAAATCAAAGAAGATTTCAAATCTAACGGCTATATTCCTAAACTCCCTAACTAACTAAACACAAAAAGACCCGAGTTCTTAAAGAAAAATAACACCATACTACAAGTTCTTAAATAAAAACAACAACATAACACAAGTTATTAAAGAAAAATAACAACATACTACAAGTTCTTAAATAAAAAACAACACAACACAAGTTTTTAAAAAAAAACTATCATACTGCAAGTTCGTAAATAAAACAACATAATACAAGTTCATAAATAAAACAACATAACACCAGTTTAGGGTTCCGTTCTATATCGGCTTCCACCCCTTTGTGTGCACCTTGGTGAAGTGTGTCCGGATAATTTGCAAACACTACAATTCTTTCCATGACTCTCTTTATTCATGGTGTCCATACTATTGTGCAATCGTTTCTCCTGTCTTCTACTGCGCTTCATTCTTCCTTTCGAGTCTTTCCTTACAAGGTTTTCACCTAGAACCAACGTAATATCATAAACTTCTGTGTGTAGCCTCCAATGGGATTTGTCCTTTATAGGACAGAAACTCATTTTGTATGTACGGCTCAAATTATCCAATGAATAATATTTATTAATGAACGACTCGTGCGATACCCTTTTGTTACACTAGCTCTATGATTTTATTGACTTTACCATTGTGGACTTGTAATGAAATAAATGTTATTTCTATATAAGCGTTAAAGTGGTTGTAAAACTTATTGTTTGGAATAATAAAAAATTTCACATTTTTTCTATTTGAAATGCTCACTTAGAAAATAACCATTATATGCTAAATATAAGTTCATTGATTTCCATGACATGTACTTCTAGCAGAGTCATTTAAGTTACAAAATAAGAATCGTATTTCTAAACTCCACCATATGTGGAACGTTAGACTCATTGGATCTAGGATCAATTGAGACATGCAAATTTTATTTATTGAATAAGATGACAAGAATTGGCAACCATTACAAAGTTGATGGGTTAATTTGTTGAGACTCATGCATATAGATGCACGAGAGACAACAAGCAAGCCGGCTAGAAATAGGAATATCAAAATTTCATATTAAAGTGTTTTAAGTAAAAGGTTTACTTAATGAAACACAAAATGTTTGAAATGTTCAATGCATTTAAGAATGACATTCAATATCGCCTTGACAAGATAATAAGAGCACTTCGATCAGATCGAAATGGCAAATATTTGAGTGTATACCTTGACAATCATCATTGTGAAAAGGGTTTCACAATTAACTCTATATGGAACATCTCACGATGTGTTCATAAAGAAGATGATATACCTTATTGGATAAGAATCAATCTATGATAAGTCAAGCAAATCCTCCGAAATCCTTATAGATTTATAATCATGAGGTTCAAAAGGACACCATATATGATATGGGTTGGGATAGTCCCATGTTGTCTTTAAAGATTGAAGTACGACTCGTGACAAAAGATTTGACGGTGTCAACGCAACAATCTTATAAATGTTTGTCGAATATCACTTTGATATTGTTTTACATCCATTACGAGTTCAAATTGTTCGCTACTCATAATTCAGACTTCTTTAAAAGAGATCTCATCTCGTAAAGAAGCAGCGGGAGTGTAATACATCTCGAAAGGTTCGAGATCCACATACTAGCGATGAACCTTTAATGAGGCTATCAAGTAGTTGATAAGACTATACTTGAAACATAAGGTCCTCCTCACAGACCTAGTAGACATTAGTTAGTCTGAGGGATATGATCTCTCATAAAAGGGTGCTCATAGAGGATGAGTCAACCTTCTACCCAGGAGACTGTGAAGAGTCAATGGTTGAACCATGAGAACTGAAATGCAACCCATGTACAAACAGTCCAGTTTGGAACTATATTGGATAATCCAATGGCTTGATGACCATTGCATAAAGTACATGGATAACCTATAAATAGCAAAGAAAGTAGATATAGTATGAGCTATAGTAAAAGACTCTCACTTGATGCTATTAAGATTTCTAACCTCCATGGCACAATGCGATTGTAAATAATGGAACAAGGATATAAAAACTGACCTTCCTTTACAGGAACCTTATTGTGGATGTATCTTTGATACATGATAAGAGTTTATATGATCCCGATAATTCTGAAAAGGGGTTATTTGCTTCAAAATTCATTAATGGATTAAAAGTAGACATCTCAAGATGAATCTATTTTACAAATAGAAAAGACCATCTTGGTTTCAAGAAATTAGTGGGAGTATAACAGTCTCCTGTGTTACAACAATAGACATACACCATCCTAATAATTGGGAGTTGAAGTCTATGTAGACTTATAATTATAAGATAAAGTACATTTGTAAAATATTGAAAGAATTCAATACGCAAGAAATGTTCTTGCTTATGATGTTCATAGGAATGATGAAAGACATATGAATGAGATTCTATACTTTCAGCCATTATATTAAAGTGTTCAATATGCAAGAAAGAGTTCTTGCTTATGGCATTCACTTGAACAATACAAGGATATAAGAGTTAGATTATACACCTTCGACCATATATTGAATATTCAATATGCAAGAAAGAGTTCTTGCTATAGCATTAATATGAATAATGAAAGACACATGAATTGGATTATGTGCCTTTCAACAATATATTGAAGGAGTTCAATATGAAAGAAAGAATTCTTGCCTATAACGTTGATATAATGAAGACATACGCTTATCATCCGTTTATTGAAAGGTTCAATGTATAAGAAACAATTATTGGTAATGGAATGAATGAGATTCTTTAAGCCATATATTGTACTTTGTAATATGCTTGGAGCATAAGAGAGCAAATGATAGTCATAAGCATCTAAGTTCTTATGAAGAACTAAGATATCCCGATCTATGAGGAGCTAGGTAGTGGTAGGATTTTACACTTTCCTAACATGGATCATTATCGCAATTCATTTATTGTGAATACAATAATTTGGAAAGAGTTCCAAATAAGATACTGTAACTAAAACAAAATCATATTGTCGCTTTAGAAGCGGAGAATAGGTATGCTTAAATCAAAACTTGATCTTGGAACTAGGAGTAGTCCCGAGTGCTCTGAAAACCTGACGATCTATGTTATGAATAAAGAGTTGCTAAGAATAGAGCAACAAGGATACAAGTACGTGCTTCAGAAGTCCTCGACTAATGATAGAGATCAATAGTCTCGACCTTGAATATCTTCTTGCTCTTCCTAGGGACGAAGAACTTGATCGCTCGCTAATCTCCAAGGTAGGAGATCTCTACTCGTATCCGCGTTGAACTTCGAATAGTCGGAATAACCGAACTCGGCTAGACGAGTCCGGAAATACTTTCAGGAGGCTCTCTGGAGGCTCTGTGTTGTGTTACAAATAGAGGGGGTTGTCCTTCTATTTATATTTGAGAGGCAGGTGAAGGATTGCTTAGTTACCATAACTAAAAACCTAATTCTAACGCGTATTCCGTTCCCAATGGACCTATTCCGTTGCCAACGGAATAGGGTTTCCTAATCTGAAAAACTTAGATGCCGACATATTGGCTGAGTTCTGTTGGCAACGGAACTTCCGTTGGCAACGGAACTGTTCTGTTGCCAACGGAACTATGCAAATCTTGCACAATCATCGAAATCAATCATCCAATGATCAATTATTTCCTTCACCTATTTATACATCATATGTATAACCATTTAAGAGCATTTCCTTCCTGACTAGACGTTGTTCTATGTGTGACCGTGTAGGTTCCATTTAACGCTGGCAACGATCTTCCAAAGATCGTAAGTCGTGAGTAACCTCTAGACTGGTGTCATGACTACCCATGTTAAATGAAATGATCAGCGATCATAAACCTATCTGAATAGACGTTTGCTTATTCCTTTTGTTCTACGATATACGTCTTGATCACAAGGCACGGTAATATGTCATCCTTGAGTTTGATCAAAGTCTCTTTCCTGATCGAGAATTAGATTGAGTAAATACAAAATGATATTAACAACACATGTTAATCCATTTTGAGCATGGCTATGCATTTCCTTCAGTCCTAGTTCATCAGGGGCCTTAGAGATATCTCCCTCTTAACGAGAGGAACAATTCCCATCTTGGTCACTCACATTCCTTGTCATGATTCAGTGCATACCTAATGATGACCCTAATGATCATCCCATTACGAATGACGTAAGATCATATTAAAGTATGCAGTTCGTCATACAGGAATCCATGGTGACCTCAGGTCGTAGGAACAAGCACACTATTCATATGAGAATCACTAATGACATATACCATGCATATTCTCATAGTGTGGGCAGTCCAGTACGCGTTCTCTAACAAGTACCTATATTCCAGACTTGACATCTCTATGTCCATGATCAGTAGTACATGATCATCCAGCCTGAGAATATACTAGTGTGGATATGTAGCTTCTTACCTGAAGTATGTCTATCTCTATAAACATCCTACATATCACTAGGGACATTTAGAATGTCATTCGTTGGTTCACAGTTCTACTGTCAGAATCACGTATTCTGATGACATGAACCCGAAGTGTCATTCTTGGTTGATATAAGATTTAAATTCACAACCCATACACACAGATATATAAGAAACAACCTTTATTGAATAAATAATAATGTCTTAATACATAATCCATTTCCCAGCACAAATACATTTGGCCTAGGGCACTAATCTTACAGTCTCCCACTTGCACTAGGCCAACTCTAAGCATCTTATGCCCATAGACCTAACATGACCCTCATGTTTCGTTTGTGGGAGTGGTTTAGTTAATGGATCGGCGACATTGTCGCCCGATGGCACTCTACACATTTTAACATCACCCCTTTGTATAATCTCTCTGATTAGATGGAAGCGTCGCAGTATGTGATTGGACTTTTGGTGAGATCTCGGTTCCTTTGCTTGTGCGATCGCTCCATTGTTGTCACAATATAGATCAACTGGTTCCGAGATGCTCGGAACTACTCTTAGCTCCACCAAAAAGTTCTTTATTCAAACAGCCTCTTTAGCCGCTTCTGCAGCGGCTATATACTCTGCTTCCGTTGAAGAATCTGCTACAGTACATTGCTTGGAACTCTTCCATGTCACTGCGCCTCCATTTAGGTAAAATAAATAACCTGATTGTGACCTCAAGTCATCTGAGTCTGTCTGGAAGCTTGCGTCGATGTAACCCTTTACAACGAGTTCGTCTTCCATACCTCCATAGACTAGGAACATGTCCTTAGTTCTTCGTAAGTACTTAAGGATTCTTTTAACAGCTATCCAGTGACTTTCACCTGGATCAGACTGAAACCTGCTTGTTGCGCTCAATGAGTATGAGACATCTGGTCTAGTACATATCATGGCATACATGATGGATCCTATAGCCGAAGCATATGGGATCTTATTCATGCGTCTTCGTTCCTACTCACTTGTAGGACACTGTGTCTTACTGAGAGAAACGCCATGTGACAAGGGCAAAAATCCTTTCTTGGATTCTTGCATTCTGAACCGTTTCATGACCTTGTCTATGTATGTACTTTGACTCAGACCTATAAGCCTTTTAGATCTATCTCTATAGATCCTGATTCCTAGCACGTAGGAGGCTTCTCCTAGGTCTTTCATCGAGAAATTATCTCCCAACTATTTCTTGACGTTCAATAATGTTGGGACGTCATTTCCCATGAGTAATATGTCATCTACGTAAAGCACCAGGAATACTACCATACTCCCATTGAACTTCATGTAAACACAAGGCTCACCTTCACTTTTGGTAAAACCAAAGCTTTTGATGACTTCATCAAAACGAAGGTTCCAACTTCGAGACGCTTGCTTCAGTCCATAGATGGATTTCTGAAGCTTGCAAACCTTACCATAATTCTTAGGATCGACAAAACCCTCGGGTTGCATCATATGCATGTCCTCGGTCAGATTTCCGTTTAGGAAAGCTGTTTTGACATCCATTTGCCATATTTCATAGTCATAATATGCTGCTATGGCTAATAGAATTCTGATGGATTTAAGCATAGCTATAGGTGAGAAAGTTTCGTCATAGTCAATACCATGAACTTGTTTGAAACCTTTCGCCACAAGCCTCACTTTGTAGGTTTGTACCTTTCCATCCACGTCGGTCTTCTTCTTGAAGATCCACTTACATCCGATGGTCTTCAAGCCTTCGGATGGGTCAATCAAATTCCAAACTTGATTGTCTTGCATGGATTGCATCTCGGCTCTCATGGCCTCTAACCATTTCTGAGAGTCAGGAAACTTCATAGCATCTTGGTAGGACGTGGGTTCATCATCTATGAATGTCACATCATCATCATTAGACACGAGAAATCCGTATCTCTCGGGCTCATGACGAATACTACCAGATCTACGTTGAGTCTGTTGTGTTTCAAGCTCGCCAACTCTTTGAGAGCTTGTTTGGTCTTCCGTCACAGGTTCTGTAACTGTAGGTGAGTCTCGAATTTCTTCGAGTTGTACTTAACTCCCACTGCTTCTTGTGGAGACAAATTCTCTTTCTAAGAAAACACCATTGCGGGCAACAAACACTTTGTTTTCCGATAGGAGGTAAAAGTAATATCCTCTTGTCTCTTTAGGATATCCCACGAACAGACACTTATCAGATTTGGGTCCGAGCTTATCGGAAGCTTGACGTTTGACATAAGCCTCACATTCCCAAATCTTAAGAAAAGACAACTTGAGGCTATTCCCCGTCCACATCTCATATGGTGTCTTTTGAACCGCCTTTGATGGAATTTTGTTCAGTATGAATGCGGCTGTCTCAAGAGCATAACCCCAGAAAGACGTTGAAAGATTCGTTTGACTCATCATCGATCGAACCATATCCAATAAGGTTCGATTCCTCCTTTCAGACACTTCATTCCACTGAGGAGTTCCTGGAGGAATCAGTTGTGAAACTATTCCACATTCTCTGAGATGATTCTCAAATTCCTGACTCAGATATTCGCCTCCTCGATCAGATCAAAGTGCTTTAATCTTCTTGCCAAGTTGATTTTGTACTTCATTCTTAAATTCTTTGAACACTTCAAAGGATTCAGACTTGTGCTTCATCAGGTAGACATAACCATATCTACTGAAGTCGTCTGTGAAAGTTATGAAGTACCGATACCTACCTCTAACCGGCGTACTCATTGGTCCACATACATCGGTATGTATGAGTTCTAACAAGACATTGACCCTTTCACCAACTTTTGTGAAGGGCTTCTTTGTCATCTTGCCAAGCAAACAAGACTCGCACGTCTCAAATGATTCCAAATCAAATGAGTCTAAAAGTCCATGAGAGTGGAGTTTAGAAATGCGTTTCTCATTTATAAGGCCTAAGCGATAGTGCCAGAGGTATGTTGTATTTGAGTCATTCGGTTTAAATCGTTTAGTGTTAATATTATATATGGACTTATAATTTTCTTTCTTAAGATCTAGCACGTAAAGACCTCTTTCTAATAGAACATTTCCATAGAAAAGATTATCCTTTAAGATAGAACAATTATTATTCTCAACAACAAATTTATAACCATCCAAAGCTATACTAGAAATAGAAATAATACTTCTGCTCATAGCAGGTACAAAATAACAATTATTAAGTACTAATACAAGTCCACTAGGCAAAGTCAATAAATAGGTTCCTACGGCTAATGCAGCAACTCTTGCTCCATTTCCCACACGCAGGTCGACTTCGCCCTTAGCTAATCTTCTACTCCTTTGTAGTCCCTGCACATCGTTACAAATGTAAGTACCACATCCGGTATCCAATACCCAATATTTAGGAGTAAGTGAATTAGTTTCAATAACAAAAATACCTGAAGCGGTTGTCACACTACCCTTCTTGATTTCGTCCTGATAGAGTTTGCAGTTTCTCTTCCAATGGCCAACCTTGTAGCAATGGAAGCAAACTCCCTCCTTGTCTTTCTTGATCTTAGGTTTGGGAAACACCTTGCCTTTACCCTTGCTCTTGTTCCCAGTCTTCTTACCCTTCTTCTTGTGAATCAATAAGACGTCCTTGACAACATTTGTCTTCATATCCTCCTGTGCGTTCTTAAGCATCTCATGCAACTCGGTGATGGATTTCTCCATCTGATGCATATTATAGTTCACGATTAATTGCTTAAAACTAGGAGGCTACGACCCGAGAATTATGTCAACAACCAATTCTCTGGGTATAGCTGAACCAAGCCTCTCCAATTGATCAAGATAGCTCTTCATCTTGAGGACATAAACACTCACAGACGAACCTTCAACCATCTTCGTATCAGTCAGAGAGACGGTCGCTTTGTAGCGCTCAACTCTAGCCTGCTCTTGGAACATTTCCTTAAGAGTTACGATCATATCGTAAGCACCCATGTCCTCCAGTTGCGTCTGAAACTCGGAGGTCATGGTCGCTAGCATGAGACAAGCTATCTCTGCGTCAATATTTCACTCAACCTTAGGCCGTTTCCTATCGTCGCCCCCGTCAGTCCGAGCAATTATTTTCACTTTGAATCTAGTGTTCCTCCTAAAAAATACTGAATAATTAAAATAATTAATTTATTTATTTCACATGGTTATATTAGCATTCTCATAAATCCATGCAAAATGAAACATTTCTTGATTATATGGGAATTTTGAAGCATTTGTAAATAGATTAAACGAATTAGCTACATTCTATTCATGAAAATCCTTTCGCTACAGTGCCAACTCAGAATTTTTATCATTCATAATAAATAGCAAATATATCATGTAACAATACTTGTTTAGAATCGTAGTCTGAGTTTGTCCATGCGTCAGTCATAATTTCTACTGTCATTCATAATGGCATATTTGTGCTTGGTAATAAGGATTGAATATGCATATGATCCAGAAATGAGTTTAAATGCTTCTTGGGTTTTGTTGTCCGAGATCTTTTTAGAAGTTTATTTTTGTTATCCTTGTTATATTGTATTTTAGGTTCTGCTATTGTTTTGACATAAATCAAGATGATAAAGAGTCATGAAGTTATGGCACCAAGAGCAAAGTATATAATGTCGTTCAATTTCTGCAACTCAAATCAACCCTATTAAGAAGGTATGTTAAAAAACAAAAATGCAACAAACAAAATAGGATTAAGGTGAAGCACATTTAGCTAGCTCGTTATTTCAGAAATACAACAAACAACACTAATATCATGCCATCTTCATTAATTCAATCCTTGAAAGTTGAAATCAAACAATTTTTCAGTGATTAATACTGCTATTAGGCTTAATCAAACAAATTTACAAATAGTACAGTTAGCTGGTTATTTTTACCTACATACCCCTGAAATATTTAAATTTATTAAAATCAAATTTCTTTCATCTGAAATTTAATTTTCAAAGCCTTCATGTGCTGGTATAGTATTTGAGGGCAAATATTTTTAATACACCAGTATATAATAAAGGCTTGGAAATACAAACCGAAATGCTACTTTATATACGCTACTTATATTAGGGTGAAATAATTGTGTACTACATTACAAAAATCCAAACTGAAATGATCTTTGATTCACTTCCAGTACTATCAAATGAAATCCAGAACCCGGTTAGCTGGATAGTTTTACTTACATACCCTTGAAATTATCAGAATTAATAAAGTCAAATTTCTTGATCCGAATGAGGAGGAGGCTTAGTGTGTTGGCATTAAGCCATTGTCATTTTATTGACTTATCAGAAATAAAAAAAATTGCACATTTGCACTAGACAAATATATTTGGTTTGAAGAGTTTAACTTTTAAGCACAATTGGAATTTGGCGCTAATTCTGTCATATATATGTTTTGGTGTGGTCTTAATACTGAATTTTATATCCCAAAAACTTGATTCAATAAATGCAAGCTAATCTGAAGTAAAGATGAAATAACGGATATACTGTAAAGATGGAATAACAGGTATACTGGCAAACAAGATCTGAGCAACAAATAAGTAAGCTAATTTTCATTAAAATAAAATAAAATGAATCAAGCTAATACATGCAAACAGCTAAAGCTAAATTCTACTACTTAATTGATTTGAACCAACAAGCTAATACAAAACTGAAATAAAACAACATATATAAAATATAACAAATAAACTAGGAATCAATAAAAAATAGCTAATGAAATAAAGAATGAACTAAAAATACAGACAAAAGAATCAATAAAAATAAACTAGGAATCCATAAAAGTAAAGAAACAATCAATGAATGACGAAGGCCTGAGGACTCAAGAGCAGGCTCGACAAGCATCGGAAGAGAGGTCAAGTGCAGCCGCTAGAGCCACATAGGCAGCTAAATCTTCTTTGGATCTGACAAATTTTGCTGCCACCTCAACATTTAATGCGGAACTCTGCCGCTTTCCTTCTCCTTTCACACTGGCCGACATCACAAAACCCCGAGTTCTATCTGTCGGTAGATCTATGGAGAATCTGCCGCCGTCTTTTCGGCTTATCGACGAGTAAGAAACAGGGATTCCGTCCAAGGAATCCGTCAGCCTTTCGAACCTGTACGTGATTCTTCCTTCTGCTGGTTCTGTCCAAGCGCTTAACTTTCCCCATGCTTCCCACTTGCCGCTGTTTCTTGGCTGCAAGATCAGCCAAGATCCAGGTTTCGCTGAAGTAATGCTGTTGGTGTCGAGAGTCGGAACGAATGGTTCAGTCATGAGTGCAACTGCAGCTGGCAAGCCTGATTTGTCCTGCACTGTTACTGAGCAGTCCTGCGCCTTCTGATCAGCTAGGCCGAGCTTCTTCTTTATCCATTTTTTGACGAGTTTGAGACCCCTGTTTTCCCACCACTCATGACAGAATCTTGAGAGAAAAGGTAAGAAAATACTGACCTGGATCTTTGAGAATCTTGAACGTGACAGACGCGAGAGTTGCTTGCTGCTGGACCTTTACTCGCCTTGAAAACAAATTGCTCTTCTTTCTCTGTGCAAACTGAAACATGGAGCTGAGAGAAGCAGGGCCCGTCTTTCATCTCTACGTCCCTCCATCCAGAGTGATGCTCCATGACTCGTTCTTCCATTGATTTGCTGAGATCTATCTTCAGAGTCGTGCTCCCCAAGACCCAATCTTGAGAAGACGGAAGGACTGTAGGGCAGCAGTCATCAAAGCAGGCATACACCTCAAGTGTGAGATTTACTGCCCCTTTTGCAAACTGGTTCAGCTCTAGTTTTGAGAAATCGAAAGCGACAGCCGGCCCTTTTGGGGCTGCAAACCAACCCACATCATCACATGAGACGATATGAAGTGCAGCGGATTTTGAGAACCGGCCATCTGCCAGCTTAATCCTGACGTACAAAGAGGCTGAAGAAAGAGCCTCTTTGATGGCGGTGGCAGCTGTGGAAGCCCCCAAGGGGAGCCGAACAGCCAGGTTGAAGATCAACAGTCTCAAGAAGACTGAAGGATCCATGGCTTCTTTAAAGGTTTCTTGATTGTCTTGGAAGAAAAGAGAATTAATGAATTCAAAAGCTTGAGAATAATAATCAGAGAGAATATAGAAATAGTGAGTAAAAGAGGAGGAAGTGGTCTGGTATATATAGGCAAACAATTGACCGTTGCAGTTAGGGTTATCCACTAAATAGATCTGATCCATTCCGTGTTGGACACTGCCACCTATTAATTTGTATCATGCTATCATGAGTCCATTACTAATTACATGACTAAATTGATCTGATCCGTTCCGTGGCGCACTCTGCCACTTAATTTCTGTATACTTCATATTTTGTTAGTTGCTAATTAAGTATAAATGTATTGTTACACTTTTTGTACATTTTATCAGTCAAAAGAACAGCAACTATATATGAATCTAGTTTACGAGCTGGCAGGAGTGCAACCATAGCGAGACGTAACCGACAAGGGTAGGATGAAAACATAGAGGAGGAGAGCTGCGCACACAACAAGAGGAAAAGGACAAATCGGCCACGCCTTGTGCCGTGACTCCAAAAAAACGAGCTTTTTCACTCTGTCGAAAGCGAAATAATTTCTCAATTATTCTAACACTGTATTTATTCTTTTGAGGTGTAAACTTTGAGAAAACACCACCTTCGTTTTTTCTTTTATTCTTACTATTTCTAAAAAACATAATTCTATTATCAAGGATGATTTGTATAAACTGGACTTTGATTAATAGATATATGCGAGAGATAGTCAAGCTCTCCGTAATTATTAAAAAAAAAAAACCATATATGCATCTGGTCAAGCCTGTTGGGGTTAAAATTATGACTTTTGTTTTATGATATTTTACTCTTTTTGTTATAATATTTTACAATAGTACTACTTAAAAAGGTGCAATCTACATACTGTCTTTTGATGTTTATTACACTATCTTACGCTATTCTTGTTATGTCTTTGAATATAGTGTTCTTATACTTGGACATTTTTATTCTTATACACAAATATCTATATTATTATTATACTTTGGATATTTATATACTCTTACAAGAGTTGATCTTTCATTCTTTTGATATTTTATAATTTTAATTTCTACCACCTTTTACAACATTTATATAAAATCTTTTTTGTACTTATATATTTATATACTATTCTTAAATCCAACTGAAAGAGAGTACAAAAATTAAACCTGATCTATGAAACAACTGCGTTGTTTAGCAACATTTTCACCAAAAAGCAAACAAAAACAAAAACAAAACACAAAATGTATTTACAAAATGGATCTGAATAATTCTTTTTGGTTGACCAGTTCATATTCATGTTATATTGTTTTTCTCACTTTTCCGCCCCAAAGATACCCAAAAAGAAACTAATAATTTGCTATGTCGGATTTTACCAACGCCCAACGGGCCTATTCATGTGTTCGTTTCGTTGAATTCCGACCTCTCTAGGCGGTACAATCAGCAGGTTTCACTTGATGCGGGCCATAACATAAACTCGCTATAACTTGGGTACAGTTAGCACTCAAAATTCCCAAGAATCAAATAAGTGTCTCGTTTCATTTGTACATATCATACAAGAGTTTGGAAATTTAAACGGTACATATGGGATTTCACAATCCACAAACCGATCGCGGGCTGAGTCAGGTACCAGCGCTCCAGGAGACGTGTTAAATCCCCAATAGCGGATTCCATAAGCAAGAATTTGGTCTGGCACAATTCCGCAAATGGGCCCCTCAGTTAAAAGGAAGAGCGAATAGGAGGGAAAAATGAGATTGAGCTTTTGGTGACTAATGTAGGTGAGCTTAGCATCTCATTGCAAATATAGAAGGCGAAATATTAGTGAATTTGAATTGATGATGTAGAATGAATGATGCTCTTCTTACTAAGTCGCTATGGAAACTCAAAACCAAGACAAACTAACTTTGCTCTAGCTAAAACAGTTCAAGAAATTTATGGGACAACCGGTACGGTGACCCTGGATGACATCCCTAACACAACAAAATCTTTTTTTCTTCGAGAACTTTCGAATGACATGATTTCTATAGGGCATCATTTCAGGAAGAAATTGGAGCCATTATTAAATGGCGTGGTCGCGTGACCTGCGGTACTCCTCCTCGTCAGCTTATCGAATGTTACGAAGACATGGCCGACTATCGACATGGAATGTGAGATTGTGGAAGGTGCGTTGTCCGCAAAAGTTTAAGTTCTTCATTTGGTTGTGTCTTCAGAACCGAATCTTAACAGCAGACAACCTTGCGAAGCGGAGTTGGTCTCATCCTACTGTATGTCCAAATTGTCAGAATGGAGACGAGACGATAGGTCACCTATTTGGTTCTTATAGCTTCGCAAAAAGGGTGTGGTACTTGTGAAGGAAGAGGCCAGGGGAGGGACAATTGCCAAAGGCAACGATAACTCGAAAAATTGGCTAATGAATCGAAGAGGGCGTCAAAAGGAAAGTCAGAAATGGTGGGACCTCATCTGGATGTCGAGTATATGGGAAATATGAAAGGAAACTAATCGTAGTCCTCAGTGCCGCAACGACAACTCCGCAGCTGGTCTTGGACCGAGGAAAGAGCAGTGTTTCACACTGGCAAGCGAACTGCTAGCTAACAGAAGGCTGCATTCAGACAACGTCTTCTGCGGGATAGGCTGCAACTCTCTTCTACTCGACCTAGCAGGAGTGCGGCCTTCAATCTCCTTCCTCTTCTTTTGTTTCATTTCAACCTTTTCTATTTCGATTATGTTATGTGGCTTGTAATCTATTCTTAGGTTGTGTAAGTTGGATAATATTTTCAGTTCATGAAATTGATGAGGGTATGCAATTGCATTCTCTCCTTCAAAATAAATAAATAATTCATTCATTCCAAACTCATACACAAAAAGAAAAAGAAAAACTGAAATTGTAGCACAAATATTGATTAGCCGAACTCCAATGAATGTATAATATGTGAGTAATCCAGCATCATAATCTAGTAGCATTTCGATCCATAAAATAAATCATAATCTAGACCATTATAGGCTACAAAGCATAATACTTCTGGAATATTGGAGCATATTTGGCATTCTAGCGCTATTGTGCGGAGAGAGAGTACTTCATTTTGTTCGGGAATCCATAGCCATGTACGTTACATGCACAGCGGAACCTATGGATTGAACCCGTCCTAGGATCTACGTTAAGGGAATAAAGGTACGAGATTATGCTATTAAAATTATACCTCGGATCTTCCTGATCCAGGAGAGAGAAGCGGATGTAGGTATGAATGAACTTTCGTTTTGCTTCCTTCTCCTTCGTGCTCCTAAAGCTCGACTTGAACGAACTTCTTGCTTTTCCTAAGGTAAAGAAACTAATCGCTCGCAACTCTTCAAAGCAGAAGACCTCTACTCGTATCCACGTCGAACTTCGAATCGTCGGAATAACCGGACTCGGCTAGACGAGTCCGGAAATACTTTTAGGAGGCTCTCTCTTTTTTTCTCTGTATTACGGCAGCCTGGAGGCTCTGTAATGTGTGTCTAATAGAGGGGGACTGCCTCTCTATTTATACTAGAGAGGGAGGCGAAGGATTACTTAGTTACCATAACTAAAACCCTAATTACAGTGCTTATCTGTTCCCAACGGACCTATTCCGTTGCCAACAGAATAGGGTTTTCTAATCTGAAAACTTAGCCGTCGAGAAATTGGCTAAGTTCTGTTGCCAACGGAACTGTTCCATTGGCAACGGAACTTCCGTTGGCAACTGAACTGTTCTGTTGCCAACGGAACTATGCTAATTTTTTTGCATAATCATTCAAATCAATCATCCAATGATCGATTATTTCCTTCACCTATTTATACATCATATGTATAACCATTTAAGAGCATTTCCTTCCCGACTAGACGTTGTTCTATGTGTGACTGTGTACGTTCCATTTAACACTGGCAACGATCTTCCAAAGATTGTAAGTCATGAGTAACCTCTAGACTGGTGTCATGACTACCCATGTTAAATGAAATGATCAGCGATCATAAACCTATCTGAATAGATATTTGATTATTCCTTTTGTTCCACGATATACGTCTTGATCACAAGGCACGGTAATATGTCATCCTTGAGTTTGATCAAAGTCTCTTTCCTGATCGAGAATTAGACTGAACAAATACAAAATGATATTAACAACACATGTTAATCCATTTTGAGCATGGCCATGCATTTCCTTCAGTCCTAGTTCATCAGGGGGCCCAGAGATATCTCACTCTTAACGAGACGAACAAATCTCATCTTGGTCACTCACATTCCTCGTCATGATTCAGTGCATACCTAATGATGACCCTAATGATCATCCCATTACGGATGACGTAGGATCACATTAAAGTATGCAGTTCCACATACAGGAATCCGTGGTGACCTCAGGTCGTAGGAACAAGCACACTATTCATATGAGAATCAGTAATGACATATACCATGCATATTCTCATAGTGTGGTCAGTCCAGTATGTGTTCTCTAACACGTACCTGAAGGAATTATGCCCTAGGCCAAAGTGTTGGACTAGAGATTAGATTATGAGAAACCCGTTTATTTAGTTCATATATGATTGAGTGTACGGGTGACTAATACATTTACATATATTAGATCGACCATGAATGACACTTCGGGTTCACGTCATCAGAATACGTGATTTTGATAGTAGAACTCTGAATCAACGAATGACATTCTAAACTGTCCCTAGTAAGCTCAATCTCATTTGTCCCTCCTATTCGCTCTTCCTTTTAACTGGGGGGCCCATCTGCGGAATTGTGCCACACCAAATTCTTGCTTATGGAATCCGCTATTGGGGATTTAACACGTCTCCTGGAGCGCTGGTACCTGACTCAGCCCGCGATCGGTTTGTGGATTGTGAAATCCCATATGTACCGTTTAAATTTCCAAACTCTTGTATGATATGTACAAATGAAACGAGACACTTAACAGATTTGATTCTTGGGAATTTTGAGTGCTAACTGTACCCAAGTTATAGCGAGTTTATGTTATGGCCCGCATCAAGTGAAACCTGCTGATTGTACCGCCTAGAGAAGTCGGAATTCAACGAAACGAACACATGAATAGGCCCGTTGGGCGTCGGTAAAATCCGACATAGCAAATTATTAGTTTCTTTTTGGGTATCTTTGGGGCGGAAAAGTGAGAAAAACAATATAACATGAATATGAACTGGTCAACTAAAAAGAATTATTCAGATCCATTTTGTAAATACATTTTGTGTTTTGTTTTTGTTTGCTTTTTGGTGAAAATGTTGCTAAACAACGCAGTTGTTTCATAGATCAGGTTTAATTTTTGTACTCTCTTTCAGTTGGATTTAAGAATAGTATATAAATATATAAGTACAAAAAAGATTTTATATAAATGTTGTAAAAGGTGGTAGAAATTAAAATTATAAAATATCAAAAGAATGAAAGATCAACTCTTGTAAGAGTATATAAATATCCAAAGTATAATAATAATATAGATATTTGTGTATAAGAATACAAATGTCCAAGTATAAGAACACTATATTCAAAGACATAACAAGAATAGCGTAAGATAGTGTAATAAACATCAAAAGACAGTATGTAGATTGCACCTTTTTAAGTAGTACTATCGTAAAATATTATAACAAAAAGAGTAAAATATCATAAAACACAAGTCATAATTTTAACCCCAACAGGCTTGACCAGATGCATATATGGTTTTTTTTTTTTTAATAATTACGGAGAGCTTGACTATCTCTCGCATATATCTATTAATCAAAGTCCAGTTTATACAAATCATCCTTGATAATAGAATTATGTTTTTTAGAAATAGTAAGAAAAAAGAAAAAACGAAGGTGGTGTTTTCTCAAAGTTTACACCTCAAAAGAATAAATACAGTGTTAGAATAATTGAGAAATTATTTTGCTTTCGACAGAGTGAAAAAGCTCGTTTTTTTGGAGTCACGGCACAAGGCGTGGCCGATTTGTCCTTTTCCTCTTGTTGTGTGCGCAGCTCTCCTCCTCTATGTTTTCATCCTACCCTTGTTGGTTACGTCTCGCTATGGTTGCACTCCTGCCAGCTCGTAAACTAGATTCATATATAGTTGCTGTTCTTTTGACTGATAAAATGTACAAAAAGTGTAACAATACATTTATACTTAATTAGCAACTAACAAAATATGAAGTATACAGAAAATAAGTGGCAGAGTGCGCCACGGAACGGATCAGATCAATTTAGTCATGTAATTAGTAATGGACTCATGATAGCATGATACAAATTAATAGGTGGCAGTGTCCAACACGGAATGGATCAGATCTATTTAGTGGATAACCCTAACTGCAACGGTCAATTGTTTGCCTATATATACCGGACCTCTTCCTCCTCTTTTACTTACTATTTCTATATTCTCTCTGATTATTATTCTCAAGCTTTTGAATTCATTAATTCTCTTTTCTTCCAAGACAATCAAGAAACCTTTAAAGAAGCCATGGATCCTTCAGTCTTTTTGAGACTGTTGATCTTCAACCTGGCTGTTCGGCTCCCCTTGGGGGCTTCCACAGCTGCCACCGCCATCAAAGAGGCTCTTTCTTCAGCCTCTTTGTACGTCAGGATTAAGCTGGCAGATGGCCGGTTCTCAAAATCCGCTGCACTTCATATCGTCTCATGTGATGATGTGGGTTGGTTTGCAGCCCCAAAAGGGCCGGCTGTCGCTTTCGATTTCTCAAAACTAGAGCTGAACCAGTTTGCAAAAGGGGCAGTAAATCTCACACTTGAGGTGTATGCCTGCTTTGATGACTGCTGCCCTACAGTCCTTCCGTCTTCTCAAGATTGGGTCTTGGGGAGCACGACTCTGAAGATAGATCTCAGCAAATCAATGGAAGAACGAGTCATGGAGCATCACTCTGGATGGAGGGACGTAGAGATGAAAGACGGGCCCTGCTTCTCTCAGCTCCATGTTTCAGTTTGCGCAGAGAAAGAAGAGCGATTTGTTTTCAAGGCGAGTAAAGGTCCAGCAGCAAGCAACTCTCGCGTCTGTCACGTTCAAGATTCTCAAAGATCCAGGTCAGTATTTTCTTACCTTTTCTCTCAAGATTCTGTCATGAGTGGTGGGAAAACAGGGGGTCTCAAACTCGTCAAAAAATGGATAAAGAAGAAGCTCGGCCTAGCTGATCAGAAGGCGCAGGACTGCTCCGTAACAGTGCAGGACAAATCAGGCTTGCCAGCTGCAGTTGCACTCATGACTGAACCATTCGTTCCGACTCTCGATACCAACAGCATTACTTCAGCGAAACCTGGATCTTGGCTGATCTTGCAGCCAAGAAACAGCGGCAAGTGGGAAGCATGGGGAAAGTTAAGCGCTTGGACAGAACCAGCAGAAGGAAGAATCACGTACAGGTTCGAAAGGCTGACGGATTCCTTGGACGGAATCCCTGTTTCTTACTCATCGATAAGCCGAAAAGACGGCGGCAGATTCTCCATAGATCTACCGACAGATAGAACTCGGGGTTTTGTGATGTCGGCCAGTGTGAAAGGAGAAGGAAAGCGGCAGAGTTCCGCATTAAATGTTGAGGTGGCGGCAAAATTTGTCAGATCCAAAGAAGATTTAGCTGCCTATGTGGCTCTAGCGGCTGCACTTGACCTCTCTTCCGATGCTTGTCGAGCCTGCTCTTGAGTCCTCAGGCCTTCGTCATTCATTGATTGTTTCTTTACTTTTATGGATTCCTAGTTTATTTTTATTGATTCTTTTGTCTGTATTTTAGTTCATTCTTTATTTCATTCGCTATTTTTTATTGATTCCTAGTTTATTTGTTGTATTTTATATATGTTGTTTTATTTCAGTTTTGTATTAGCTTGTTGGTTCAAATCAATTAAGTAGTAGAATTTAGCTTTAGCTGTTTGCATGTATTAGCTTGATTCATTTTATTTTATTTTAATGAAAATTAGCTTACTTATTTGTTGCTCAGATCTTGTTTGCCAGTATACCTGTTATTCCATCTTTACAGTATATCCGTTATTTCATCTTTACTTCAGATTAGCTTGCATTTATTGAATCAAGTTTTTGGGATATAAAATTCAGTATTAAGACCCCACCAAAACATATATATGACAGAATTAGCGCCAAATTCCAATTGTGCTTAAAAGTTAAACTCTTCAAACCAAATATATTTGTCTAGTGCAAATGTGCAATTTTTTTTATTTCTGATAAGTCAATAAAATGACAATGGCTTAATGCCAGCACACTAAGCCTCCTCCTCATTCGGATCAAGAAATTTGACTTTATTAATTCTGATAATTTCAAGGGTATGTAAGTAAAACTATCCAGCTAATCGGGTTCTGGATTTCATTTGATAGTACTGGAAGTGAATCAAAGATCATTTCAGTTTGGATTTTTGTAATGTAGTACACAATTATTTCACCCTAATATAAGTAGCGTATATAAAGTAGCATTTCGGTTTGTATTTCCAAGCCTTTATTATATACTGGTGTATTAAAAATATTTGCCCTCAAATACTATACCAGCACATGAAGGCTTTGAAAATTAAATTTCAGATGAAAGAAATTTGATTTTAATAAATTTAAATATTTCAGGGGTATGTAGGTAAAAATAACCAGCTAACTGTACTATTTGTAAATTTGTTTGATTAAGCCTAATAGCAGTATTAATCACTGAAAAATTGTTTGATTTCAACTTTCAAGGATTGAATTAATGAAGATGGCATGATATTAGTGTTGTTTGTTGTATTTCTGAAATAACGAGCTAGCTAAATGTGCTTTGGAAATTTAAATTCCCAAGAATCAAATCTGATAAGTGTCTCATTTCATTTGTACATATCATACAAGAGTTTGGAAATTTAAACGGTAATGGAATGTTGTATAAGGGTCAGAAATTTGAAACGAAATCAGAGTTACAATCGTCTATAAGATTATATAGTGTGATGTGGCACCGAGAACTTGAAGTCGCTAGTTCAGACAAAGAGAGAGATATTGTGCGCTGCAAGATTAAACATGAAGCCGACAGATGTAATTGGAGGCTGCATGCTTCAATAAATATACAAAAATTATGGCAGATTATAACATTTATGTAATCACACATATGCACCCACCATACACCTATAAAGGATCACAAAAAATTAACCAGTGCGTTTGTTGGGGGGTTAGTTCTAGATATCGTTAGAGCGGATTTAGCAATTAAATCCGTAATAACAATAGAAACTGTTAAAATGAAGTATGAATATTGTTGGGGAACCCGTAACCATGTATGTTACATACGCAGCGGAACCTACGGGTTCAACCCTCCCTAGGATCATCGTAAAGGAAATAAAGGTACGAGATTATGCTATTAAAATTTATACCTCGGATCTTCCTGATCCACGAGACAGAAAACGGATGTAGGTCTGAACGATTTCGACTAGCCTTCTCCTTCCTGAAGCTCGACTCCGCGAACCTCTTTGCTCTCCCTAGGGATGAAGAACTTGTTCGCTCGCTCATCTCTAAAGTAGGAGATCTCTACTCGTGTCCACGCGAACTTCAGACACACTAGTATATTTGCAGATTGGATGATCATGTTCTGCTGATCATGGATATAGGGATGTCAAGTCTGAAATATATGTACCTGTTAGAGAACACGTATTGAACTGACCACAATATGAGAATATGCATGGTTTATGTCATTAGTGATTCTCATATGAATAGTGTGCTTGTTCCTACGACCTGAGGTCACCATGGATTCATGTATGTGGAACTGCATACTTTAATATGATCCTACGTCAACCGTAACGGGATGATAATTAGGGTCATTGTTAGGTATGCATTGAATCATGACGAGGAATGTGAGTGACCAAGATGAGATTTGTTCCTCTCGTCAAGAGTGAGATATCTCTGGACCCCCTGATGAACAAGGACTGAATAAAATGCATGGCCATGCTCAAAATGGATTAACATGTATTGTTAATCCATTTTGAGTATGTTAATCCATTTTGAGCATGGCCATGCATTTTAATCAGTTCTTGTTCAGCAAGGGGCCCAGAGATATCTTCCTCTTGACGAGAGGAACAAATCTCATCTTGGTCACTCACATTCCTCATTATGATTCAGTGCATATCTAACAATGACCCTAATGATCATCCCGTTACGGATGACGTATGATTATATTAAAGTATGCAGTTCCACATACAGGAATCCATAGTGACCTCAAGTCGTAGGAACAAGCACACTATTCATATGAGAATCACTAATGACATAAACCATGCATATTCTCATAGTTTGGTCAAATCCAGTACGTGTTCTCTAACAGGTACATATATTTAAGACTTGACATCCCTATGCCCATGATCAGCAGAACATGATCATACAATCTGCGAATATACTAGTGTGGATATGTAGCTTCTTACATGAAGATTGTTTATCTCTATAAATATCCTACATATCACTAGGGACGGTTTAGAATGTCATTCGTTAGTTCACAGTTCTACTATCAGAATCACGTATTCGGATGACGTGAACCCGAAGTGTCATTCATGGTCAATCTAATACATATAAATATATTAGTCACCCATACACTCATTCATATATGAATTGAATAAACGTGTTTCTCAAAATCTAGTCTCTAGTCCAACAATTTAGCTTAGGGCATAATTCCTTCAGTCTCCCACTTGCACTAGGCCAATCTTAAGCATTCCAATGCTCATTAGGCAACATGACCTTCATGTTCTACTGGCGGAAATATATGCCTATCAGATTATAGAAATTTATATTGCAAACTTTCTTCCCGATAGAATATCATTTTTCGTAAATTCTCACATTAAAGTATCTTCGAACTCCGCCGCCGGCGGATCGCCGAAAGTCCCCACACTAACCATCTGGCCCTCTTCCGTATAAATAAATCCCGTCTGATGGTTCATTCCCTCCCTTTCTGCTTCGCCATCTCTATATATTTCTTCTTCGTCTTCTGGACCCATTTCTAATTCCTCATCTAATTCATTTTTATCATCCTCATCTTCTAATGCCCTCCTATTAAATATCGGAAATTGGCCCTCATAATCTCCATTATTCATTTCAATATTTACGGATTCTAATCTCTTATTGTCATCCTCATTTACAACTACAGTTATTCTACTACTAGTTCCTATCTGCGATTCTTTACTTGGTTCTCGATCAATATATATTTCTTATTCTTGACCAACACTTTTGACGCGCTCAGCAAATTGAACCAGTTGTCTGTAATTCGTAATTCTCGCTGGTCTAAAATGCCATTCGTTGCTGCTAAGGTAAGGATATTTACCTCGAATTAAAAGAGTATCATTAAATGACCAACCGATATTTTCATAAATTTCATAACATAATTGGACATAATTTCTATTTGTAGCTGTGTTTTCTGGTAAAACAGCCGACTCAGATGGATCGTAACTGCAGCCGTTGGGGTTTTGAACAATCCGACCATAATATAGAAATATTGCTGAGTTCTGTGCCATCCTCTTTCAAATATTCATTTTTTCTTCTTCCTAATTTTAATAATATTTAAACAACTCAAAAGACTATATACTAAATTGAACTAATTAATAAGTTTTAAAAATAATTCTATAATAAATTACCTACTTCCTTCTTCCTTTTCTTTAACTTGCTTTTTCTTCCCCTAATTTCCCTCTATTTCCCCTTTTTTTTGGCTCAAAATCACCTTCAAATAGTCTCAAAATCGTTTTTCATTATTGGCGATGCCGTTTAGGTTAGATTGGGGGAGAGAGGGGAACATGTATTTATACTAATAGCAGACCCATCAAATAGTTCCGCCACTAGTAGTGGCAGAACAAGATAACTTGAACTTGTTCCGCCACAGGCAGTGGCGAAACAGTGTATTTTTTTTTTGCGTTTTTCAAGTCAGTGAGCAAATTTTTTTTTGGCCTGTTCCGCCACTACAAGTGGCGGAACAAGAGAAAAATACACCTGTTCCGCCACAAGTAGTGGCGGAACATGTTGGTTTTCAAAAATTTTCGGGTCCAAGACCAAGTGAATGCATAAAATGATATTTTGGCATGTTCCTCCATAGGTAGTGGTGAAACATGCTAATTCTTCAATTTTTAGGCTAATTGCCCATCCATGAGCCATATTTAACTGTTATTATGGCAAAAAAAATGATTTAACATGTTCTGCCACTACCAATGGCATAACACGATTTTTTACACTAATTAATCTTGTTTAGCCCGCCAAATGGGCCAATTTTGACATAACTGAAAATGAACATGTTCCGCCACTAATAGAGTCTATTCCGCCACTGAGAGTGGCGGAAATGGTAGTTATCCCATTATTTTCAAAACGGTGGTAAATATTGAATTATTTTTCAAAAAAATAGTATATAAAAAAAATTCAAGATATTTATATATCTATGTGTTATTATATCTTAAAATTGAGGAAGCCAAACGTGGGCCAAATGGGCAGAATTGTTGTCTACGAAGAGAAGAGAGAGAGACTTCTTTTTAATCAATTTACGAAGGAAACAAAAAACTGTAAAAAGAGAATACGTGTCAATCGTAGAAACTGACATATCCGTTCTTCATCTCACGGATTAGGAAGATTCGAGGTATAATTTTAATAGTTAATCTCGTACTTTTATTCCCTTAACGATGATCTTAGAGAGGGTTGAACCCGTAGGTTCCGCTGCGCATGTAACATACATGGTTACGGGTTCCCCAACACAAATATCCTTGTAAATTATTTGGTCATTTGCATTTTTATAATCTCCATTACAATATATAGTTTATATATTACTTGTAGGACGATATGATAATTTTATATCTTGTAATATATGATACTTCTAAATCTTGCATGGATAAAATCATCCTTAAAGAAATTACGTTGTGATATGCAAGTTTTATTAAGTTTCTCTTATGTTAATTACTAAATATAAAATTTTATATGGTTTTCATGAAATCTTTTCCAAGCCGGCCCACCATATTTTGGTTACCAAATAATTATTGGGACCCCAGTTTTAAAAAAAAAGGAAATTTTGAAAAAAAAAATCCTTTCTTATGCTTAAATTGCAAAAATGCTACTGCATTATTGCTAAATTGCAATAAATCCTACCACTAAGTAACGCCGTTAGTCTTGGTAGTTTAATCACTAAAAAAAATCAAATAGCTTGTTTGTTTGAGAAAATTATTTTTCTAAGAAAAAAAAAATTCAATAAACTATTCTTAAAAAAGGTTGCATAAAAGAAGTTTTGAATTTTTTTCATAAAAATCCTTTTTGTAAAATAATTTTTGAAATATATTTTTCATAAAACTGTTTTTTGAAATATTTGTTTACAAAAAATTGGGAGAATATTTCTTTCAGAAAAAATGTTTTCAGAATTTTTTTGGAAAATATTTCTTTTCTAAAAAAACATTAATAAAAATATTATATTTTCATAATTTTAATTCAAAAACATGCTTTTAAGAAATTTTTTTCTTAACTACTTTTTAAATAAAAATATTTTTCAATGATTGGGTTCAAATTGGAAATTCATATCAAATAAAAATACATATGGGTACAAATTGAAGACACTTAGCAATTTTAAAGAGTATACATGTCAATAATCCCCCAAATTATAAGCTTTATATATTAGAATGAATTCTTCAAATTTACACGAGACTAGAGAGGATCTCGCTCTGCTTCGGTTTTATCTAAAATTCTTTTATTGATTCATTTTGGAGGATAACTGAATTTTTTTGCTTTATAGATCAAAATTTAATAATCAATATATATTAAAAATAATGTGAATCAACATAAATAAATTGGTATGCAGTTGATAAAAGTTTTTGCATTTACAGAAGTGTTCAAAAATCTCTTTCGCTCTCATTTATGGCCCCAAACTGGTACTTCTATTTTTTTAATTTTTATTTGCGGTTTTTTTGAAATTTTTAATTTCGAAAGTGATCCAATATATTTAAACTACCAGATATTCAAATTATCATATATTTAAACTCCCTAATTATTAAATATTCAAATATAAAAAAATAATTAACACTTTAGGACAAAAATGGTGTACTTTTGTTGTAGTCTTTAAAAGAACAATTTGTTAAAATTCGGATTGGAGCTGTACTTATAAAGATGGAAGGAACAACCCAAAAATAAGGAATAACAGACTATTCCCTTGCCAACGTAATTTCTTTCAATCTCAATCAACACCATGATACTATAATAGAAACAAATTCTAACTTAAAATCGATTTTCTCTTATTCTTACTTTCAATTTGAAGTAATTTATTGATTTATTTGCTTTAATGGCACAACTTCCTTATCTTATTGTAATACTTGAAAATTTACCTAAAGGAAGATTGAAGGAAAATATCATCTATGCCTTCCGAAATATGAAAAAAGATGTTTATATGAGTGCATTTTCTTTGTGGCAAGTTTCACGTGCAGCCTTCTTCTCAGCCTTTCAATCTGTGGACATGTATATCTTATGAAGAGTTGGGACGAAGGCTGCACGTGTAGCTCATCATAGAGGAAACTTGTTCATATTTTACACCCTTACAAATAATTAAAACATTATTGTTCCTTTGAAATATTTCTCATTTTGCTATTGTATAATTATAATCCATCAATTCAAGGAAAAACCAAAATGCTCCATTTTTTCTATTTTTTTCAAATAATTGTTTTTTGAATATTAATGTCGTTTAATTAATATCCAAAAATTAAATGATTAAAAATAAATAGCCTCACAATTATTTTCTTATTATTATGCTATTATTATAATATAATTTTAGTCTAATAATAATAATAATAATAATAATAATAATAATAATAATAATAATAATAATAATAATAATAATAATATACTATGATGCTAGTATCACACTATAAACAAACAATCATGGGGTAAATCTTTAAGATAACGAAAAGGGGTAACCAAATTTGAGTTAATTTTCAAATTTATTCTTAACATATAAAATTTTGTCATAAAATATTAGTATTTTAAAAAAGAAATACATAACATTATTATTAAATAAACATAAACAATCTTTATGATACCAACAAAATAATAAATTTTAGTTTATTTATAGTGGGACTGATTTTGAGTTTAATCCTTGAAACAAAATATTTATTAAATTATTTTTCCCAAATTGCGTATAATTAAATTATTAAAAAATGATGTAACATAATAAAAAAGAAATGTAAATTAATTGATGCAAAATAGAAAGTAAAAATTTTATTTTCTTTATAAATATAATATCAAATATAAGATGAGATCCAATTTCCTCATTTACATTTTTTATACTGTCCATTACAATATATAGTTTATATATTATTTTATAGGAGTAATATGATAATTCTATATCTTGCAATACATGATACTTCTAAATCTTGCATGGATAAAATCATCCTTAAAAAAATTATGTTGTGATATGGATGTTTTCCTATGTTTCTTATATGCTAATTACTAAATATAAAATTTACAGGATGTTTTTCAAATTTTTGCCCAGCCGGCCCACTATATTATGGTCCCTGAATAATTATTGGCACACTAGTTAAAAAAATGAATTTTTTGCAAAACAATCCCTATATTATACTTAAATTGCAAAAAAGCTCCTGCATTATTGCAACAATTTCAAAAAATCATACCGTTAAATTAAATTTAACACCGTTAGTCTTAGTAGTTTAATCACTTAAAAATATTTTTAAAAAATTAAATAGCGTGTTTGTTAGAGAAAATTATTTTCAATACACTCTTCTTAAAAAAGCTTTCATAAAAGAAATTTTGAATTTTTTTCATAAGTATACTTTTTGTAAAATAATTTTAATAAAAATACTTTTTCAAATATATTTCTCATAAAAATATTTTTTTCAAATATTTTTCGTAAAAATATTTTTCTTGGGAGAATATTTCTTTCAGAAAATAATGTTTTCAAAAAATAATATTTTCAGAATATTTTGGGAACATATTTATTTTCTAAAAAAAATTATTAAAAATATATTCTTTTCATATTTTTAATTCAAAAATATATTTTTTAAGAATTTTTCTTTTTTAAATAAAAAATATTTTTTAATAATTGGGTTCAAATTGGAAACTCATATCAAATTAAAATACATATGGGTACAAATTGGGGACACTTAGCAATTTAGAGGAGTACACTTGTCAACATTCCCCCAAATCAAAAGCTTTATATATTAGAAGGAATAAGATGTAAAGTAGAGCAGGCAAACATGACCGAATCCGAAAGACCCGCCCAAAGCCCGGTCCGGCCTAGTCCGAAATGTTTTAAAAAGTTGAAAGAATTGAATCCGCTTGATCGAGAACCGAAAAACCTGAATCCGAAATAAATATTGTTTCACGATTACTCTAGCCCGACTCGGAATAAAATCTGACTTATCTGAACTTGATATAACAAGTGATATGAGAACTTGAGACCTGATAAACCAAGATTCGAACTTCTATACTCAAGATGGTAGGCTTCTTCTCCTTTCGGTCTTTCACCTGGTAACCTCTTTACTTGAGTTTTACCTCGAGTAGAAATAATACATACAGATAAAGTATTGAAAACAAGATTCAATCAACACAAAACAGATTCAAAAGATTTGTTTGTCGCCTCTCTCTGTCTACAAGATTCAATCTACTAATTAAATTCTACTCTAGAATAGGATTTAGTTACAAAGACTCATAACTAAAATACAAAATAAATAAAAAAGGTACAAGAGAAAAAACACAACCACCCTTGAAATTTCGTTATCTCAATGTCTCTCTAAATTTTGTTATCTCTCAATCTCTTCGAAAAACCATGAAAACGATTCTAATCCCAAGACTTATTCTCTATATGAACTCTTGCCAAATGAAACTTTCAGACGTTCCGCATAATGGGCTCACGTGATGATCAAACACCAAGAATTGAGGTTGCTTCGACAGCATCGAGCGCAGTTGATGGGGCTCCCCTACCACTGTCACGGTTGGTCAGATCGGGGCCTAGCGGCATATTTTTCTCTATTTGATGATATTTAAAATATTTTCGAACTACTAATTATATTTGAGTTCTATGAATAAGAATAAATAATACACAAGTTGAAGATGACATATATAAAGACTTAATCGTGACGGATACACCACAATCAGAATAGAAGATCTTGAATACCTCAAGATTCAACACTCGAGATTTTCAAGGCCTGAAGATCTCCACGGGTTTTTCTAGTAGTTAAATGTCAAATTGAAAAAATTAATTAAATACTAGAGAGAAAAATATAACCTAAGAATTGGATCACTATCCGTTCGAACGGACTAGAACTGAAAACAGTTATGTGAACAGCCGGTTCGAACAGACCATACTTTCGTTCGAACGGACCATTAAATGAATTAGCCGTTTGAATGAAGCTTTGCAATAAATTCCCTTCCATATTTTCGTTCGAACAGACCATACTTTCGTTCGAACAGACCATACTTTGGTTTGAACGGACTATCAGTGTGTTCGAACGGACCAGACGGGAGTTTCCATATTTTGCAGGGCTGCTCTTTTCTATTTAAAAAGGAGACATGCCGAATTCATTTTTCCACCCAATTTTCTGTGCAAAATCAATTGAAATTTCTCTTTAGTGTCTAGATAAATTACTCAATAATTGTGAGTGAGATTGGGGAGAAAAGAGAGATTGTTAGTTTGTTAAGATTAAAAGAAATCTCAATTGTTTAATTTCCACAATCGCTACGAGTTATACAATGATTTTTTATTTGAGTTTGTTGCGAACGCTATTTGGATTAAACAAGGAGCCGAAAGGCATACCTGGAGAGTGGACACTCCTGAACGCGAAAGGTCGCTAGTGAGAATGGACGGTTACAGCTTACTAGGGGTGGGCATTCAGTCGGTTCAGTTCAAACAGAACTGAATAAGAGCAAACCGATTTAAACCGAACCGAATAAGATTCAAACCGAACCGAACCAAATAAATAATAGAACCGATATAGAACCGAACCGAATAAACCGAATTCTTAAAAAATTAAATATAGTTTAAATTGGAATTTCTTACTGACAAAAAATATTTTAAATTAAATTAAAAGTATAACTAACTTGTTAAACAATAATTAGCTTCTTTTAAATATGGTATTTTTATTTTAATATTCAAAATTTGAACAAAACTAAACAAAACAAAAAAATAATGACATAATTCGGTTTGGTTTGGTTAATTCAAATTTTCAAATAAAAAACGAACCGATTAAACTGAATAATCCTAATTTTCAAACCGAACCGATTAAACCGAATTTGACCGGTTCGGTTCGGTTCGGTTTCCGAATAAACCGAACCGTTTGCCCACCCTACAGATTACACAACCGTCTCGCCGAACTTTTCAACAAGTTTGTATGTTTGATATTTTTATTCAAATTACTTTACCTTTCATCTATTTATTTATTGTTAATTAATACAACCAATCGTTTAAAAAAAATCAATAAAAACTAAAAGGTAATAAAAAGAATGGAACTTCGTATGCCCTAATTGATACCATCAGAACCTAGAAAAGAGATGATCAGACTCGTGGCCTTAAATAAATACTTTTTTTGACAACCTAACGATTTACTTTTATTATTCTTCATTCCTATTTTTTTTATCTTTCACTTAATTTTTTTCATGCTTGTTTTTTACTTTTATTTTTCTATAGATTTTGGTTGGTTGGAGCCTTGTACGAATGAAAATTTTGGGAGAAAAGAGAATAAAGGGACCAACCAAATGAGATGTGAGCAAGGAGAACGGAAGGAGTCTGAAACCAACTGCTGTCACGGCACCCATGTACCGCTCCCGCGGTCTCCATATAAAAATGCAGAAATCCGAATCCATCGCGGTCGCTGCACAGATGCACCATGCCTACGGTACCTGTTACGTGCGGTCAAAGGGTCGGTCAAAGCCTATTAACGTTGCCATGTTTTCTTGATGAGAATTATCTTCCCATGATTTGAGAAATGTTACTTCCACATAGGATTTCAATATAAAAGTAAATAAAATAATATAATTTCCATATCCAAACTTTAGAACTTACAACGAAGTTGACACAACCACAATGAACATAATATATATCAGGTAGAATTCCCATGATAAACAAGAAAAAAAAACTAAATACCCAAAAAGATCTTGTTTTTACAAAAATTCCCAAAATGACACAACCGTACTTTGAGAGTCCGGTTTGCACCAAACTTTAGAACTTACCACGAAGTTGATCCAACCACAATGAACATAATAGACAAATTATGCCATGCCTCATTGTTGTCTCCATCATGCTCCCGTGACATCACATGACGTCATAGCTGGTAATTAACAGTGACACGTAGGATAAAGTGATTGCTGACTGCTGGTAACTCAGAAGATAAGCGATATTTACTGATTTCTAGGTGGTTTTCGATTTCTATTATTAGCTGCCACATATCACATCAAATATCAAATTCTCATTTAATGCAAATTAATAATTATTTCTATATAATCTATTTTCACATTAATGATTTTTCGGTGATAATCAGAACTTGTTGGTAATCACGTGTTATAAATGTATAAGATATTTATTCACTTAATATGTTTCGCCAAAATATAATATTTCAATCAAATATAACCAATAATCAATGCACAATCATACAAAATATGTAAAATAATAAAAATAAATTGATGATTACCATAATAAATATTTACCATACAAAATATTACATCAATGCTACCATACAAAATATTTACATCAATTTTAACAGTTAGAATTACACACTTGTAACCAAAAAAATTACATTAAATTATATTTTTAAGCACCATTAAAATCACCATATTTTCACCTAAAAATAAAACCTGCAATCAAAAATAATTTGTTAAAGATCATCATTTAAAATAACCAAAATAGATTAATTTTAATTCTTTTGAAAGAATCTTCGTATTTAGTTCAATTACTGCTGATAATGGGGACCGAGTCGATTACCACCGAAAGTATATATGAAATCAGAATTGCAGCACTAACACCAGTAATAAAAAAAAAACCTCAAATAAAAGAAGAAAAAATAACAAAAGAATAAAATAAAATATAAAAAAGAAACTAAACAAAACCACAACTCAACATGAACATAAAATACAAAAATAATATCAATTAGAATATAGGAAAGTAAAAAAAATGAAAAAAAATAGGAAAATAATTAGTTGCTGCTCAATTACTAGCAGCAAGCAGTCATCATCATCGGAGATATTGCCGAAGAAGCATCAATCCGCCACTTTCTCTCCATGGATTTTTCTCATTAAAAACTTTTAGACGAAAGAGGGAGAGAAAGAGAGATGAATATTATAAAATGATTCGTTAATTAGAAAAAAAAATTAAAAAAAAGCGAGTTTTGTAATTCTTAACGGCGGCGGCATCATCGGAGAGTCGTCAAGCCACCTCTCTCTCACTCACTCTCTTTCTCTTTTTCTCTCTCTCTCCATGATTATTTTTCCAGAGAATGATTTTTAGAAGAGAGAGAAAAAGAGATGAAAGCTATATATATGGGTGTTTAATTTGAAAATTTTCGAAAAAAATGGGCTGGATTGTGACTGCTTACCAGTACTCATTGATGTTTCGACTGCTTACCGGCATTAATCGACTGTTACATTGTGGTAATCGACATTGAAATTTTTTGAAAAAAAAAGTGGGATTTTCAATTTTTGAAAATAATGGGCGGAATTTCGACTGCTTGCCAGTTTTCACTCAGATTTCGACTGCTTACCAGCGTTACTCGACTGGTACATGGTGGTAATTGAACTTAAAAATTTTTGAAAAAAAAACCTTGATTTTTTTACAGGAAATTATGTTGTCCTCTAAAAAAAAGGTTTCCGGTTTTGGGCTACTTACCAACTGTATTGACGTTGGGTGACATCAGGGGGGCCATGTGGGGTAGTAGGAGGGGGGGGGGGGGGGGGGGAATCTAGGGGGCTTAGTATATAGACTCAACATAATATATAGCAAACTCTAAAATATTCGATAATTTCAGAGGATCCAGAAGAAGTCAGTTAGTAGCAGAGAGAGAATTAGTTGCACTCTGACTGCAGTTATAATGCGAGTACCCACGTTCAACGCATGCACGTCATCTGGTAACCCAACAAATTTGAGCTCATTCCTTGATCTAACTGAGCCTAACAAAAAGGAAAATTCAGTCAGTTGTTCCATAAATAATTTTTGCTTCAGAGGTTTTTTCACTGTTAAGGAAAACAGATGGGTCATTTAACAACTTAGTTCAATCAGTTCATTTGTATTTTTTTTCAAAATGAAAAGAAAGAAAAAGAATCAGAATCCTAGTTGCACAATCATTGACTTGTTGGTTTTATCAAGCAAAATTGTCCTTTCCATTTGGCCACTAGTTTTGATTTTGGCTTTTCTTTCTCTCTGTTTCTTCTAATTAATGTTTATTGCATGTGAAATGGAATGAGTAAAAAAAAAAAAAATCTGACAAGCTTCATTAGAAAATAATTCTTACTTTCTTGTTTTTCGTTTGAACATGTTTAACAGCCATGCAAATCTCACATATATAGCTATTGACTTAGTTAAGTCACCATGTGCAAATAGACATAATAACATATAATACTGACATTTATGCAGTAATGAATATTCTTAATTATTTTGCTTTTAGAGAAAATTACATAAAAATTATGCATTTTGAATTATTTATGCACATTATAAATGAGAAAATTACACGTTTATGCATTTTCAAAATATTTTTGCTTTTAGAGAAAAATACATAAAAAGAGATGCATTTTGAATTATTTATGAATGTTAATGCATTTAAAAGGAATAACCTTGCACGATTTAAAAAGTACATGAATTTAAGTGCAAAAATTATCAGTACAAGGATAACAACTGAATTAAAGTGAAGGTACTAACGATGTATTTATCCCTTCGGTAAATGCTATTTATATAAAATTAATAGATAAACAATTTATAATTTACCAAAAAAAAAAAATATTTAGATGATTTTCAAAAACAACTCAACAGATTGAAGTAAAAACAAATTCTCAGTCTTCCAGTGCCTACGTGTATGTGTGTAATTTGAAGTCTGTGTGATTGCGGGTTTGTGATAGTGAGTGGGTGAGTTAACATCAGTGAAGAGTACTATACATTCACGGAACCAGTAAGCTTGTGTCTTACGCAGACTATTTTATTCATCTTGCATACTACTACTCTTTTTATATACATTTATTTTGGGTAATTTTTCAAAATTTCCCTGTTCTAAATACTATAAAAACCCCTATCTTTGTAAATTTCTTCAAAAACCTTCCTCAAGCCCCTGTAATTTTTTTAATATCAATAAAAAGTTATCACTTTTAGTTATATATTTAGAAAAGACTATTTTACCCCCTATTTTATCATAAGTCTATTTTTTTTTGAAGTGTTATATATATATTGCCAATATTTCAAATTATACTGATTTTTTTACAATTATGTACAACATAACTGAAAAAAATAAGTTTGAATATCTTTCAACATATATTTTCTTTGGTTATGGTTCTATTGCCATTATACTCCAAATTATATTGAATAAATATTTCAAATTATTTATTTCATTTTTTTGTACATATTTATAAATATATCGTTCAATATAATTTGCAATATTAATAATATAACCATAACCCTTCAAAAAAAAAAAATAATAAAAGCTATAATAAATGGGAATGGTAAAATGATCATTTCTAAAAAATATTACTAAGAGATAAGAGTTTTTTATTTATAATATTCAAAACAGTTAGGGGGGGTTGAGGGAATCTAAAAAGTTAAGGGTTTTTTAAGAGAAACTAAAAACTTAGTGTGTTTTTTATAATATTAAGAAAAGTTATGGGGTTTTTGAAAAAAATCCCTTTAATTTTTCTATTTAGACATACATAATAAATACCTAAACTAATTGTTCCAAAAAAACCCTGAACTGTCAAAATAATAATATTATTAAACACCTAATGTGCTTTATAAATAAATAATATAAGCATATATTATATATAAAATTAGGGAAATTCTTCAAAAACTTCCGAACTTCTATGGATATTATCAAAAAACTCCTATTTTTTTCATTTCTTCAAAAATCTCCTATAAAGCAAGTTGAATTTTTATTTTCTCCCATAGAGATAAAATTAAATTTTTTCATCCATTAAATTTTTATTTTACACGATCAGTCGATCACTCGATCAGTACATCAAAATTTTTACAAGTCAAAATCACTTTTACTTATTTATTTAATTAAGTCCCTTTATCCACGTGGTCATTTCCCATGCAAATTACTTGCTCCCTAAGCACTTAAATCCGACTTAACTGTTTATCCTTCCACAAATATTCCATCACTCTCACACACACATATAATAGAAGGAACCGTATTTATAATAGAGACGTATATATAATCAAGACAAATCAAAGAAAAACTCTCGCCTTCTCTATCCATCCATCCGAGCTTCAACCTCCATCACATGAACTCTCCCTTCCCACCTCCTTTCCAGCCCTTAACCGGTACCACTGGAACCATCACCAGTACCACCACTGGTACGGCCGATGAAAACAATACTAGTGGTACAAGTAAAAGTAAAGACTCTGCCTCACCAAGCGTCTTTATAATTTTTACAGTAGTCGCAATAGCAATCGTCATAATCCTCTTTATCCACCGAATTCTGAGAGTTCTCTTACGTACCACGCATGGCTCCTCCTCGTTCCTGCTCTCCATCTCCAACACAAGAAATACTGGTACAAGCACAACACAAGTCTTATCAGACGAAGAGAAAATCACGTTAATAAATTCGTTACCTCTCTTCAGGCTTTCTTCTCAACTCTCGGTACTGCCCAAGTCACGTGATTGTGCTATTTGTTGCGATCCTTTCTCGTTGGATGCAGAGCTTCGTTTGCTCCCTGCTTGTTCTCACGCATTCCATAGACCGTGTGTTGACCCGTGGCTCAAATCCAATCCTTCGTGCCCTATCTGCCGATCTTCCATAGCTCGCCCCTTTCCGCCTCTTCTGGAATTTTCTTCTGGAAGCTTCCGGTTGGAACTCGGAAGTGTCAGCAAAAGATCTGAACCCGGTAATCAAAATGATAATCGAATTCAACCAGCAGACCCACCTTCAACGAATCTCCGATCCGAACACGATAATGAAAATGATAATCAACCACAAACACAAACTGAAGTCCAACCCGCTAAGCCACCATCAACGAGTATCAGATCATACCCCATGGATTCGTACAATTATTTCGTAGAAGAAGAAATTGAAATCATGCCAAATCCGCCTCCTGTAGTTATACAAGAAGAAAGGGAAATTGATATTTCCGATCTTGCACCGCCATCTCCACCGGTTCTTCCACCTCCTCCACCGCCGAAGGCGTGGTTACAAGAATACATAGACAAAATTGCCTCGTCAGCGTCATCCTCATTCAACTCAATCCGATTCGGCTCGCAAAGGTGGAGCGGGCGATGGAGCCAACCATCGAGTCAACGTTGGAGTCAACGATGGAGTCAAAGATTTGACTCCGGCGAAGGTGGTGGAGCTCCGCCGCCGGAGGCATGGCTGTGGGACCTGGAGGCAGGGCAGAATGAGGAGGCCGGAGGAGTTTTCGCATTCTACCGATGGCTTACAGGGGTATGATGGTAATTTTGGTAGTTACATCTGATTACATTTGATTACTGCAAATTGGAGAGGAAAATGAACTGAGGTTTGAATGAAATTACCATCTAATGGCGGAAGGTAGTGGACCACGACAGAGAATACATATTTTCTCCAATCCATAAACCTTGTATGTATTTCTCCGTTTCTTTTGAAAGAAAGGGTTTTATTGAGCAGACTTATTTGAATGGAAGTATACAGTACAGCTTATTATACTTGAGAGAAGATACACTTGGGGACCAGTGCGGTTCTATTTCAGCTATTGGCGCGTGATGAAAGAAGTTTTTCTTTTCTTTTGTACGGGCCTTTCAATTGGACGAAAGATTTGATGGAATGCTCGGCGTTTCCGAAGACAAAGCATTTAATTCTCGATTGCTGTTTATTTTGTTATTTTGCTGACAGCTTTTTTTCATTATTGGTAACTACTGTTTATTTGTGATTTTGTTTTACTCATGTGGGGTTACATTGTAAAAAACTGGAGAAATTATAAGATGATACAGTTTTATTTTTTTAAAACATTAAACAAGACTCATTTTTTTTTTGAAGATTGGACGGCGAAAAGCCGGCCAACAATTCCATTAAACAAAATAAAAAAAGTTACAAAGATTTAATAAAAAGAGATACAAACATGAAACTAACTAAAGATCATCACCCACAAGAAAGAAAAAGAAATAGAAATTCTTAGATAGTTTTGTTGCCACAAGTCTGTTTGCTACAGAGGGGCACCACACACACTTATGCCGCATAGATGGATATGTCAAGAGGAGGAACATTGTTGAGAAGGATCCTTGCCAGAGAGGCCATTGGTATTGACGCTACCATCTAGCTGAGAGATTCAACATCACTTTTGAAATCCAAAAGAGAGAGTTGGAAATGGGGCATCATAATCCAAGGTCAAGGTATCACGATACCAGAGAAGAAGTGGTCTGAGGAAGAATGCATACACTGCTATCTAGAATTATCAGCGAATCTCTATACAGATCTAGACGAAAGGCGGCGACATCAAGATTACGGGTTCGGCGGGGACCAAGGGTTGGGACCCTAAGGTTTCAGACACAACCAACAATGGAGGGGTGCCGTATTTGCCATCCATAAAGAAAAGGATTGTAATGACTAGTGTTTCGTACCAGTGGGAAAGTGGTCCGATTGAAACCAAGAAACTCACAGAAATTGGATCGTCGAATCGAAACCTACAGAAATTGGGTCATCCGAGAAAAACCACAAAGGCCGTAGAGGTCACGGCCATCACTGTGAGAGGAGAGATGGGTCGCCGAAGAAAGACCGTTGTTGTGAGAGCAGAGAAGTTGTCGCGACAAAGTTTGAGCTGACAAGGAAACCACCAACAAAGGTCACGACAGAGAGAAGAGGGAATAGAGCAGTCGACGGCGGCGCGAGGGTGGGTTGGGGCTGAGCGCCATACCCCACCCGCACCCCTAAATATCGAAGATGGCACACAAATCCACAAGTTTAGTGTAGAAGCTCGATAAAAGAGAAGACATTGATAGAGGAAGACGCACACAACAGGAGGGTGATATTTGAGAAAAGACATCTACTAGAGATAGAGGGAAGCGGAGAAGAATCCTTCCACAGAAAAGAGATCCGCCCGCGACGGCATAGTGCATGGTCTGAATCACCGTTCTTTCTCCAAGCGGCGCTAGGGGTTTTTTTATTCTTTGCTGCCTTCTTTTTTCATGAGTGGGACTTGGGAGAAAGAGGGAGTTGGAGGGGAAAGATCTCTATGTTGGGTTTCGGACGTGCATAATGCAGCGGAAAATAAAAAATTTTGTCCAAAACCAATACGAGAATCCGTGCTTATCGGTTAAATCAAAGAAATAAAACTTAAAGATACATTTCTGATTACACTTAATCCGTGACGCTCAAACCATGTGTGCTATCAAGCGTCTTTCAATCGGTTACCGTCCAAACGGATTATCCGTCCGCCGAGACCATCTAAGTTGAATCATACGGAAGCCATCTACCACACACACAATCGATCTTCATTGAAACTCTCAACAAACTTTTCTCATCTTCTTAGGCTGAACATATCACAAGCGCCGAAAGTACGAACGCCTCTACTCGTATCCACACGAATAAACTTCTTAAAACGGAAAGAAAAACAATATATATGCTAGTAGCTTGTTCCCCTCTTACATAAGAAAACTCTTTTTCTTCTTCTTATTTTGTCTCACAAAAGACGTATAATTCTTCTCATATAATCGCACTCTTTTATTTTGTCATACAAAAAGAAATCACCCTTTCATAATTTTGTCATAGAAATGAGAAGGATATTTTCTCTCTTTTCTCTCACAAATTTTTGTCTCACAAAAGAGAATGGGAAATAATGGGAGAGAGAAATGATATGTTACATAATTTTGGACCCCTCTATATCTTTATATAGAGGTGAGGAGGATGTCTCTTCACACAAAGAGATGCTTATAATATTACGCATTATTATCCATATGCCATCATCTAGACTCTTCTAGATAGTTTGATCTTTTGTGTCCATAGTCTTTATATACATATACATATACATATTATCACATAAGATGACAATATATTTTGTGACATCCCTATGCAATTTATCATATAAGTTGTTAGGATTTTCTGCGCCCATTTCAGTTTGTTCTTTGTGTGTGACCCTGTAGATTCACTTAATGTTGGCAATAAACTTGACAGTCTATAAATCATGAGCGGACTCTAGCAAGTCATCATGACTACTAATTTAAGTGAATATTGGTGATTCGATTTACCTAATCAACAATCACGTATTTAGTCCCTTTGTCACGCGATATCTATATCAATCATAAGGCATGTAATACGTTATCCTTATATTAATCGATTAATATTTCTTGATCCCGAATTAAACTGAACAAAACAAATGAATAACTCTTATTAATTCATTTGAGCATGGCCATGCATTTCTTCAGTTCGATTCATCAAGAGGCCTAAAGATATATCTTTCATTTAATGAGAGGAACAATGTCGATTCATTATAAATAATTGTAAGAGAATATATGTATTTGTAATATTATATTAAATAAATAAGCTATTATAAATTATTTTCTATTTTGAATTAACAATAAATACCGCATCATTATAAATAATTGCACTCATCCCTCTACAAGATTCATTATATACCTAATCATAATCGTTATAGCCACCCGGTTAAAGGCAGTGTTAGCTTATGTTAAAGTATATAATTACTCATGTTGGGAACCGAGATAACATTATGTCAAAGGACTATAAATACGTTATGTAATAAGAATCGTTAATGACGTAAACCATATAGCATTCTCATGGAGGGTTAGTCCGATATATGGTCTCTAATATATACCTATGTCAATGACTTGATAACTATTATCCATGATCAGTAAAACATGATCATCAGTAAACTAACATACTAATGTATATTTATAGCTTGTCTACAAATATATATATTTATTTGTCTCCGCAAATATATTTGTCTCCACAAATATCATAATGACCATGGACGATTTAGAATAATATTCATAACACTTTGTCCTAGGGCATAATATTATACGCACATATTATATGAAATATCTTAGATTAAATATTATGTTTGTAATTATAATCTATTATCTAGGTCGCAAACACTTTGGCTTAGGACATAACACTATCACTCTAGAAGGTCACCATGGCCAGAGGACCTGGGGGCGCCTCTGCAGGAAGGCGGTCACCCTAGATCTAGGGTTTCTTTCTTTCGGAAAGATCTCTAGCGGCTCCTTTTTTAAACAAAACTCATTTTGAGGGGTCATTATTTTAAATTGATTAAACTTTAAAATTTTACGATTTATGCATTTAATGCACAAATTTGTGTCATTACATAATTTTCTAAAAGATGAATTCCCATTATCTAAATTTGAAATTTTTCCAAAAAACCCCTAACTTTTCTAAATATTTTAAGGAACTCCCTCACTTTAATGATTCTACAAAAACCTTCATATAATTAATTAAATTTTCATTTATCCCAACATGCATTTTTCCATCTATTATTGGACTATATTTTTTAAAATGACTTATTTGCCCTTATATGTTAATAAATTAAAATACTTAATCATAAATTAATTATATATTAATTATTATTTCAAATATTCATGTCATTTTTTATTATACAATACAATAAACATAAATGATATCATTATTGCTTAAAATATATATTGTTTGTTCTGTTAATGCCATATTAATTAATATTTTAAATATTTAGTTTTTTTAATATTCAAAAAACATTAGGGACAGAATGGTACAATATCAATTATATAATATTTTATTTAGGGAAATTTGCAAATAACCCCAAAGCTTTTCTGAATATTACAAAAAACACCCTATGATTCAAAAAATCTCCTCCATCCACTTTTCCATCTAAAAAGTAGTTAATATTAGGAAATTTCCATTTTACCCCTATGAGAAAATACTTTTCTAGAAATAATTTTCTTAAAAAATATTTTTCTAAAAGAGTATTTTCTGAAGAAAAAAAAAATTTACAAATTGTTTTTTTAAAAATTATCAAATCTTTTTTATAAAAAATTTCTAACAATTTTTTAAATTTGTTTTTGTCAAAACTGTTTTTAAAAGCAGAAAATTAATTCTTCTTTAAAAACTGTCTTTAAGAAAAAAATTCGACAAATGTTTTTTTTCAGAATTTTTTAAAATCTAATTATTGCATTCGAGAAGTTTATTTCATATAAAAATTTCAAAAAATTATTTTTGAGACCTTATGCAGACAAGGTTTTCCGTCGTGCAACACAACCTTGCTATATATATATATATATATATATATATATATATATATATATATATATATATATATATATATATATATACAATATTTAGTCGCCTTTTGGACGTTCTCTAACCAGTCGTGTTTTCAGAATTCCCAATATTTTTTAAGAATATAGTTTTGGTAAAATGTAATTTTTTTTGTAATTCTTACCAATTGTTTTCTAACAAAACCTATTTTTAGAAAAAAAAATACTTTTCTTAAATTTTTTCAGACAAAAGTCCTCGAAAAAATATTCTTAAAGAGGTATTCCTGGAATTTTTTTTGTTTAAAAAAAAATATTTTTAGGAAAAATACATTTCTTAAAAACAGTTTTTAATTAAAAAAATTTAAGAAATTTTTTGTTAGAATTTTTTTAAAGATTTTTTTAAAAGATTTGATAAAAATAAAAAAAATTAATTTTTTTTTCAGAAAATATTCTTTTAGAAAAAAGATTTAAGAAAATTATTTTTGGAAAAACATTTTATCATAGGGCAAAAGGAGAATTAAATTTTTTTAACTAATAATTAGATGGAAAAGTGGATGGGGTTTTTTTTTAAATGAAAAGTCATATGGGGTTTTTTGAAAATCTGAACATAAAGGGGATTTTCCTGTAATATTCAAAATAGTTAGGGGGTTATTTGAAAATTTTTCTTTTATTTAACTTAAATATAAGGGTAAATTGGTCATTTAAAAAAAATATAATACACTCATGGATGGAAAAGTTCACCTAGGGGGTAAATGAAACTTGAATTAGTGAGTTTGTTTCGGAAAATCTTAAAAGTGAGTATGGGATTTTACAAAACTCAAAAAAGTTAGGGGGTTTCATGGACAATTTTCCTATAATTTTGAAGATGAATGTAACGTCCACTCTTTTTGTTTTTGGCAAAAATTGTAATATTGCATGGATTCATGCATTAATTGCATGAATTGGGACAAATAAAATCACTTAATTTGATGGGATCTTTATAAAAAATTTAAATTTGCCAAAGTTTGCTAGCTCAAACGGTAAGACACCCCATCAACGTGGGGAGTAACTCGAGTTTGAGTCACGACGAATACATTTAGTTTAATATTTAGTAAGTCTAAACAATCTAATATGTTATCTCAATTTTTTTTTTAACTTAAGGGTTCGTTTGGGAACGTTTTTGTTTTTGGTTTTTGGTTTTTTTTTTTTTTAAATAAAAATAAAACGTGTTTAGTAATTTCTCAGCGTTTCCATTTTTTTTTCTCAAATCCAAAAAAATAAACGGAATTTAAGAAACAACAAAATGATGTTTCCATTTTTCTGTTTTCCTTTTTTCCCTTGCCTTTTCGTGCATCCATTGCTCCATAAATTGCTCCTCTCTTTCCTTTTCTATTTAGTCTTCTTATCAATTATCATATCATGGTCAATCTCAAAGTTTATTTCTCTTAATAATAAATATTTTTCCTCCCTTGAATAATGACATGAGTTAGTTAAATCAAATCAGTATCAGTAATAAAGTCATTTTAATAGTGTATATTTTACTTTATGACTGTACAATCAACAAGCATGAAAATTATTATTTGTGTATATATTTGATTTGTAGCATGCTAACAACATGGTACTGTTGGTGATATTTCTACAAATATCAATTTAGTAATATTACTTGTTACAACAAAATAATATAACAAGTTGTGTTCTCGAGTGATGTTATATTCTTTTTACGTATTATGAATTTACAAATTTTTATATTGTGGTTATCATGTTGAATGCATGGAGCAAGATTGTTCAAATTTTAAAATAGATAACTAACTTTTTTGAAAACAAAAATAAAAAAAAAACTATTTTTTGTTTATGAAAAACAAAAAATGAAAAAAATACAAATGATACCAAACAAGCTCTAAATTATTCTAAATAGTGGGCGCATTAAAACAATGCCTTGATCCTACATTTTTGGCGAATCGATAGTCTTTTTTCCTAAACAAAGAAACTAATGAAGTTTGAATAAATTACTATTATTATTATTATTATTATTATTATTATTATTATTATTATTATGTTGTTGTTGTTGTTGTTGTTGCTGCTGCTGCTGCTGCTTGAAACCTCATTTAACTCGAGCCAGAAATGCCTAGACAACATGTAACCTGATGTATCCGTCCAAATAACTTTTGACATGAATAACTCATCATTCAAATTGTCCCAATTTCAATTGACCTGATTCGACCTTAATATTTACCGTCTCTGAATTGTTTTTATATGTAACTTGAAAAAAAAGTTGTTATTCTGAGAATTACATAGGCATATTTATTCAGTCATATCGGATTAAATCGAACCGAATAAGACAAACTGAATATCAAACCAAATTAGGAGCGTAAACTTGCCGGATATTACCTGAATCGGCCCGAACCCAATCCAAAAAAGATTCGGATCCGAATAACAAAATCAGAATCCGTTCGGATCCTGGTCTTTCATTTGGATCCGGATCCGGTATAAGATTTTGATGTCGGATCCGGATCTGGGTAATATCCGTATCCTCGTCTTTCATTAGTAAATTAATAATAAATATTTAAATATCTACAAATTAGTAATTTAATAATTTAAAAACATAATAAATCATTATATAAAGAAAATTTATAATATTTTTCTTATCTATTCATATATTTTTAACGATTTTTGATATTTTATACTGATATTTGAGGATTATAAAACAAATATGTATATTAAATAATAAATATCAGTTTTAATTAACTGAATAAAATCCGAATTTTTATTCGTGTCCGAAATATCCGAACCGTATCAGTATCTGATCAATATCCGAACCATATCTGAATTCGTGTCTAGAAAAAAAAATCGATATGAGTACAACCACTATCCGAACCAGTTTCGAACCGCTTAAACCCCTATATATACTCTCCCAATAAAAACAATAAGATATTTTGAAAAAACTGTTCAGTTTTAGGGCTCTTAGTTTTTCGGTGGAGGGGAAGGGAAGAGAATAGTGACAGATCTTGATCAAAAACCTAGGTAGCCGTAATAGAAAATGCACCAAAAATTTAGGAGGGTCGGTGTATATATAACTTCTAATTTTATATAAAATACAATGATATAATTATATATATACTATTACTTTAAAATCTTGGGGCTGCCCCGTAGTCCCTGATGGTGTTATGCCCTAGGCCAAAGTGTTTGTGACTTAGGTTGACGGATTGAATTAACAAACATTATAATTACTCTAAGATATTTCATATAATATGTGTGTATAGGTTATTTTAATATAATTAAAATAGACCATGAATATGCAATTCAGGTTTATGTCATCAAAGTGCGTGACTTTGATAGTAAAACTATAAAGTATTATGAATGTTATTCTAAATCGTCCCTGATCATTTATAGGATATTTGTGGAGACAAATATACTTGCGGATATAAATAAATATATATTTATATACAAGCTATAAATGTACACCAGTATATTAGTTGATTGATGATCATGTTTTACTGATCATGGATAAATAGTTATCAAGTCATTAACATAGGTATATGTTAGAGACCATATACTGGACTGACCCGTCATAAGAATGCTACATGTTTTACGTCATTAGCGATTCTTGTAAAATAAAGTATTTATGGTCCTTTGACCTGAGATTGTCTCGGTTCCCAACATGAGTAATTTTATAATTTAATATAATCTAACACTGCCTTTAACCGGGTAGTCATAACGGTTATGATTAGGTATATAATGAATTATGTAGAGGGATGAGTGCAATCAAGACGGGATTTGTTCCTCTCATAAATGAGAGAGATATCTTTAGGCCTCTTGATGAATTGTACTGAAGATATGTATGGCCATACTCAAATGAATTAATAAGAGTTATTAATGTTATTTGTTCTTGTTCAGTTTAATTTGGGATCAAGAAATATTAATCGATTTATATAAGGATGATGTATTACATGCCTTATGATCGATATAGATATCGCGTGAGAAAGGGACTAAATACGTGATTGTTGATTAGGTAAATCAGATCACTGATATTTACTTAAATTGGGTAGTCATGATGGCTTGCTAGAGTCCGCTCATGATCAATAGACTGTCAAGTCTATTGCCAACATTAAGTAAACCTACAGGGTCACACACAAAGAACAAACTGAAACGGGTGCAGAAAATCCTAGCGACTTATATGATGAGTTGCATAAGAATTACACAAAAGATATTGTCATCTTATGTGATAAGATGTGATATATATATATATAAAGACTATGAGCACAAAAGATCATGTAATCTAGAAGAGTCTAGATGATAACATGTGGATAATAATGAGTGATGTCATATACATCTTTTAGTGTGAAGAGACATAACTCTTCACCTCTATATAAGGACATAGAGGGCTCCAAATTCACATGACTATTATTCTCTCTGTCATTATTTCTCATTCTCTTTTGTGAGACAAAAGAGAGAAAATATCCGTTCTCACTTGTGTGACAAAATTACTAAAGGGTGCTTTCTTTTTATGACAAAAATGAAAGAGTACAATTATATGAGAGAATTATACATCTTTTGTGAGACAAAATAAGAAGAAGAAAAAGAGTTTTCTTGTACAAGAGAAGAACAAGCTACTAACATATATATTGTTCTTCTTCCCGTTTTAAGAATGTTCGTGTGGATACCGGTAGAGGCGTTCGTACTTTCGGCACTTGTGATCTATTCGGCCTAAGAAGATGAGAACGGCTTGTTGAGAATTTCGGTGAAGACCGATTGTGTGTGCGGTAGATGGCTTCCGCACGATCCGACCTGGATGGACTAGACGGATGGAAAATCGGTTAAGACGGTAACCGGTTTAGAGGCACTTGGACAACACGCATGGTTTGAGCGTCACGAATTAAGCGTAATCCGAAAGGTATCTTTAAGATTTATTTCTTTGACTTAACCGATACGCACGGATCCTCGGATTGGTTTTGGACGAAATTTTTGTTTTTCCGCTGCGTTATGCATGTCCGAAATCCAACAGTCCCTATTAAGATCTGCGACTAGAAGAGAGTGAAAGAAAAAAAGAAAAAGGTAGAGCAAGGGATGTGATGGGAAGAAACAATAATTTTCTTACTCTGGAGTTCAAAAATAGACCATACATTATTGAAGGTTCAATTATTTTTACCATTAACTAGCCCCCAAGTACAAAAAATCCTTCTCCTACTTTTTCTTCCACTAGGTAGACCCTTGTTCTGGTTCTGAATGTACTAAATGTAATTTTATATTTAAATATAGTAATAAATATATGATATTTTGAGATGTCGCTAGTGTTAATACATAAATTATTATTTACTCCAATCTTAATAGATTGTGTTGGTCAATATTCCTAATAGTATGATTCTTTGACAATTATATGACTAAAATATCTTAGAAAACAAGTCACTGTTTGTAATTAAAGATACTTGAAATTTTTTTCCTTTGACAATTATATGACAAAAACATCTTAGAAAACAAGTCACTGTTTCTAATTAGTTTTCAATCCATGATTTTGTTATTTCAAAAAAAATTACTATATGTATTCAATAAGAAAAAATAACCAAATAAAATTTATTATATGCATTCAAGTCACATGCAATTATAATTTATCTAATTTCATTTTAGACAATTTCAAATTAGTATTCCTTACTAAAACAATATGAGCCTCATGCATGACAAACCGATATATAACATGCGATTTTAGACAGATAAACTAACAACTTTTCAATTCACACTTAAATTTTTAATTGTCATTTGTCACCAAAACATTACTAAAAATATGTTCTAAATTATATGAATTCATAATATTCTCTGAAATTTTACATGACATTATCTCTTCTATTTAAATATAGAAAAATATATGCTCTCAAAAAACATTCAGAAAAGCATAACTAAAAAAACTATTTAAAACCATGATTTTTTTTATTTATATATACTACAAATTGAATTTGTAGGGTTGTTTTTAATATTTTGTTTTTACTTGGATATATATGAAAAAAACCAAGACTATTTTTTAAGAAGTGAGCATCATAAAAAAATTGGGCATGCTTGGGTTGGGGTTTGAACCCATGCTTCTAATATCACAAACAAAGTGTCACACAACTACAGCACAATTGAAATTGTGATATTTTGTATTAATAAACTTATTTAGTCTCATTTGAAAATGTATACGTGTTACATGTATATCATACGTCCAAAATTGTAGTCTAGTAAAAATTTCCTTCTTTATTACTCATTGAAGCACCCCATTTGATTAAAAAGTTTAAAAACAAAAATATCCAAATTCATTGGCAAATCACGGAGGATCTCAATCTGAATCTTTCGTAATTTTTTTAAGACATCATTTTCTAAGTTAATGGCATAGCAAACAAGGCATTAGATTGTAGCAGATTTTCTTAGTAACTTCTAAATGTGCTATCCGATTATTAATTTTGTTTGTTTGTTTGTTTCTATGTTTTCTTTCTTAATTGCAAACTAAAAAACAATACGATCCTTGTCAAACATTTCTCAAAATGACCTAACATAGATTTACATCATATAGTCAATTAAGAAAAGATACATTTTCAAGCCATGTGGCAAATTTTTTTTAATAAAAAACTTGTCGCCAAACCATCTTTAATAGAGTGGTAAGACACCACCACCCCACCAACTCAAAGGGTGAGGGTTCGAAATTCGACAAAACCGATTTTATTTTAAATAGATAGGAGACATATGAGCCCTCCCTATAGATTCAAAAAAATAAAAATAAATAAATAAATAAAAGATTTGTCGGCCTTAAATGAAACTATACATTGATAGTGCTATTAATTCAGAAGATAAACGGATTAATATACCATTTTCCATTTTCAATAAATATGTATCAGAGTGTTGTAGTTCAGGGCTTATATACTTCATGAGGCTAAATGACTAAATTAAGTATAGTAATCGTGATACTTCAATTTTATTTAATATTTAGATGTGACTTAGGTGTAAGTAGCACGAGCACGGATTTGATAGCTTGGGAACCGAATCAGTCAAATTCGATTAAACCAGTTCAATTGATTCGGTTTGCAGTTTAAAAGTAAGGCTTAATCGGTTTAACCGTTTTGTTTCGATTTTAATTTGGAAAAACTGAATAAATCAAAATGACCGAATTACAATAGTGTATTTTCATTTAAGTTTTGTTGATTTTTTAGATGAAAATAAAGAAAATCATTTTTAAAATAAACTAACTATATATATGATGGTTTAGTTATACTTCCAATTTAATATAAAATAACTTTTATTAGAGAGAAATTCTAATTTTAAGATAATTTTCGGTTAAATCAAATAAGCCGAATTAAATCGGTTCTCAATTCAGCTCGGTTTAACTCAGTTTGTTCTTATTCGGTTGGGTTCTAAAATCGTTAGTCAGATTGGTGCCAAAAATAATTTCTTTCAGAATCTTGGTAATGCTAATTACCACTTCTCTCATGGTGGAAATACATACATATTAAACAAGTACACTTTTTTTGAAGTAGTGATGACAATCAACATAAAAGTCCGGATTTCAAACACTTGGTCTCCAAGATTTTGCTACTGACTGAAAGTATTATTTTACCTAATTGGAAGATATAATTTAGATTTTTGTGTCTCATATGTTAACCATCAACATCAAATCATCCAACTTGTTCAACTATCTTAACTCTAAATACATCTCCCTCGTCCAAAACTTCCATTGTCTTTTTCTCATTTATCCTCTAACCGATCTTTCTGCACACTTTTCAAATAAAATTTTGACTGATTTTAACTTGTACTGGTCAGTTTGAAGTTTGAAATTTCACTCATAAACAAAAAATTTATTAATCAAAAACTTTTTGAATTAAAATATTGATATTTGATATATCCAAATTTATTACCAACAAGGAGTGATATAAATATAATATTTCAGATTGTTTGGAATTTATACCATAATAATTACAATTTCAGTGCACTGCATTTTACAAATATATGTATAATTCTCCTCGTTTTCTTCTAAATATCACATAAACACCCAAAAAAGTAAAAGAAAGTACCTAACATTCCCCTCATCTCCCTCCTAACATATACAAATATTACAATCACCCGTATATTTTGGGGGTGATTGTGGGCATCTAGTGTATGTTGAGTCTGTTGGCTTGATCGGCTAAGTAAATTTCATATAGTAATCACATTGTATTACTATTTTCCTCCCTGTTAATATCGTGCTTTTTATATATTTATTTTAGGCCAAATTTCGTATGTACCCCCGCAAAACCTCATAATTTCACATATATCCCTACAAAAAGTGAAATATCACTAATAACCCTACAAGATTACTCAAATATCACGTATACACCTACAAAACCACACATATATCATGAATACCTCCACAAAATTCTTAAAATATCACTAGCACTCTTGTTGTTAATATTTCATCAAAATCTGTCAGTCAAATAAATTCTATATAATTGCATTATTATAAATTACTTTATTAAAAATATAAAATGACTATTATGTGCTAAATTTTTTTATTTTTTATTAATTTCTTTTAGAGAATTGTAAGTTTTTCTATCAAACATATTCATTTTGAACCTACCATATATAATCTAAAAAAAAATAAAATAACTCAATATAAATCCTTACCATATTTACATAGACAGGAAAAACCAAAAATTAATATAATAATGTTAATCTTAAAAACTAAATATATCATAAGGGAATCCATGATATTTAAGTGAATTTGTAGGTGTATTGATGATATTTCAGTTTTTGTAGGGGTACATGTGAAATTTGACTTTTTTTTTTAATATTACTAGTTCTGTACTCTTTCTTTTTTATTTATTTATTTTTTTGTAGAATGAAGATGGCTCTATATCCAACATCATGAGCTCATTCGCATATTTTCTTTTACATATATATATATATATATATTGATTTTGCATATTGATTACCATGTCATTTATTATTCTTTTCTAATTATAAACACTTTTTAATTACCCGCACCACTTTATTTTTTGAGTTTCTTTTGAATATTCTCAAAAAGTTATATCACCTCAATTATTTCAACTATTGGATGATGAGATGTGGACAAATTTAAATCATTAATTTACTATTGATTTTTAGTACCTCTGTCAATTTTTTAGACTTTTTGAATTTTTTGGAAGCCACATCATTTTTTGTTGATGACATGTATTATTGTCAGCTGTTAGATTCACGATAGACCAATTCTATCTAATTAAAAATCACATGAGAACAAATGTGTTTGTTCATTTTTATGTGTCATTATTTTACATTTAATTTAGCATATTTTTGGAAAGTCACATCACTTTATATTTATGACATGTATTGTTATTATTCATTGGATTCATCAACCGATTTTACATAAATAAATATATATCATTTGGAATTAAATGTAAACAGAAGATGAAGAGTTCACATATATATCAAAACATAACTCTATTTAAAAAAAATAGTCTTAATACATAATTCATTTCGTAGCACAAATACATTTGGCCTATGGCACTAATCCTACAGGGGGGTGGGGGGTGAATAGGCCAAAAAATTGCGAAAGTGTGGATTTGACTTTTACAGTTTCACAACTTTTAGTTTGATTGATTTTTAGACGGATGGTTTGTATTAACAAAGAAATTGATAATTAAAAGAAGATAACTAAAGATAAGTAAATAAAGATACCGAACATCAGATATGTTGACGAAGTTTGGGAAGGTAATTGTGTTAGCCTTAACCAACCATTCTTGCTAGCAACCGTTGCTGCGTTCATGAGCGTCTATTCTCCGAGTATGTCTTTCGGCTCTGGATTCACTAATCCAAATAGCATTTTACAAGACTCGACTCTACGATCGCTTTACAAAGTCATAGCGATTCGTCGAGACTAAACAACCCGATTTCTTTCAATCAAACAACCCAACAAATTTGATCTAACACGGTCTCCGTCGGTATCCTTATTCAACGCATCATCTTCAGGTTCAGTCTATGACACAAGTCACGAGATTTTTCTAGGTCTTACTCTTGATTATGTATTAGAAGAGATAAAAATTCCAAGTTTAAACAATTTAAACAATAATTTAGAACTTGGACCAAGGCATGAACTAGTACAAGAGTTGGATAGGTTTCGGGAATATCTTGTCAGTACTCAACAAATGCTAATCGATTCTAAGGCCTCGGTAAAGTCATACAAGGAACAATTAAAAGAATTTGGAAAATTAAATAATAATAATAATAATAATAATAACTGTAATTGTTAAAATTTAAATAATAATAATCTATTCTAAGTTTAAAATAGATTTGATTTAAATAAGATATTAATAGGGCAAAAATCAAGTGACAAATTCGATTTAGGGTTTAAGAAGGAAATCGGTTCCAAATCCGCTCCTTCAAGACCTAACGACCAAAAAGCAAAAAGGGAGCTCAATCAACCGACGAATTATCAAGGAAGTGCATTTATGTACTGAGACTATTCCAAGATTAAAAATCTTAAAAGTCGAACATATAAATTTTTTAGTAACAACAGTAGGTTTTACTATTTTCATGATTCTTGGCAAAGTCATACAAATAACCTCAGTTTCACAACTGAATGACTTTATAAAAGAGATCCAAATTGTTATTTCTGTGAAATAGTCGACACACATGTGCGTGGTCATGCTCAAAATGGATTAACATGTGTTGTTAATATCATTTTATATTTACTTAGTCTAATTCTCGATCAGGAAAAAGACTTTGATCAAACTCAAGGATGACATATTACCATGCCTTGTGATCAAGATGTATATCGTAGAACAAAAGGAATAAGTAAATATTTATTCAGATAGGTTGATAATCGCTGATCATTTCATTTAACATGGGTAGTCATGACACCAGTCTAGAGATTACTCATTACTTATGATCTTTAGAAGATCGTTGCCAGCGTTAAATGAAACCTACACGGTCACACATAGAACAACGTCTAATCGGGAAAGAAATACCTCAAAGATAGTTATACATGTGATGTATGAACTGATGGACGAATGAATCAAACATGAGATGTTTGAGAAAAACAAAATCAGTAGACATCCATTCAAACTGATGTCAGATCCGTTCGAATTCAACTGTATCGATTAGGCTTTTCACCAAGTCAACACACATCCGTTCGAACGGATGTCTGATCCGTTCGAACAGAACTAGCACTGATTAGGATTTTCAGTTTAGGAAACTGAGCAATTGTTCGCCTCTCTCTCAAATATAAATAGAGGGGCTACCCCCCTCTATTTGACACACGAAATAAGCCCTAGAGGCAGCCGTTTCTAAGAAAGAAAGAGAGAGATTTTGTGAGAGCTTCCTAAAAGTATTTCCGGACTCGTCTAGCCGAGTCCGGTTATTCCGACTATTCGAAGTTGGACGTGGATACGAGTAGAGGATCTCTATTTTGAGAACTTGCGAGCGATCGTTCTTTATCCCTAGGAGAAGCAAGGAAGATCCGAGGTATAAATTTGAAATACATAATCTCGTACTTTTATTCCCTTAACGATGATCCTAAGACGGGTTGAATCCATAAGCTTCGCACGTAATATACATAGCTATGGATTCCCCATCAGTTATTTCCAAATATTTTTTTTGAAGAAAATGGTATGTTTTGAAAGGACATTCGAATCAGAAGCTGATTTCAAATTTTCTTGAATAGACATGTAGGTTTTTGTTAGAGAATTATTGGTATGTAAATCAAGAAAGAGGCTATCCATCGAATTTAAAACTACCATTAGCCACAATGTAACTATTGGAGTGTGTATTGAGACGCGTGAACCAATCCAACATGTAATGCCCAATCCACCATGTTGCCATTAAAGTTACAGTTTTACTACCTATAGTCTTCAGCCTACGGGGTTTTCAATCAGAAAAAATATCTCTCGTCATTGTGAGTCAAAATATATGGGGTGGCTTTCAAATTTTTTTGTATGAACTTGTAGGTTTTGACAGGACGTTTTGACTCAGAAGTTGATTTCAAATTTCTTTGAGTAGACATGTAGGTTTGGCAAGTGAATTGTTGCGGGTATGTGAATAGAGGAAGAGTCTACGAAGCAGTTTGTCACGTCATGTCAGTCACAACACTCATGCCATTTCAATGCGTGTTTTGGACCGTTGGATATAGGAAGCCGTATCCACATGATGACCACATAGGATCTTATTTACGTATGGAACCCTCATATGCCCGTTTATCGATTAGTGTTTATTTTCCTTTTTAAGAGACACTGTCAGTTTACCTATGTTTTGATAACGCAAAGTACTGACCGATAAATGCCCCTTAGTTGTTTCAGTTAAGTAATTCCATTGTTTTGATTAGAAAATGTCGGATAGTAAGAAGGTGGGGTTCGGCGGGGTTCTCGCCTTCCAGGCCTCTTTCGCGTTTGTACCATCACCCATGGACACAAAGAACATGTAAAGTTGAGCCCAGCCTCAACAACAAGTGCATGCCTATGAAATTTGGACGGCTCTACCTACAGCTTGCCCAGATGATGCCTGAATCATACAACAACGTTATCGCGACTTGGCAGTTTAGGAACTTTCTAAAGATGGAGTGTGATTACGTAGATATGCAACGTGCCTTTTTGGGAGAAATCATGTTCTTATGGGACTCCGATAGCGGCTGTATTGTAGTATATGGTAAAACAATTACCCTCACGGTTTGAGAGCCAGAGGTATCCCTGTTGACATGACCGGTGTTAAGTCAATTCGGTACTAACAATTCATGCTAAATATTTTGGACCATACCAAAGATGCAGTCGCCGTTACACCGAAGTTGCATGTTCCATTGAATGGGGTCGTACGAACAAATATGTCGATGCTGAAAGTATGATCCCATAGGGGCAAAGGTAATTAGATATGCATTAATTTACTCACAACATGCTATTTTTTTAACCTTTGTTTGCAGCTTATCGATTTTTGCATGCTCGTAATGTACCATTTTTTGCAAAGTCAGCGTGCTCGATGGTCTTTCATACTCACAAGTGAAGATACACTTCAAACCAATATAGAAAGTGGGATTTTTAATATATATTTCCTCTCATCAATATAGAAACCGCCCACGTACTACCAATATAGAAACCTAACACTTTTTACAACTTTGCAGGAGGGCAGAGCAGGTACTACCTCGAGCATGCTACCACCCAGGTTGGTGAATGACCTGTCAGAACATTCTATCAAGAAATCAAGCTGGTTTTTTGTAGCACACTTGTCTATACGTAATTGCTACCTCATCGTTTTGAACTTTCTGGAGCATTCCATGCGTGTACACAGTCCAAGATAATTCAGCAATGATGAACATCGAAGTACTAATATGCAGCATGTAATCGATTCGTGGAGTAGCTTACTGGCTTCATAAGTGGAGGACCACACAGTTGGCTAGTATGAGATCAAATACATGCGATGCCCTCTCAAAGTCGAACCAAAAGATAAGGAAATCTTTATTATGAAGTATATGGAATGTAGTATTAAGTTCTCATCGCTCGAGTTCTCACAGGCGCACACTACTCGTTCATGTGAGCGGATATTATAAAACCTGATTTATGATGGGTTTTTTCATAGATTCATGACAGTCAATTGGATTATCAGCATCACCACATGACAAAAGCATATAAATCCCACAACAGTATTGAAACGGTAAACAAACAAACCAAAGCTAACATTCATCGATCCCATAACAATCAACACATATAACAATACCACCACACGACAAAGCATAATAGCCCCACAAAAGTATTGCAATGGAAAACAAAGAATATAAAACTAACATTCACCAATCCCATAATAGTTGACATACATTACAGTACCACCACACGACAAAAGCATACCCATTTTTTACAAGAGCCTTAAAAACTAAAACTAAAAGTAAATACCCCACCCGGCAATTTTCCAGAGTAACTGGACATTATGGAAGATTCCTCGCTACTAAGTTAGTTGTCCATCCCAACTCTTACAGCAACATGGAATATGTTGTCGTAACACAACCGAATGCGAGACAGTATGTGAATTAGACTAATCACATCGACGAGGACTTCATAATAAGTAACGTCGTGCACTCTTCTTTTAGTAAGTACTAAATGAAGACACCAGAAGTTTAGCGATTTCCTGTCCGTGGTAGTGGATGGGTAGGTTGTACAACCTCAACCATTCCTTGACATAATAAGAGTACCGTAGCACAGTAGTTGATACGCGTAGTCAGGAATATGTCGTTAGGTGTCCAAAGGCCGAACATAGCAAATCCATCCCCAATTTTTGTGATGACTTGCAAGCAGACCTGATCACGGACGCACCCGTTCTTGAAAAATTTCAGGTATGAACACTCGTCCCTGACCCAGTAATTGTGATACCGTTGTTCACGATTGCAGCGCAAAGAGGGGTGAATAGGCAAAAAATGTGCGGAAGTACGGATTTGACTTTTAGGTTTTGTGACTTTTAGTTTGATTGACTTTTAGACTGTTGTTTTCTATTAATAAAGAAATTGATAATTAAAACAAAATAAATAAAAATAAGTAAATAAAGATACCAAACACCATATCTGTTGACGAAGTTCGGCAAGGTAGTTGTGTTAGCCTTAACCACCCATTCTCGCTAGCAGCCCTAGTTATGTTCACGAGCGCCTATTCTCTGGGTATTTCTTTTGGCTCCCTGATTCACTAATCCAAATAGCGTTTATAAGACTCGACTCCACGATCGCTTTACAAACTCATAGCGATTCATCGAGACTAAACAACCCGATTTCTTTCAACCAAACAATCCAACAAATATGGCTAATTGTTGACGTTGTGGGGCATTATTCGGGTCATCTGATATATACTCCCCATTTTGATGATTTTCAAAACTGTTTCGCAGAATGCAGCATTTTATATCTTCTCCCCCTTTTTGAAAAATATTTAAAAGGGACCATCAAACGAGAGTGAATAAAGCTCCCACTAAATAGATGCTCCTCCTGAGTCTAACACATTAAAAAGAATTTCACAACAAAAGATTTTTGAAACTAAAAACTTTGTAATGCAATTTAGGGTTTAGCAAAAAGTATCAAATATATATCTTTACAACAAATTTTCATCAAGACAAAGTTTTATATTTTGAAAGATCCTTTTTATATAATTGAAACATAAATATAATCTTTAAATGAAGTACAAAAAATAGTTTCTAAAAAAAAATCGAGGAGAAGGCATCAAGCACCGAAAAGTATATAATGAGTAAATGCAAGAAATTTAAGCTTCGAACATGAATAACATAATCTTGACCAAGTGTCGGTGAATTTTAGCAGATGCTCATGACTTGGCGAAAATATCGTCGACTTCAATCCGATAAGCCAACTCCATCAATTCCTTCACGTGACCTTGGTTTTGCAAAATGACACAAGTTGCATAGATTTTCCACGTCTCTTGTTTGGTTCCCGTCAAGTTGTCCAACTTTCCTGTTTCTGAAAGAAAAAGCTTTCTCGACCCACAAGTTAGTTCTGTCAAGATAAAACTTGATCATTATGGCTAATTAAAAATGGGAGGAAATCGAAGCATCTAGGTAGACTTCGAATCCTCCTCATTTACCGAGGAGTTGCTTTCAACATTTCTATCTTTCTGCAACCACATGTACTTCAGTGAAGTACTTGTTTTACGCAAAGGGCACCTCAAGTAAATGTGACCAATTCTGCAACAATAATTGCAAAACGTACAAGTGTGGCTCGAGATCTTGTAAGTACTCTTCACAAAATGAGAATTGTAATGGTATGAAAATTCGGTTTTCCTCAACTTCGGATCGGTCGACTTGGCACAAAAAATATTTTCTACATATAACATAAACATCAAATACTAAACAAAAAAACATAAAATAGGGCTATGAGATACGTGATACACTCACACATATAAACTAACCCCGCTAAATAAACCATCAGCTCTCTACTCATCCATGTTGGTAACGCATCAATAGGTTCATGTGTGATATGTCACCCAACTCTATTTCCGAATCGAACAGGACCTCTCCCTCACCATAATTCTCCATCTCTACATCCAGCACATCCTTCATAAACCAAAAAATATATATTAGCATACAGTGCATGGGAAACATAAATATTAAATAATTGTATTGCATACTTGTCGTAGGGTGCATTGTGCTTCGCGTGCTATTGCGGCAGCATCCAAATGTGAGATGACTTTCTGAGCTTTGCGGCCTCTCGTTCTTCTCTTCTCGCTTCCTAGTTTGTACCATTTATTGTGTGGTCTGTTTTTACTCGTAACATTAATTGGGTCTTTGTGTTCCAAATTAAATTTTCTTTTACTTAAGTATATATATATATTTGGACAATGAAGAAAAATATGCGAAAAAATTTATGTAAGAGAATATTTGTATTTGTAATATTATATTAAATAAATAAGCTATTATAAATTATTTTCTATTTTGATTTAACAATAAATACCGCATCATATACCAGCACATATATTTCTTCAGTTCGATTCATCATATCTTCCATCTGTCATAAATATGGAAGACACATGAACTATTTATTTTTGTCAAACTCATTTAACACTTTTTGATATCACACATGTCATAGACAAGGAGAATATGGGGACGAAAAGGGAGGGACAACCAACTTTTTCCAAAAGAAAATTAGCGTCAAGGCATGCATAGATGCCGTCGCATAATACTGTATCCCTAATAAAATGCGATATAGAAATGGTACTTTAAGGATGATGATACACATAATAATTCTTATGTATACTGAGGTGTTGTGAAAGATTCTATGTTATTATTGGGTTATTTGTGACATTTACCATATATAGGAACAATTTTGGGGTAAATAACATAACTCTCTTTTGGTACTTGCTTACGTCCTAGATTGACTGAGATAATACATCAGCTAATTGAAACTTAGACTTCGTCTCCGGTTAAACTTTTGCATATTTGTTGGATTTGAATTGTTCCCTTGCATGCGTCACACTCCAATAATTAATCTTCCAAATTGATATGTTCTACACGAATTATAAAACTAATAATTTGACTTAGAAGTTAGAATAAAATATTAACTAATAATATATATTATTCATTTCATTGCAATGGAACTTCACAATCTACATTTTTTTTTTTGAAGAAACCTAGCATATGCAGTTTGAGTAATGAAACTTAATGAATCTTATTAACCAAAATTGAGAACATTTTTCTAATTGGTCTTGAGCAGCTTGAATGATACGAACAAAATAATTGCATTTACAGGAAGTTTTATGTCATTTTGACTGGGGGGCTTTCAAGAAAAAAAAGGTTTATGCAATAAATATCATACTTAATATAGCATAAATATTTTTTTGAAGTAAACATAGGCCTAGTCGGCTAGATTTCATTTACACTAAAATATAACATCGTACAATATTTACACAATATAACATAAATATTGTTCTTATTTCTAGTTCAAAAATATTATGCTACACTGAATATATTAGCTTATCTAGAGTGCGTAAACTTCAACAATATATTGTATTAATAATATCTTTTTAACTTATTTATTAGAAAATAGCCGACCTGACATGTCATTGTCTTGCAAACTATTTCTTTTTATGGAAATTTAACAAGCTGAGGTGTTAACGCGTGTAAGATAAATTTGTGTGTATCATATTATGACGCAGCGCCATATCAGCATGATGACATACTTTATCAAGTAAGGGGTGTTCTGTTCATTATCTGCAGTTAGTTTCCTTCATATTTTTGGGTAATTTATTCGACCCAGTTCGGAAAATATTCGTTTCAGTTCAGTTTTAAAATTGACATGCCATATAACTGAAGTGACTAAATAATTCAAACAGATTGGTAAATGTTGCCAGGGGTATTCAAATGATTCACTTTTCACTACAGGAAATTGATAGAACAAGCGACCGCCACCCCTCTCAACTACGGTCAATTTGCTATTGGTTAGAGTATTATTGACAGCCGACAGGCCATATATAGCTATAGGGGAAAACTGTCGGTATTTAACTCAAATAGTAGCTACGGGCTATCAGTATTGGCTTGAACCGTGTCTTGTTATGCATGTTACGTATAGACTTAGGGTTATAAATTTAGGTCTTGGTTGGTTTTGATTTTTAGTTTATTTAATTATTTGGGTTAAAAGTAAGCTTAATGATTTATAATTAGTTTAATTGTGTTGAAAACATGTTCGAAAATGCACAACGTTCAAATCTCGGATTTCTTGGTTAAGAACTCTCTCTCGAAGCGGTTGTTCTTCTATTGATTAGGTAATAATTTTTTATTTAACTTTATTTTTTCTTTATATTTATTTACCTCTCTCGAAGCGGTAGTTCTTCCATTGATTAGGTATTAATTTTTTATTTAACTTTATTTTTTCTTTATATTTGTATATGATTTGTTTGAACGTTAAGGTTTTGATATATATGATATATGGTTGTGTTTATATGATTCTGTGATTTAATTTTGATTATATGATTTATGTTAACATTTTGATTATATAATTTATGGTTATGCTTTAGGATTAATTAGGGTTTTACATTTTTTTTTGTTTTTTCTATTATTTAGGGTTAAGGTTTAGCTTTTTTTTTTTTAATATTAGGTCTAGCTATGGTTAACAATTTTTTGTTTAATTAATATTTAGGATGGATGTAGGCGCCATATGAGGGTGTCTGGATCCCCCCAAGCACCGATGGCATGGTCTTCTCAGGCATACATCCACAGCTGGTATGTTTCTCAAAGTTCGGGATCCTACTCCATGAACAATAACGAAATCAACCCTTCAGACGGTGCAAGGGGGGATGACATCACTAACCTTCACAACTAGGTTAGTTGTAGTTTGAGTGGTAAGGGTTTTAGGAGGTTTATGGTTTCACTTTAGGGTTTGGGATTTGAGTGTAAGGTTTGAGTCTTTAGTGTAGCAGTTTGAGTGTTAGGGTTTTATGAGGGTTAATGCTTCAGAGTTTATCGCTCGAGCGATTTGAAATCCAATTATGAGTTTTGGGTTTGGATTTAAGTTTAGAGTTTCAAGGATTAGAATTATGCTTTCATCAAACAGTTTTTATGTATATTATTGTTGGGAAATTTACAAAAATCCCCCTATCTTTTCTGAATATTACAAATAACCTCCTGTATTTTCGTTTATTACAAATAATCCCCTGTCAGAAATGTTTTCTTTACAAATACCCCCCCCTCCATCCATTTTTCCATCCATTTTAAGTTTAATTTTTTAAAAATAACCAAAATACCTTCACCTAAAAAAAATAAAATAAAAATAAAATAAATAAAAATATAACAAATTAATTATTTAAAAAATAAAATTAATTAAATAGAAATAAAATTAATTAAAATAAATAAAATTTAAAGAATAAAAATAAATAGAAAAAGTTTAAAAACAAAAATAATTAAATAAAAATAAAAAAAATTAGTAAAAAAGTATTCAATAAAAATTAATTAAAAATAATTAATTAAACAAAATAAAATAATTAAAAAGCTAGAAATAATTAAATAAAAATACAAATAATTAAATAGAAAGTAGAAAATAAAAAATTAAATAATATTAAATAATAATAATTATTATTGACACATAAAATTCTCATTATCAGTGGTGGAACTTTATAGAAACCGGGGGTGCATGCGGCATCCCCCCCCCCCCCCCCCCAACCACCACCACAAAATTTGCACTATTGATATATACTGTTCTGTCAAAATCTTGGGGGGAAGGGGGCATGCCACATGCACCCCCGGTTTCTATAAAGTTCCACCACTGATAATGAGAGTTTCATGTGTCAATAATAAGAATTATTATTTAATTTTTTTTTATTTTTTAGTTTCCATTTAATTATTTGTATTTGTATTTTATTATTTCTAGCTTTTTAATTATTTTATTTTGTTTAATTTATTATTTTAATTAATTTTTATTTAATTATTTTTTAAACTTTATTTATTTATTTTTATTTTTTAAATTTTATTTATTTTAATTAATTTTATTTCTATTTAATTAATTTTATTTTTTAAATAATTATTTTGTTATATTTTTATTTTATTTTATATTTATTTAATTTAATTTATTTTTAATTAATTTCTTTTAGAAGAGGGTATTTTGGTGATTTTTAAAGAATTAAACTTTAAATGGATGGAAAAATGGATGGAGGGAGGTATTTGTAAAGAAAGCATGTCTGAGAGGGGGTTATTTGTAATAAACGAAAATACAGGGGGTTATTTGTAATATTCAGAAAAGATAGGGGTTTTTTTATAAATTTCCCTTTATTTAATTATTAAAATAATAAATGATTATTATATCAATTCTAAAAGGCAATGAGGGAGAAAATTGAGAGCTTAGAAGTTCTAGTGAAGAAAACAAGAAAGGTTACATATTATATTTTTCGTACTTGTCAGAATCTAAATCAAGATTATTTTTATTTATTCCTTTATTATTATTAATTTTGATAGGAATGTGAAAATTTGAAGTACTCTGTTGAGAGGGATAGTATTTGCATATGTGGTTCGCTCTGTTTGCTTATGCAACTCCATTTAGACAAACATCAGTATTTGCATATGTGGCTTTTTCCATGCCATCCGATCATGTAAAGTTTAAAGACTATAGTATTATATAAATTAACTTTAAACATAATTTTAATTTTAGTTTTAATAAATCATAAAGCTGAAGCGGACCAAAGGATACATATCTTGTACTTCATATTTGATGGGTTAAATCTAAAAAAAAATGTATTTCACCTACAGGATTCTATTCATTTTCAGTCGATATGACATCCATTGAAGTCCACTACCTCAATCAGGACCAAATCTTTGAAGCCCAATTAATATTCAAACCCAAATATAAACCTTTTAAATATCCAATAAAATTTACAAATTACACCTTCTAGAGGCCCAATAGAACTCTTGCTTGTATTTACATTTTACTCTCTTCTCTTTCAATCGAACTCTCTAGAATCCTGTATTGTGACGATAAGGCCATTTATATTTTAGGTGAAGATAGAGCGAATATCGCTAGAAGTAAAACCCTCTGATTCCATGGCGCAATCCCTTTTCATGGCGACGAGCTCTCTTCTTCTTCGCCCTTCCCCGCCGGTTTTCTCTCGCCGGAACTCTGTTCGCGTCTCCGCTCTGAAATGGGAACCCTCCAAGGTCAGTCTCTCACTCTCAGTTCATTTATTTTAAGTGGCTCCATGGTTTCTTATCAGTAATCAAGTATCTAAACTAGGAGGTGTAATGGGGACCAATAAAGGGTTTTTTGGTTTTTAACCCTAATTAGAGGATCTTTTATGGATGTTTTATTTTTGTGCTTATTTTTGAGTAAATTGGTGAAAATCAGGTTGCTCCACAAGGGGATCGAGTGCTCATTCGACTGGAGCAGATACCTGAGGTACTAATTTTTTCATACGGAAATAATATGATTTGTATCTTATTTCGTGTAATTGACAATCTCACATTTTTAGACAGTACCCAACACTCAATGTGTATCTCATAGGGGTTCTTATTGTAATTAATTTAATAATTATTATATCATTTTCTTTGGCAGAAATCTAGTGGAGGTGTCCTGTTGCCAAAATCAGCTGTCAAATTTGAGCGGTATTTGATGGGAGAGGTAAGAATTTTAATATCTGAAATTAACATTTTTTTGTCCTTTTTTTTCCTTTGAAAGTATTTTTTTTTTGTTCTTCTTACACTATTTTTTGTATGTTCAGATTTTATCAGTTGGCTCTGATGTCAGCGCAGTGCAAGCTGGCAACAAGGTGATTTTATATATTGGTCCTTTTATTCATTCCATTGTATTGTAATAATTTTGGAAACATTACAAGGACTGTTTTTAATTAATTAATTAATTTTTTATTTATTTATTTCAACAGGTTATGTTCTCTGATATTAGTGCTTATGAGGTATGTGATCCTTTTGTTTACTTCTTTTGAAGAAAATATCATTTCGTAGATGAATTAAATTTTAGATTCAAATCTAGAGCTGGAAAAAATATATTTTGATTTAGCTGCGTTAAATAATTGACTGCTTTTATAATAAATTGATTGCTTTTATTAGTAAAAAGTAAAAAATAATCTTCTTGGCCTGTGTGGTAAAGAAAATTATTCTTAAACTAGTTTATTTGTTAATATTTGGAGTAACATATGGTTTTTTGTTTGTGCAGGTGGATCTTGGGACAGAAGATAAGCATGTCTTTTGTAAATCAGAAGATTTGTTAGCAGTTGTTGATTAATGCATAAGGGCAATTTCACAATTTTGTATTAGAATTTTTATTTTCTGTCATTTGTATTGTTGTGCTTGAGTTCAGTACTATTTTGTACTAAATTATCATTGTTGTTACTGAATTATCGTTGTTGTTGAAGTTTATTTTAAGATTAAGTAATGTCCATCTTATATTTTTTTTATGTTTGATGCACTTTACTATTTAGTAATTCAATTATGAATTCTTTCAAAGTGGATGACCTCTGGGCAATTTTAACTTAAATGCCGAGTTACTTACTGCCTCTGATTTAAGCGTAAGATTTGATTTAGGCATTGATCTGGTCAGAGTATTTGACTGCTTTTGCAGAAATTCTAAAGCCACAAAATAAGCAATAATGCACTGAAGATTTAAGTACAACACATAATCTAAACCAATGTATTATTGAGAAAATCCAAGTAAAATGCCAAAGACAGAATCTAAACCAAAGTGTAATTGAGAAAATCTATGTAGATACCAAAAACACTATGTAATCAATACTAAGATGACAGGTAAGATATTTAATTTGTTCTTCTACAATTTCTCCTAATCTGTCCTTGTTTTCCAGTAAGCACCTCAACTCCCCCAAGCTTGACTAATGCTTGTGCAAACAAACTAGGAAACTGGCTAGAGTTAGCCAGCATCTGAACCATCCATCTGGTCGCTCCATCTAGTGCTAACGCCTGATCGATTGGCAGGATGCCTTTATTATTCATAAGTTGTTTGTAATAACTGTTGTCAACTGTAAGAACACTCGATGGATCGTCTAAAAACACGATATTATCAAATGGCTGCCCTTTCGGGCAGACCGTGCTTTGAAGAATGTTTGCATATAGCGGGTTTGTCGTTGGGTCAGACCTGCCAGTGCCCTTGTAGTTGTATAAACGATTGTTGATTACTGAACAATGTGTGACTCCGCATGTGTGAGCACCTGAATATGGGAGAGAGAAAATGCTTCACTTTTTAGGGTTTATGAGAGAAATTTAGGTACTAAAGAATTAAGGTGTCTAATAGTGTAAGGGCACGGGCAGGCCTGACCCTTTATTGTAATGTATGAAGTATGAATAATTTTAGATGAATGATGATATTGCCTACACTAAGAAAACCAACACTAGTGACAGTAGCCTTGATAGACCTTCCACCCTATAATGAAGGTTGACAAATTGTATAAAATAACAAAATCAGCAGGGTGAATATTCAAATAATGTTATAGTCTATATTCACTCCTATAATTATTATCTTCAATTTCCTTCAATGTTTCTACATACAATTTATGTCACTAAAATAACCATGCCATGTGTTTATGCAAGTTGGAAAATTTTATGTACCCAAGAGAAGAACCATGTCAAATGGATTGAGCCCTTTAGATGCAAAGAGTTGGATTGCGAATTGAACCGGTATATCTGCCGGAGGTAGATTCACGAGGGATGCGAGCGAGACCATGCCGTCCCTTCTACCCATCTGTACTTGAAATGGAGCACCTCCAGCCTGGTACATTCACAGATAGATAAAAATCAATTACATCAATAAATTAATATAGAATAGAAGCTGCGCAATTTACTTATTTGAGTTTTGAGCTTAATTACCAAGATAGAAGCATCTCTAGTCGCAGCGATGATGATATCAGCACAGGAAACCACACCAGGACAAACGGATTCCAAAACCGACTTGATTTGATCGATAAGGTCGAACCCAAACAAGCTTAAATTTGAACCTGCATTCTTCTCGCTATATGGCCCATCCAACAATATCGAAGCGTCACACCCCTTATTATGAAAAAAACATAGAAATATTAAAAACAAATGAATAAGCAAATTTACGGTTCGAAATTAATGAACATTTAACGGTTTTTAAGCTTACATGGACAAAGCAGTCATGGAATTGCATACGGAGGAGGCCTGCTACGATTTTTGGGTCGGATGCAAAGCGGGCTCCAACAATGCTCTGTATAATTGCTTCAACATTGTTTTTTCCACATTTTTTGTTGTAAAAACCATACTGCAGTTGGCCGTGACTAGCGGCAGCCAGAGCAAGCACCAGGAGAATGAGTAATGGTGCCCTTAAAGCTTTATAATACATTTTTTAGTGTTTTTTAATATGTAAAGAAAGGTGTGCGTGAGTGTGTATGTGTGAGGATTGTAGTTAGAGAGAAGGGGTGTTTATATATAGAGACAAGAAAGGAGAAAAACCCTAGTACATTTGTAATCTAGGTTTGGATTTGTAGTACCGCTGCTGGTCAATCATGAGTTAGCTAGCAGTATGCAATATGCATGTGCATGTATGAATTTCTTAGCATGCAATTTCAGAATTTTGCACATCAATACCCACAAAAAAAGTGAAAATTTTATCGAGTACTAGATGACTAGGTCTCTCAGATTTTTTTGTTTCGCAAAGACATAAGATATCATATATGTTAGAAATATGTTTATTTTTCTACTCTAAGATGCATTCGCAGGTAAAATTCGGAGGCAAATTGTGATCAATAGACAATATATTTTGGTTTGTATCCTTGTGGATGGTTGTCAGTAACAAAATTAAAACTTCAATTTGAAAGATTAATGAAAAATTATATTTTTGAGAGGGCATACATGAAACTGAAAGCAATTTGTAAGAAGATCAACTGAATTAAAATATAGTTAGTTCTTTTTCTGAGTAGCTAGACAGAAAAACATTATTCAGTCATTACACAGATCCATGCATGAACTGAAATGATAGTAGTTGACCCCGTGTAGAGTCAATTCGAATCTATTTCCTATTGTTTTTTCTTTACTATGCAATTTACTTACATGGATTGAGTGGAGACTTTTGAATTGAATATGAGATTTTGTTTTCTTGAAAACTGTTTAGATTTATAAGATTTTTCCTTGCTGTGGGTTTCATCAATTAACTGATAATGACATAGTTTAAATAGATTTTATACAGAAGTACATTTCAATTTTAAATAAAGTTTCATCAATACGAAGCAACTGTAATATTCTATATAGTTTCATTATTATGTTAAGCATTGAAAGATTATGTATCATCATCATCGTTAAATTACTGACAAGATCATGCATATATGCACCATTTGGTACAGTCTTCCCGCCGGTGGGAAAATGAATAGAAGTTTCTCAACTCTGTCACTTGTCACCACGTTGTTACTTAATTACTCATTATATATACAATTTGTAATTTTTTTTGAGATTATATGCAATTTGTAATTTACTATTTGCAATGTCTCCTTAGAACTGTTCAAACTAATTAATGATCGAGTGGAGATCAAAGTTGCTCTCGATCTTCTGTTCCGCTTGTTGTCTGCAAATCTGAGTAATAATTATATTGTGTTGGAGGATCCATATGACATTTAATAAAATATTTTTTCTTTTCTTTTTGTTTGACTATAGTCTATGGAAATTGTGCTGTAACACACGAACCGTTTACAAGGGATCAAGATCAATTTATGGCGACTTTTACTTTGATGAAACCCTAATTAGTGAGAGTTAGTGAAATGGTTAAAATAATTCAATCATTAGTCATGAAAGACTTTTAATTTGTACGTAATGACTCCATTAAAAAAGCATGTGATCTGCTTCGACCAAGGGAGTACGACATCCAAAGCGTTAACATTTAAAAATAAGGGAAGATTGCACTGAGAATCCCTATTCTTCAATTGGGTTGCAAATTAGTCTGATTCAAACATTTTAGTCCCTGTACTTTATAAATTATGTACGTTTAGTCCCTAATTTAACGGAAGTAGCTAACATTGTTAGTAATATTTTTAATGATTATTTTTGCTCTTTCAGTCAAAAAAAGATATATATATATATATATATATATATATATATATATATATATATATATTTTTTTTTTTTTTTGAGAAATTTGGAGAGGGTTTTTTTGTCTCCCATCAAAATGTAAAGCTTTCTATATTAAATCAGATTTTTGTACAAAGTTATGCCCTAAATATCTACAAACTAACCATCTTAAAAGAAAAGAAAAAAAGATATATATTTTATTTTTGCCAAGAAATAAATCTATAAAAATGATAATACACGCAATTATTTTATTATACACGAGCACATACTAATGCCACAATATGTGTGAATTGTGCTTTATATGTCCGAATTTTGCATTGAACTGAAATCGTCTGAATCCAAATTATACATGAACATGCACTGTAACATACTATCATAGTAAAGATTCATCTTAAAATTGAATATAGTTTTCACGGAAAGAGAGAATATTAATACACATTATTCTCATTGATCAAGATAATTACATCAATGGAAAGGATAATTAAACTTACTCTTCTCATTGATCAAGATAATTGGTCTCTAATCATGTTTATTTACCAAAGATTAAACTTTTATATGAGACTCATCCTTCTCTTCCTCATTCTCACGATTCTATCCAACTTCAGTTAGTTACTGGTAACTAATCTAACTACCATTTCTACTATACTATAATTTTGGACGTGTCTCATATAGGTGAAACGTGCCCAAATTCAACTACTCATATATTTTGAGTTTGTTTCTTTATAATTTTGTACCATTGAGAAATTATTCAATTTTAACTGGCCCATTTTCACGAAGACACATAGCCCAAAACCCAATTACCATAGGCCCATTCAAAGTCAACGTAATTGCTTGGAATGCAATGTAATAAAGTAATATAACAAACCAACTATTGTAAGGTGGGACTAAATATTTGATAAAAGATAAAACCGGTACAAAAAAAGCTTTCTCTTAATAAACCCGGTCCATGTAGACCACCGTGTAAAGATAGATGGCTCATGTGCACCATATCCACACCCTATTTGTATTCTTTTATATCACGTGAATGACTCCAATTTTCATTTTATTACAAGGAAATTTGCAATGAAAACCCTGCTTGTATGCCTTGTATTTTTGAAACTATTTTTCTTAAAATATTTTTGTTAAAAAAATATTGTTTAACAATGTTTTCTGGGAAAAAAATTGTATTTTTTTAATTAAAATATTTTTCAACAAATATGTTGAAGAAAAAAATGTTTCGAGAAATATTTCTAAGAAAAATATTTTTCAAGAAATATTTTTAAGAAAAATATTTTTCAAAAATTATTTTAAGAAAAATATCTTCAAAAATTATTTCTATTAAAATAATTTTTTAAAAACTTATGCAACAAAAATGTTAATTAATATTTGCAAAATATTATTCAAGTTACTAAGTATTAAAACTAACAATATTAATTTAATCTAGCAGTAGCAGTATGGGCTTTTTTGTAATCTTCACAGCAATATAAGTTTTTTTTGCAGTTTTCAAATGCAAGGGCTTTTTAGCAAGTTAGGCATAATGCAATTCAACGACGGTGACCATAATATCTCAATATATAAAATATATAAAATATATAAGATATACATGTGCGCAAAGCATATCTCATTAATTACCTAAAATAGCAATTAATTATTATAACGCCATAGCCCGCAGCAGAGCAAGGGAATTCATATTAAAAACATCAATATTCTTAGTTCTTTAACCTTTTTTTTTGTATTAAAAAACCAACATATTTAACAGTTAAACATATTTCTGTTACGGTGGGTAAAGAAAAGAATATGGCCCTACGTTCAAAGGAATGGTCATCAGAAACGCAATGTAGAATTTTTTTAAATTATAATACATTTTCTTTGACAGCTTATTTAAAATATCTAAGTACGAATATACGCGTCAAATAATAATATATAATCATAAATCATTGGAATTAATATATGATTAATCTTTGTTAGTGGTGGAACACTATGCATTTCCCTTTCGATCTCCTTAGCAATATGCTTCATTTTTACCATAATTATATCACCGTGGAAATTGTGTGCAAAAATGATCTCATGCCTGAGTAAAAAAAAGAAAAATCACATTTTATTTTGATGTTACACGCCTTTAACCAGAAATACTACTGAAATATATGTATTATGTATGATCGATGACATAAATATTTCTAGTGATAATTTCATGTAAATACTCATTCGAAAACAAATATCAATTTAATTTTTACTAGAAATCAAATTTTAAATATTATCAAATTATATTTCTAGCTAAAATATAGAAATCAAATTGAGTTAATAAACGTGCCATCCATCACAATTCCAACAGCTATGCTTGACATCCAAAAAACTTGTCATATTCTCTCCAATAATCTCTTTGCCCTATAAATTGAGGCATGCTACTCCTCATTTCTTCACAAGACCCTTCTGAATTCTTTTTAAACCAAAAACAAAACAAAAAGAAAAATGCAGCTTAAGGGGGTTGTCGTTACGCTTCTAGTACTCAGTCTCTGCACTGCCAGTCTAGGGCAGTTGGAATATGGTTTTTACAATGGCAAATGCGGAGAGAAGGACGTTGAATCCATCATCAAAGGAATTGTTACTTTTCGTTTTTACTTCGATCAGAAGATTATTGCTGCCCTCCTCCGCATGTTGTTCCATGACTGCTTTGTTCATGTACTTTATGGATAATTACATCCTAGTTAATTCATTAGTTCTGATTTTAATTGTAACTTCGTAGATCAAGTTGTACTAACAAATTTTTTGGTAATATACTTCTTTTATAGGGTTGTGATGCATCACTATTGTTGACTGGTCCAGATTCTGAGCAGACTGCGGTTCCAAACTTTAGTGTATTCGGTTTTGACCTCATCGAGGAAATCAAGGCAGCATTAGAGAACGAATGCCCAGGCATAGTCTCATGTGCCGATATCATTTCAGCCGCCACTAGAGATGCAGTTGTTTTGGTACATTTAACTTCATCCCCCCATTAACTTTTTGTACTTGTTAAGATTCATCCTTTCAAAGTAAATATGTTATGGTAAAATATCCATCTTTCATTTTTCTTTTGGGAATCCTAGGCTGGTGGAAGTCGATACGACGTGCCTTTTGGAAGAAAAGATGGACTGGTGTCTCTGGCAGAGGATGTTAAACTTCCCTCACCACTATGGTCAGTTCCTGAAGTACTCGACTATTATGGAGTCAAAGGATTCAACACCGAAGAAGTCGTTCTTTTGATGGGTAAATATGCTCATACATATAGTAGTCATATTTTACCCAAACTGCTCTAATTTATCCAAATTATAAACAACCGTTTGAATCATTAAATGACTAATTGATCTTAAGAAACATAATATCTAATTATGATAGAATAAAGAATGTTAACAATTAACATGATATTCGGTAAAATATTCTGATTATAAATCTTTTTATTCATAATGCAGGTGGCCATACAGTTGGAGTCACCCATTGTAACTTCATTAAGAGCAGGCTGTACGACTACAAAGGCACTGGGCAGCCCGACTCATCGCTGAATGGGTTTTACATCTTTTTCCTTAGTGCCTTCATCTGCCCTAACGACCCATCATCTGACAACATGTTTGTCTTCCTAGATGACCCATCAAGTGTACTTACTGTTGACAACATGTATTACAAACATATCCTCGACAACAAGGGAATCCTCCCAATTGATAATTATCTGGCTTTCGATCCAGCAACAGCATCTATCGTTCAGTCCTACGCTGATAATAACCAAAATTTTCTCGAAAAGTTTGGGGAGGTTTTAGTCAAGTTGGGCTCAGTTGACGTGCTGACTGGAGACCAAGGAGAGATCAGGAAAGTTTGTTCCCGCACAAACTAAGAGATGTTCCGCCAGTTCGTTTCATTAAAGCACGACGTCAAGCTAATTGTTGTGTGATTTTTTGTTTTGTTATAATGGTATTATCGGCATGATGCCGATAGTGTTGTCTATTTTTGTTCCTGCTTCATTTCATTCTTTTGTTTGAGGATTTCTTGTTGACAAGTCATGAGTGTGCCGTAATATGTATTGTTTCAGATCATTTTAATGAATAAAAACCGTTGATGAGTAACTTTTTAGTTTATACTTCATACTTTATTGAGTTTATTCCTATACTGGTCCATGTTTGTGAAATAAACAGCCTATGACAGAACATGCACTTGGATGGATCAATAAACGTCCCACACCTATTCACCAAGTGACACCACCCAGAGCGCCGGTCCTGCGTATTGAGAAGCCTTTGACAATTGTTATGATGAGGCATTAATTCAAAGTTGAAACTTGAAAATATTTCACCTTAAATTAAATATATTTTCAAATACGAAATAATATATACTTATGAAATGAGCCAAAAAAAAGAATATTGTTTTTGGAAGATTTAGAAAAAATAAAAATAAATAAAGAGTGAATCATGAATAACAATTTTGTAACAAATTAATAGGCAATTCTGAAGAAATAGTGAAACAAAAACAATTCAGAAAACCACTTTCATTCATGAATTGATGGGATTGAGAACCAATGATAATATTCTGTGGAATATAATTGGTGATTTTAATTTAGTGCGTGAACTTAACGAGCGTTCGACCGGGGCAGGTAATCATAACTTATGCTTGGCATTCAATAATGCGATTAACTCTCTAAGCATTACTGAGGTACCACTTATTGGGCATTGTTTTACTTTTTTTTTTTTTTTTTTTGAAGGATTGCACGCCAGAGGCGTTGCAATCATTTGTATAAAAATGTTAAAAAAGGGTTTTTACAACATTGGACCCTCTTGTAGAGCAGATGAGTCACAAGGTCTAATACAAAAACACAGAACAGCAAAAAGAAAACCAGAATCAAAATACACCCCTAATGGACGACCAGACCGTTTTTTCTCCCGAATAGACCAAGCTTTCATAGACCCGAACCGGCAACACACCTTTTCTAGAATTTCGCTTTCACCATTATGCAACACAACCTCTGATCACATTCCGATCAAGCTCGCTCTCATTAAAGATAATGCAACTAAAAGGATACACATATTCGAATTGAAATGGCTCCATTATAGCGAAACCGTAATCTAGTAAAGGCATTTTGGGGGGAGACGCCGCTTTCTAATAACCTATGAGATAATTTAATATTAAAAGCGACAAAAATAATAAGAGGTCTCCACAAGTGGTACTCAGATCGATGGCGTAATTGTAGGATTAATGTCTTAGGCCAAATGTATTTGTGCTAGGAAATTGATTATGTATTAGGACATTATTATTTATTCAATAAAGATTGTTTTTTATATATCTGTGTGTATGGGTTGTGAATGTAAATCTTATATCAACCAAGAATGACACTTCGGCTTCACGTCATCAGAATACGTGATTCTGATAGTAGAACTGTGAACCATTTTTTTTTTTGAATAGCAGAAAACTGTTTTTCATTTTCTCCTCCTTTCGTTTTCTAGCTCTTTCTTTCGTTTCCCTTTTATTTGTCTTTTACCAATGTGACCGCATCTCATCCTTTCTTTCCAGTCCAAGCGGCAAGTGATTTTCTTTTGTCTTTTTTCTTTTTGCATGGGATCTCGTGGGAATTGTGCTACTTAATTACGTTTGGGCCACATAAATTCTTATGGGCTTTAGCTTAAATCAATATTTTACTATTATATCAGCTTAGAGGGTTAAAACGATTGAAGGTCCTGGAAGCTTGGAAGTCTTTGATGAATGTCAATTCAGCCATGATTCAGAACCGGCCTGACACCACCACAAATCTTATTATACTTTATCTAAATTAACTGACGCACCTACCACAACATTTGATCACATACCTCTCAAATTGAATGTTTCATGTATAGGATACAAAACATTCAAAACGGTAAGGTCTTGGTTCAACAGGAAAAAACTTTAAAGAACTGGTCACTTCCTTGTGGAATAAGGAGATACAATCTAACATTTCAACAAAAAATTTCCCAATAAAACTTGGCACACTAAGAAGGAATTTAATTGCATAGTATAAGAAAATTAACCTTAACATAAATATTAAAACCAACTTGATCAAAAAAGTTATCCAGATTCTGAATAGACTGGAAGAGTGTAGGAACCTAACGATACCAGAATTCAGGCTTAGAATTTGACTTGAAGAATTTTCCTTGAATTAGAAAATGAACGTGAGACCAATTGGAAAAAAATGTGCCTCTATTGGATGGCTCCAGAATGGGGACCAGAACTCAGCATAAATGTAGTGACCACAATCAAATATAAGAATAATCTCATCCTACGTCTAGACACTCCATTCGGGGCTTTAACAGACACATAAGATATAGTTAATGAATGCTCAAAGTTCTATAAGCAACTCATGGGTTTAATGGCCTAAGAACTGAATCAAGTTATTCTCTCAATTTTCAAAATCATGCTCCTCTCCTTCACAACCCTAATGTGGATTTTACGACAAAAGAAATCAATAGGGTCGTTAAATCTATAAAGAAGAGATGACCGACGGATCTCGAAGGGTTGCCATCAGAATTCTTCAAAACTTTCTGGAACCTCATCCGATCTGCCATCACTTGACTAGTGGATGAGTTTTGAACAATAAACTTGACCCATGGAGAATCAATGAGGCATGTATCCTTTTTTGTTAGGATTTCTTGTCGGAAGCGTGAATTTTGACGTGGATTCGAGGCACCTTTTGGTGTCTTTAATGGTGGCCAAGAGAGAGAGAGAGAGAGAGAGAGATGAAGAGATGCAAAATGAACCCTTGTCTTATCCTTTATGTCAAAGGTCTTAAATACATACTAAAAATAAAAGCCCAAATGAGCCCAAATATGCAATTAGGGGGTCCATTCAACAATCTCCACCTTGGACCCGAATTGCATCATAACTAAACATAAACAAATGCAAAAAATAAAAACATACATAATGTACTAGCAACATGCTAGTTACAAACTGAAATTAAATCGGAACACAATTTAAACTTAGCAATCGGAAGAGGCTTGGTGAGCATATCTGCCGGATTCGATTTGGTACCAATCTTATTCACCACAATGTTTCCTTCCGCCGTCACATCTCGCACAAAATGGTACCTCACGTCAATATGCTTCGTCTTGTCGTGGTACATGCGATCCTTCGTCAAATGAATGGCACTTTGATTGTCACAATACACCGTGACCGGATTCTGAATGGACAATACCTCGCCAACAAAACCCCTTAGCCAAATACCTTCCTTTATCGCTTCGGTTAACGCCATGTACTCGGCCTCGGTAGTCGAAAGAGCAACGGTTGATTGAAGTGTGGCTTTCCAATTAATCGCACACTTCCCAAACGTAAACACGTACCCAGTTAGCGAACGCCTTTTATCGAGATCGCCCGCAAAATCCGAGTCAACATAACCCGTTAACTCACCATTCGGATCGGATCCGAATTCTAAATATGCATTCATCGTACCTTTCAAATAACGGAAAATCCATTTTACCGCTTCCCAATGTCCCTTTCCGGGACATGACAAATACCGGCTCACGACACTAACCGCTTGCGCCAAATCCGGTCGGGTACACACCATCAAATACATCAAACTCCCGACCGCACTCGAATATGGAATCTTCTCCATATATTTCCGCTCCGAATCGGTTTTCGGAGATAAATCCGCCGACAATTTAAAATGAGCCGCAAGAGGGGTAGAAACTACCTTCGATTTATGCATATCAAAACGGCGTAAAACCTTTTCGGCGAAACCCGCTTGCGAAAGAGTCAACTTCCGCTCGGGTCGGTTCCTCGAAATCTCCATTCCAAGAATTTTCTTAGCGGGTCCCAAATCCTTCATCTCAAAAACGGAATTCAAATCCGCTTTTAACCGCTTAATTTCCCCCAAATTGGACGACGCAATAAGAATGTCATCCACATAAAGAAGTAGATACACAAAACTCCCGTCATCTAATTTCTTTAAATAGACGCAACTATCGTAATTAGATCGAGAAAAATTAACGCTTACCATAAAAGCGTCAAACTTCTTGTACCATTGTCGGGGCGATTGCTTGAGACCATAAAGCGATTTATTTAATCGACATACACGAGTCGGTTCGGTTTGGGGTTCGGTTAGGTTTTCAAAATCCGGAAGTCCTTCCGGTTGGCTCATAAAAATTTCCTCCTCCAAATCGCCATGAAGAAAAGCCGTTTTTACGTCCATTTGCTCGAGTTCCAAATTTTTCAACGCGACAATCCCGAGCAATAATCGAATAGACGTGTGTTTCACGACCGGAGAAAACACGTCATTAAAGTCCACACCTTGGACTTGGCTATATCCTTTCGCGACTAGCCTTGCTTTGTAGCGCACATTCGAGCCATCGGTTTTGCGCTTAAACACCCATTTGCACCCGACAACTTTCTTATTTTTCGGAGGGTTCACAAGAGACCATGTCTCATTTCGCTTCAACGAATCTAACTCCTCCTTCATAGCGGAAATCCAATTTTTCGCTTCTTTTGAATTAACCGCTTCTTTATACGTGGACGGTTCGCAACTATCCACGTCTTCTGCAATAGCCAAGCAATACGCAAAATCAGAATATCCATATCTCGAAGGTGGTCGAATGGTCCTTCTGACACGATCGCGGGTTAGCTCGTACGTTTGCGGATCGAATTGGCTTTCTTCTTCATCAACTCGGGTCGGGTTTAACGAATCGGGTTCGGATCGGTTTTGGTCGGCTTGGGCTAACTGGTCTCGGGTTTGACCTTTAAAACCGTCTGCACTTAGCGGTATTTCATTCCCAACATTTTCCGACTCATCATGCTCCACCTCGGAATGAACCGTGTCATTTATTCTCAACTCATGCGCATTTTTTCCTCGAATCATTTCCGCTTCGTTAAAAATAACGTCTCTCGAAATGATAAATTTGCCCGACTTGGGACACCATAATTTATACCCCTTAACATTCTCGGGATATCCAACAAATACGCATTTCTTCGACCTCGGTTCCAACTTGCCGTCATTGACATGCACATATCCGGGACACCCGAATATTCTCAACATCGAATAATCGGCCGGTTTTCCCGACCAAACTTCTTCCGGCGTTTTCAACTCAATCGAGGTAGTCGGAGATCGATTAATCAAATAGCACGCCGTGCTAATCGCTTCTGCCCAAAATTCTTTTCCCAAACCCGCATTTGAAATCATACTTCTCGCACGCTCAAGAAGTGATCTATTCATTCTTTCGGCCACGCCATTTTGTTGTGGGGTATGCACAACGGTTTTGTGTCGCAAAATACCTTCGGCCGCACAAAAATCATCAAACTGGCGATTACAAAATTCCAACCCATTATCGGTTCGCAACCGCTTGACCCGTTTACCCGTTTGAGTTTCTAGAAGTTTCTTCCAAATTTTGAAATAATCGAATACTTCGCGTTTTTCTCTCAAGAAAAATACCCAAACTTTCCTCGAAAAATCATCAATAAAAGTGAGCATATACCTTGAACCTTTTCCTTTGGACGGTTCGCGAGAAGGCCCCCAAAGGTCGGAGTGAATGTATTCCAATTTCTCCTTTGTCGTATGAATGGCGGTCGAAAAACTCACTCGCTTATGCTTCCCGAAAACGCAGTGCTCGCAAAATTCCAGATTTCCGGTACTTTGACCGCCCAACAAATTTCGCTTGCTTAAAATCGTCATACCACGCTCACTCATGTGACCCAATCTCATATGCCACAACTTCGTAATTTCCTCATCCGTAATCGAACTTGAACGGACAACAGCGGCAGAACTGAACGAGACGGGTTTTGTTTCGGGTTTGGTTGTTGGAATCCAAACCGGTTTGGTTTGAACCGGATTCGGTTTTGGGTTGGACTTGGGTTGAACCGGATTTTCTTGAACCGGTTTTTCTTGAACCGGGTTGAACCGAGCCGGTTTTTCTTGAACCGGATTGAACCGGACCGGTTTTTCCTGAACCGGCGCGAACCGGGTCGGTTTTTCCTGAACCGGAGCGAACCGGGCCGGTTTTTCATGAACCGGCATGAACCGAGCCGGTTTTTCCTGAACCGGCGCGAACCGGGTCGGTTTTTCCTGAACCGGAGCGAACCGGGCCGGTTTTTCATGAACCGGCATGAACCGGGCCGGTTTTTTCTGAACCGGCGCGAACCGGGCCGGTTTTTCCTGAACCGGCGGGTTTTCTTGAACCGGGCTTGAACCCGATTTTTCCAAAATAACTGTACCGGCCTTTCCGGTAACCGTCGAGGCTTGCAAAAAATAAAGTGTACCAATGCGTTTCGCCTTCATGATTGTGAGGGCACCGATTGAAACGCGCATTACTCCACCTTCACTTCGGAACTTGCAACCTCTTTCTTCAAGCGATCCCAACGAGATAAGATTTTTCTTCAAATCGGGTATGTGCTTCACACCCGTTAACGTCCGAATTCGCCCATCATGAAACTTGAGCGATATTGAACCGGTACCGGCAACCTTGCAAGAATTATTATTTCCCATAATAACTCTCCCATCCGTAGGCTCGTACTTTACAAACCAACTTCGATTCGGAGTCATATGTTGAGATGCCCCCGAATCCATAATCCAACAATTCTCATCCTCTAAGCAATTATCGACAACGGAAAGCGAATCAAAATTGTCGATATTTGCTGAATTAGCCGATTCGGAACCTTTGCCACGATTATCCGCCGATTGCTTATTCTTCAATTTGTAACAATCGACCTTGATGTGGCCTTTTTTCTTACAATAATTGCAAATAATATTTGGATTATATTTACCCTTGGATTTCGACCGGCTTCTCCAATTTTTCGACGACCGATCCGATGACCGACCGCGATCCACAAACAAACCGGAACCCGTACCGGTTTTCTCGTTGGTTATCTCACCATCAATGTGAGATTTCGCTTGCAAATTCGATTTAACATCCTCAAGAGAGATTTTCTCCCTTCCATAAATCATCATATCTCTAAACCCCTTATATGAAGCGGGTAAAGAGCACAAAAGCAAAAGAGCTTGATCTTCATCATCCACCTTTGCGTCAATTTTGGTCAAATCATTAATAATCGACGCAAACTCCGAAATATGTTCGGACACGGAACCTCCCTCCGACATCCGGAGCGTATAAAGACGCGACTTTAACCGCAATCGATTCGTGAGCGACTTTTTCATATAAATATTTTGTAATTTTTCCCACAAATCTTCCGCCGTCTTTTCCTCCATAACCTCTTGCAATGTCCCATTGCTAAGGCATAATTGGACAATGGAAAGAGCCTTATCATTCATATCTCTCCATTTCTTGTCCGTTATCGCATCCGGCAAATTGTCTCTCCCAAAAATCGCATCTTTTACCCCATGACTGGATAAAATTGCCAACATACGAACTTGCCACAAGGCAAAGCTCGTCTTACCGTCAAACTTCTCAATATCAAACCGTCCCGACATGTCCATTAACCCAAAAACTAAAGTTCCTCCTTCGGTTTTGAACCGGTTTGTACCGGTTTAGGCAAAGCGTGAAATCCGGTAGAGATTTACGTGTAGAACCTCGCTCTGATACCAGATTGTTAGGATTTCTTGTCGGAAGCGTGAATTTTGACGTGGATTCGAGGCACCTTTTGGTGTCTTTAATGGTGGCCAAGAGAGAGAGAGAGAGAGAGAGAGAGAGATGAAGAGATGCAAAATGAACCCTTGTCTTATCCTTTATGTCAAAGGTCTTAAATACATACTAAAAATAAAAGCCCAAATGAGCCCAAATATGCAATTAGGGGGTCGATTCAACATTTTTAATTCCTAAAGTCAAACCCTCTATCAAGCTGGAAAACTTTAGACCAATTAGCATCATATCAAACGTTGTCAAGATTATTTCTAAACTACTGGCTGGCAGATTACAACCTTTGATTTGACACATTGTAGATAGGCACAAAATGGCATTCATATTAAAAAATGAATTAGTCAAACATTTTTAGTCATGAGGGAATTACTGCCACAGGCTAAATGAGACAAAGTACCAACTATCCTGATCAATATAGATTTCTGAAAAGTATACGAGACAGTGAGATAGGATTTTCTTCTCCAAAGTTTGGAAAGTAGGGGATTCCCGCAAAGATGGAATAAATAGTTCAAACAATTACTTCGATCTGTAATTTTGTTAGGGTTAGGGAAGGACAAAATTTTATCATGTAAAAGAATTGAGACAAGGTGATCCTCTATTCCCTTTGTTATTCAACATTGGTGGCAGACGTCCTCCAACACAACAAAGTATCATACCTATACTCACTCCATCTGTTACAAACCAATCATAAACCCTACAATTTGTACATCATACATCCATCATAATGGAAGCCGAGCCTAGAAATCTAAAAATGATAGTCATAGTTGAAACTCTTCTCAAAAGCTTCCGGACTTTGTATCAACAATGATAAAACCTCATTCATTCCAATAGGAGTTGCTCAAGAACTACTCGGCATTATCTCACAAAACCTACAGTGCCAACAAGTTGAAATACCGATTGAATATCTAGGAATGCCTCTTACGCTTAGGAAAATCCTCAAAGTTGTTGTTCCTACCGTTACTAGATAGAATTCAACCAAAAATTAGTAACTGGCATAACATAATTTTCTTTCTTCGTTTCTCTTTCTTTTCTTTCCTTTTGTGTTCTTTCTTTTTTGGTAATTTTTAGTGATTTTGTATGGTTTTCTTTTCTTTTTGTTGTAAATGATTTTGTAAATAATTTTTTATTTTAATAAAAATTGGACGCAGGATTTATGAGCCTGCTCCAAATATTCAAAAAAAAAAAAAAAATTAGCGACTGGCATAACATAATATTGTCCTAAGTCGGAAGACAAACAATTGTTGAGGCAACTATACAACGGATCCTTCCCTATCATATGCAATGCTTCTGTTACACCCCGGAACCAAATAATGGAAAAAAAGGGCCTAGTTGATTAGTCACACTTTGAGTAGTGAATGAAAATTGGAATTACTTAAATAGGCTGGTGCATTAACTACTAGCACCAACTAAGCTTAAGCTCTTTTCAGGACAATATGGTGTGGGCCTGAAGGTTGGGCTGGGCCAATTAATGTACTAGACTCTACCAAATGGTATTCAGAGCAGTTCGATCCTGGGGGTACTATCGTGCGGCCGGAAATGTACCATACTGTTATCATACCCAGAGAACCTGAGGATCGTATATGTCTCAGTGGGGATACATGTATGGGATGAAGGTGCGCACGGATGTGTACTAGGACGAGACTAGGACCACGTGCTAGTTCTGACGGGGATGTCAAAAAAGTTACTTAAATAGGCTAGTGCATTAACTACTAGCACCAACCAAGCTTAAGTCTTTTTCAGGACAATATGGTGTGGGTCTGAAGGTTGGGCTGGACCAGTTAATGTACTAGACTCTAACAATCAACTTCAAACTCCCGAAAATATTCTTATGGAAGCTGATGAAATGATTAGAAGTTTCTTGTGAAGAGGAGACGAGATGTGCCATGGCATCCACTGCCTCTTATCTTGAGGAAGAGGCTCTAAACCGATTGGAATGGAGGTTTGAGAATCATAGACCTACAAAACTAGAACATATCAACGCTTACTAAATGGTTCACGCCAGGTAATACTTATCAAGCCAGTCTTTGGGCTTCATCAATCCAAGAAATCTATGGCTCAGACATGCACACAATAGGAATATAATCCCCTTCTGGAGTCTCCTTTATAAAAGACTTAATCTCCATAGCTCCAATTTTGGGCTCCCAATGGATTTCGGTCGCATCCAGGCATTATTCAAATCCAAATCTATTTGAAAGTTAGGAGATCTAAATGCGAATCCAAACCAACTAAGAAAATCAAGATCCATATGCGAATCCAAATCTATTTTCTAACGGATTTGGATTGGATTTTAAATTCTATTATGAAGTTTTGAAAATAATTTAGACATAAATATATAAAGAATACTATAACATAGACAAAAAAAAAAGTTATAATTATTATAAATATAATTAATGTGGATGTCCAATACTGGACCATAAGCAAAGATAAATTAGGAAATACTTGTGAGAATGGAAGGATTTGTGCAGGATATTTACTACTGTATTTTCTATTGTATTTAGGTTAGATTATTTACTTTATTGTAATTCTAAATCAGAAAAAATATTTCTTGGCCACCACTCACCCTCTATTATATAAAGGGAGCAATGACTATTGTATTCTGAATCACACATTTGAATAAACAATTTGTCTCCTCCAATTCTCTCTTTTCTATTGTTCTTGTTCTTTATTTTATAACACGTTATCAGCACGACTCTCTGACCTAACGTAAGAGGTATGAATTGTCATTATTTCTTATACACCAATATTTTCTTATTCGGATTCTTTTCTTCCTTTATTCGATTTTTATTTTATTTATTTATTTGATCTCCGGACAACATGTTATTATTAATACATGTTTATTTTTAAGCACCAGACGTTGCTTGTTCAATTTTATTTACACAACAAGAAGTTGCATGTTTATTTTTACTTACGCACCAGAAGTTGCTTGTTTAATTTTATTTACGCAACCAGAAGTTGCATGTTTATTTTTACTTACACACCAGAAGTTGCTTCTTTAATTTTATTTACGTAACCAGAAGTTGCATGTTTATTTTTATTTATGCATCAGAAGTTGCAAATATATTTATCTTTATTTTTATGTACATTTATTTTATGCACATTTATTTTTACGTATATTTATTTTCTGCACATTTATTTTTATGTAAATTTATTTTTATTTATGCACTTGTAGGTGCAATAATTTTATTATTTGCACATAAGCTGCAAAATTTATTTTATGCACCAGAAGTTGCAAAATATAGCACCAGTAGTTGCAATAATATAAATCAGAAATATTCTCTTAATCTCGAATATCAACTCTCAAATAATAATTTGAGAAAAGATGAAGAATATATATATATTAAATAAAGATATTCCTTACATTTTATTTTGCTCTTCAAGCAACAACAAGGGGAAGAGAGTTGTAAGATATATTGAAAGTCAATATCATATTTTATTGTGAATAAGCAAACTAATGAGTTGTAAACGAAGAAAATATACAAAACTTGTCTAAATAATTGTACTTAATTCCCAGAAGTGAATGTTGCAAAATAATAACATAAATGAGACTAATGTCAGAAGTCATTACAAGAAAATCATACAAGACAATGAAAAGATACAATAAGATATAATTTATGACTGATTCTAAAATATGTTTTTTAGATCTTTTATGAAAGAGCATTGTTTATGTACCTGTTGTACATCAAAATATTTTGTTGAATTCTATAAAGTCTCTTTAAAAGAAAAGAAAAAAAAATATGATTAAATATGTTTGTAATTGAAAATCATTTCAGTAAGCTCTTAAATATTACATGATACTTTATATTTATTCAATTTATTTTATTTATTTGTGGAATCCAAAATGGATGATAAAGACATATGTCCAGCAGACATTGAACAACTAAAATATTACTTAGAAATTGAAAGGCAGTGTTAATACAATATCACGTATTATAAATATAATTCAAGACTCCAGAAGAATTATTATTTTGCCCTCTTAATAAACAAAATATATATAGAAAATGCTTTAAAATTGTGAATTACTATCATTGTTTCTTGTATATAAAAAAAATCATGAATTTCATACAATTGATTTCGCATCATTCCCAGAAGTGAATGTACCACATATATATGTCGTGATTGTGAATGTGTATGTGGACGTAAAAGAGGTCAAGGTCGAAACTATACTTGCCATTGTGATGATTATATTCAGAAGAACGCACAAGAAAGTGGAAAGAGCACACAAAAGATAACTTTTAAATGGTCTAAAAGTTTATGTGGTAGTAAAGGACATTTGGTATATTCATGTGTACGCCCTAGAATCTTGTGGAGCTTTATTTAGCTGCCTTGAAGGCAAAGAGAAAATAATAATGTCAACGTTGGTTATTACGATAATGAAAATGTTGATAACCGATAATGATACCATCCGCTGGATCTAAAGTGCATTAGCGAGAACGAGTTAGAGAAAGAACCGAATAAGAAAATTTTCTTTTATTTTCTTTTATATTCTTATTATTATTGTTATTATCATTATCATTATTTTTCTTTCTTTTAATACTACTAATATGAATCAAAGTATCTATGGGCACAATAAGAGTTATAAATATATGTCCCTCATTGCAGTGGACGATATTTCTGCATTTTGAGAAATGTTCATGAAAGAAATCTATACTAGAACAACATGCAAGTTTTCTATTGATTTGTATTATCAAGGACTAATACAATTAAGTCATATTTATTAGTAAATCAGAAGTTTATTGACTTAGAACTTATTTATGCTTCTGCATAATATATTTGGTCCAGTCGAAATGCAATTTTGTGATTTTGACATGAACTTGAAATTCACTAATTAGAAAAGTAACTTTATTATAAACATGAACTAGAAGTTCAATAATTTGAAATGTAACTTAATAATTTGACATGAACCAGAAATCCACTAATTCCAAGAGAAATTTCATGATTTGGCATGAAATAGAAGTTAACTAATCTCGGAGCAATGATGATGCAAATAATCACAGAGAACTGTTAAGTGATTATAATTAATCGTTGGCCCATAATAATAAAATGAAAGCTCATCTTTTGATTGAGGCCATGTTGCAGCACTAATTAGAGTAAAGCCAACATTTTATAATAAGTACTCCCCATTATAATTTGTGACCGGCCTGCAGCCAAGTAAATACTATTTAAAATCTTTTAGATGTATAATATTTATTCCGGTAGCGCCACCACAACGCACAAAAATAGGTCACAAATAAAATTCGGACATATATGTTAAGTTAATTGGCCTGCATAATTTGATATCTTGAACTTCATTACATGAATTTATTCACTACATAATTTCTTGATTATAAATTTGATGTGAGAAATTTTCGATGATTATCTAATTTTGATACTTAATCTTATATATATGAACTATAAGTTAAAATGTAACTCATTTGTAAAATATAGCAAATTTATTATCAGATATATTTGTTCTTTCATAAAAGTAATCTGATAACATCTTAATTAGGATGGATATCCCTGGAGGATCATCCAAAAACACACCTGAAGTGTGTTAGATGTTTATAGACAAAATTTCAGAAGAAAGAATTGAATGAATACCCAAGTGATTGTTGTGAAACAACCAAGTATTAATGAATATGTTCAAGATATAATAGACAATGAAAGTCCTGAAGAACTTGATTAATAATTAATGATAACATTAGGGCGAGAGAAACAAGAGCTGTAAAATATAAGTTATATCTTATATGGAATGCATCATTAATATCTTTCACTTAGATCCTCGAACAAATTTATATGAACTAGAAGTTCATAAATTTATTAATGTGAAACAACATGTAATTATATTATTTATATTGATGCAAAAATGATTATCAGATCATATATTCCAGCATTAAGTGTTCATTGAAATACCCATACCATTAGATAATTCTATGCTTGAGATATTCCAGAAGCATGGTCGACCAATCGGTTCCAATGATAAAGATCCAAGGAAGAAGAAAGAGCATGATAAGAAAGTTGGCTTGAAGTTATCAATACTTCTAAATGATTAAATTCTTCTGAAAAGAATATTGATGATAAAAGAGTAGAAGACAATGACGAGCAAGTTACCCCAGAAGAGATTTAGGTACCTAACAATACTGAAAATATTGGAAATGATGAGATCTCAATAAATTATGTCTCTATTAGAATAAATATGGAACCGAAATAAAATTACGATTAATCAAAATTTATTTATGCAATTGTAGTTGATATAATAAATGAAAATGATGATCTAGAATTAAAATTATTTGTATAATGTCGACAGATAAAGTATTGGCCAAATCGAAAGATGTGATTAAAGCATCATTATTTTCACTAGTGAAATACAAAAAATATGGACATGTAGTCCTAACACCTGGCGTTGTATAACGATAACTTATAAGCGGGTATAACTTATAAGAGGGTGTTTTAAGAATATGTAATGAGAAAATTAAATTGTGATATGCACTTATATCTTTTAATTTTTTTGTCCTTGGAGGACTCATTAACGTAGTAGTAAATTATTCATATCTCATTTGATTGGAATATATTAATGAAAATCCCTGAAGCATTTTAAACTCTCGAGAGATTTAATTTATTAAATTACAAAGATCTTTGTACGAATTAATGCAATATTGAGATATGTGGTAAAATTGCTATAACGAATGTTTGTTGAATGAATGTTATGTAATTGATCAAAATTACATATAGGAAACTATATATTTATCGTTTGAATGTTAATATATATATTGATGATTTAGAACTTTATGGTACTCCCGAAGGGCTCCAAAAGCTACCATATTATTCAAAAGAATATAAGATTAAATTCTTTAAGGCATAAAATATTATCTTGAATCATAAATTGAATATTTTTTCCCTAAGGAGTTATTGTTTCACAATCCATCTATTACAATGATATAATGTGGAGAAATGACATCCATTAAGATCATCAAGATAACTTGTTTGATATATTGACAATTGAAATAAAGGATGCTGAGTTATTTTCATGCATGAGCATGATAGTTGTGAAATGAATATTTAATGAATCTCCTCGAATAATGATCCAACAGATCTCTTCATAAGCCTATATTACAGAGATTGGACTTTTTCATCTTACATATAGTTGTATATATGAGGGGAAGAAATAATACGCACTGCATCTTTTTCCCTTGTCTATGATTTTTCTCCTAATGGGTTTTCCTAGCAAGCTTTTTAACAAGGCAGTTTTTGTGCGTAATATATAGAATGATGATGTACTCTTTGTTCTTCACTAGAAAATTTTGCCAATAGGGTTTACCTAGTAAGGTTTTAATGAGACATAGTTAATATATGAAATAATAATAAATAATGATAATACGCGATGCACTCTTTTTTTCTTAGCCAAGGTTTTGTTCTACTAGGTTTCCTAGTAAGGTTTTTAATGAGGCAGCTTCTAATGCGTATGAAATATGGACATCGAAGGGGAGTGTTATGAATATAATTAATGTGGATGTCCAATACTTAGACCCTAAGCAAAGATAAATTAGGAAATGTTTGTGAGAATGGAAAGAGTTGTGCAGGATATTTACTAGTGTATATTCTATTGTATTTAGGTTAGATTATTTGCTTTATTGTAATTCTAAATCAGGCAAGAAATTTTTTGGCCACCACTCATCCTCTATTATATAAAGGGGGCAGTGACTATTGTATTCTGAATCACACATTTGAATAAACAATTCGTCTCCTCCAATTCTCTCTTTTCTATTGTTCTTGTTCTTTATTTTATAATAATAACAAAATTTATCCAATACACTTCAGAATCGTAGATAATATTCTAATACAAAATAAATCATATTAATACAACTCAAAATTATACATATTTTTTCCCTTGAACTCAAATGCGAAGTACCTTACTGGAAACACTGATTGATAAAGTATATGAATCTTTGGCTTAGTTGATTCAAATTTGGAAACATACAAAAATTGGTTAGAAAATCAAAATATATTATGGAGAAATAAGAGTTAGAGGTTTAATTAGCCCAAAAAAATATTTCTCAATAAAAATTACTTTTGAGAAAAGTATATACTGTGAGCAAATGAAAATTATTTTTACAAAATTCAAATTAATTAATTGAATTGCAAAGAAAATTATATATTACATGTCATTATCTTCTCCATGCTTCATAATTGATGAAAATCTTGGATGAAAAATATTCTCACATTTTCGTTTGTTAAAAAAATATTGATTAGTAATTTAAAATCTATTTTCAGATTGACAAGTGTAAATGTGTAATGTTCATAGTAGCATATACAATGGATACTCACGCTTTGCGCAAAGTTTATAATTTTTTATCGATAAAAATAATGCTGATGAAATTTAGTAATATATTATATTAAGGCCAGAAATTTTTCATTAGTATGCCACGACAATAAATGAGTTATGTAAGAGAGCAACCCAAATACCATAAACTAAACAAAAACTACATTGTTTAAACAAAATGATCTATTAGAGTACAAAAAAATGTTAAAATATTAAAAAACACGTATAGGAACTTCACTCTTAGAATATCATTTAATTCATGCTACAACCTATTATACAAACTATCATATAACTAATATACTACAGTCTAAGTTGCATTTTTTTTCTCACGTTGTAGATGCTTAGGTTCTTTTGGTTAAATATGCATGGCTAGCAATGTGTAAAGCTTCTCTAACAATCTAGAACTTGGTAACATCACGGAGTTTAAATCCAACAGGCTTTAGGGAATAAAAGAAGCCTTGACTGCAAGAACCCACCGGGTACACACATATTTCAGATGATCTCTTCAAACACAACTCATATGAACTTCAGACACATTAAGAAAAGTCAGTTTATAAATGCTATTGAGAGCCTGAGTGAATGTGAAGTCAAAAAGGCAAGCAATCCGACTTCATAGCTGAAACTGACTCAAAACAGGTAATAAAAATATAGGATGTACATTTAGAGCCTTTTCTAAACTCTTGTCAGCTACATATGCGACACCTGAAGAATCCAAAATAACAACCCACAAATTAGATAGTTTTAATTAAGTACTGCTATATTAGATAGATATGATTGCTTACTTCTACAGGTTAAGGAATAAAAGTTTTTCTCTTAATGATATAAATTAGCAAATTTAAGACTGCAACTGGTGAATCTTAATTTCTGAAAATTGCCTTATCTGCCATATTAGTAAACTCTTTTTTATAGACACAGCATGTTTATAGTACTAATAGCCTAGATAAGAACAATAACAAATAAATAGTTAGAGTCTTGAACAATCATTAGGATCAGATCAGAAATTTAAAATATAAAGCCTTACAAGCTATGAAAAGGAACAAAATAAATTAATAAACTTGGAAGGGTCCATTAAGATTATTTTATCATAGTAAATAATAACGCAACTGCTGATGTAAAATCAGAACCTCTAGGAACGACAATTGAACATAATCAATTACAATTTATGAATTTTAGAAATGGCAGACATTTTGATGCATAGAGCTTAAATTAGTTAAATTGCTCGGTACAACTACTCCACAAAAGAGATGCTTAAATTACTGAAAAGTCCATATAAAAATTTGAGGGGGAAGTGGAGGGGCGTGCTATTTGTTTTGATGTATAAATATCAATACACATTATCAGTGGCAAAAAAGAGAAATTGAGGGGAAATTACCTAACTGGTACCGTAATTGAAGGCGTCCAACGGGTACTGAAAAATATTCACAACCTCGATTTACACTGGCTCCAAGACTCTATATTGCAAATTAGATCGATTTCTTCAGGTATAATAATGGATTGGTGCAGTTCATCCCAAATGCTCAATTTCAAAGGCAGAATAAAGAATCCTAAAGGACCAAAATTAAGCAAGAAAAGGATTAAATTTGAAGAATAAACTGGAAAAAAAATCAACATTCACAACAAAGGCTTACTATTGAGGCATTCTTCTAGATAGATTGTTCATTTGGGTTCCAAACTGACAGAACCGGGGTTATGCTTTAGCCCCTCACATGCAGCACCACCAGATCCGCCGTTGTTAGGATAGCCGTTCGCCCCTCCATTGAATTTCTTCTCTCAATTCATTAAAAAAAAAGAATCTCTTCTCAAAAGGCCTTGTGCCGTTTGTTCCCACCCCTCTTTCTTCCATTCATGGATTTTAGGGCTATTAGGGTAGATTAGATGAATTGCATGGATTGGATTTGATCATTTTCATGAAAAAGTAGTGTAGAGAGGGAAATTTCTTGAAATTGCATATCTGGAATGGATTTGATCAATTTCGTGGATGGAATTTGCTAAATACGTCATCCAATTCATTCAATCGGTGTCTCGCGTGTCAGGGGAGAGGGAGGGCGGAAAAACGAAACCTTTTCTTTATCATTCCAGAAATGTAGCGAAGCTAAGTTGGAGGAGGAGGAGGAGGAGGATAAATAATTTTTTCTTGTACACGGTTTAGAAATAATTGCATGGACCTAGAAGTATGATTATTAGTCCAGTTCTATTAGCACACACATAAAGAGAATGAACCAAGAGTACTCAAAGTTAATAGAAAGTAAAAATAATTACAGCCACGTGATGTAGATCGGATGGTAAATATTTTTGACTGACATGGAGTAATGAGATGATGTTACTGTAGAAAACCCATTTTAAGTTTATATATATTAATTAATTGTCGTATTTGTTATTTGAATCAGGGTAATTTAATTGTCTGTTTGTTATGGATATCTCGATATCTCAACATGATATGTTTCCTTTCTAATAATATTATTTAGGGAAGGATTAGGGTATGAAAATAAATATTTGGAAAATATTTACATAATGGGAGGAGGTGAATTGTTTCCATCATTGTATTATATTTTAGGTAATTTATCTTTAATTTAGACAATGTATTTTAGTAATTAGTGTGACTCTCTCCTATATAAAGAGATACATAGTTATTGTAATAATATCTCAATTCTTACAATGTAGTTTCTCAGTTAATTATACGATTTATCTTTTCTTCTCTAGTTATTTCTCTTATAAGTTATCTTCCTCTACATCAATATTCTCTCTATTACCCTAACACTATTATACTTATTACCATCTAAATTTTTTCTTTAATTGCTTTTGTTGTTTCCTAAGTTATGCAACAATAGAGCAAACGAATCTGCAAACGTGCACATAAAAAGACTTCTTCTTCTTTTGCTCTTGAAAACCCTAACGCCGCCACTAAGAGAAAGCTCCGATCTAGGGGGAGGTGGCCATTCCGGCGCCTCCCCTGGGTCTCCTTTTGCTCCGCCCACCCTCCTCTATTCTCTTAGCTCCTCTTCTCTTCACGCACTCTCCTCTTCCCTAGCGTCTCTCTCTCTCTCTCCAGATCACATGGAGATCGAAGCACGAGAAAGAAGAGGGGCCGGATTTGCTTCCTCCAAGGCATGGAGATCGCACATCTCTACTTGCTAAGAAGGTTGAAAAACGCAGATCTGGCCAGTTGTTGAGAAAGGAGGCCGAGTTCGAACTGTTCTTGCGACTTAAATTTGGTCTTTTGTGGGTTGATTTTGGTTTTTTATTGGCTACAATTTCAGGCAGCGAGATAAAGCATGAACTTGCAATTATTTGAGTTTTTGGCAAATAATTTGAGCACGGATTTTTACCACGGATTGTTTGGCACGAATTTTATAGCACAGAATTTTTAGCATGAATTATATCGCACGGATTCGACCATGATGTTTTGCAAAAGCTTTGAGCAATTATTTAAAACTTACGTCTAAGTTCTAGCACGAGTTTTGAGCAACCAGAAATACCTTCTCGACTCTCCGAAGGGAAGAGATCAACGGTTCCCCCAAACCATATCATTGGTGACGTCGCGACCCTTCTCCATCCGAGACATGCACGAAGCTAAAGCAAATTAGGCGTATTCTAGTACTTTTATTTATTTTGTTGATTAGGAGTAGCACTTTTATTCATTAAAGGGTGTTATTTGTAATCTCCAATTTGTAGTAACGTTTTATTTCTTTAAAGAAAGTCTTAAGTAGCCTTTTCGGCTACAGTTCAAAAAAAACATTATGCAACAATAAAAGCAACACATAAATGATTTATATTATTTTACTATATATACAAACGTATAATATATATACCTAATTTATTGGATTCATATCAGGTTTCAAATTTGGATCTTGTTAGATCCAAATGCAAACCCAATAAGAATGCGGATCCATTTTGTTTTCGGATACATTGGTTCCATCCACATACGAATCCATTCATACGGAATCGGATTGGGTTATCGGATTCTGGAGATCCATTGACAACTCTACTCCAATCTTCAACATGACTTACAGACACAGGATAGGGATTGGAAAAGACACTAACTTCTAGAAAGATCGCTGGTTCGAGGAATCAACCCTAGCAACCAAACTTTAATATTAACTAGATGGACCCTCGCTCCGCTTCGGAATAATTGTATTGTTATTTTCTACATTTTATATATATTTATTTGTTAGTATATTTATAGAGATTTAAATCATAGCTATTACTTTAAATAGATATAGATATAGCTATAAATATAGACGATATTTTGATAATTGTTTTTTGAAATATATTTGATATTTTCATAGGAATATAGATGAATTATGTATTTAACAATTACCTATGAAATTATAGGTTTATTCATAATATTTTCAATTTCATAGAGGAGTGTATGCTATTTTGATATTGTGCAAAGGATCAAAAAAAGGATTTTTTTTATTTAAGTATTTTATCAAATTTGATATTTTAAATCTTTCAAGGGATTGTATAAAAATATGTAAAGGAAAATGAGAGAGAAAAAATTGGAAGTTTAAGTGTTTATTGTTTGGATAGGAAAAAATAAATTTCAGTTTAAAAGTAATTTTATGTTTTTGGAGGGTATATATAAAAATATACAAAGAAGAAGAAGAGGGAATACCGGTTCTTATTTGAAGTGAGCATAGAATAAATGGGAGATCTCCATTTGATCTCGTTATATAGTCATCTAATACTTGATCTTATATTATTTTATTACTGCTTATTTTTGTGTAGTGGCATCTACTTGATTTTGCATATGATGACTCTCTACACAAATTTTCATGATTATTTGTTTACAGAACTATGAAAAATATGAAATTCACACATAATATCTATACGTGAAATTGGTTCATGTGAACCGTGCTTGTATTATAGTCTATTGTGCATGAAACTAGTTTATTTAAATATTTTGTGGGTGAGTTTATGTTTTGTTCCGGTTTAGAAAGACAATTTAGTCTCATCCCTACACACATAAACTTTATGTAGCTATTTATATACCCTAATGTTATTGCCACCTCTGGTGAGGGTTATGACTTGTGGGTTGTTGGTGCTTGAGCCTTTGACTTGATTTTCTGATGTAAAAATTGAAACATACAACACACAGAGCATTTTAGGTTCAAAATTATAGTATAATAAAAATAAAAATGCCTACCTAAGCTAGAAACCAAGAGATATCGGTGCATGAAATGGTACAACAAACTGACACTGCAATTTTTGAAAGATAGCGCTGTCCTAGAAATAAGACTACAAGTGAAGTGAGCATTCTAGAAACAAGTGTACAATCAATTTCCACCTCGGGTTAACCTGATAAAATCTTATGCAAATAGAGCAAAGCTGAAAATTTCAGCACAAAAGGGTTCATACATTCTAAACTATACTCACATGATTTCTGGGGAATATAACGTCATGAGGGCTTACGATCCCGTCAAGAGTTAAGTTATTTGCATGGCTAATGGGATACAACAGACTTCCAAGTTACAACACAAGAAAGACTTAGAAAGAAAGATTGGAGTGTGGACAATGCATGCGTTCTTTGCAATTCAAGTAGTGATGAATCCACCTTTCATCTCTTCATGAATTGCACCTTCATTGATGTAATATAGAACATCGTGAATATCTATGTAGAGAGCGAAGGCAGGGGCGGAACCGGGAATCAACGTTAGAGGGGGCCAGGCAGAATAATCGTCTAACACCGAGCAAATTTTTTTTTACTAAGCACACAATAAAACTCGACAAATGCAATATTGTATATCACTTATTTAGCAAGTCTCTCAATCCATAAAATACAGTTGAATTAAAAAAACTTGAAAAATAACTCCATTTACATAAATAAAAATGCATTTTATATTTGACCAAATCTAATATTTCTATTATGTCAAATAAATGAAAGAAAGATTTAAGTAATCTTTAACATATTTTAATTACATAATAATAATTTAATTCAACAGTAAAATGTATGAAAATTTGAACAAAAAATTGATAAAATATAATATTATGATTGAAATATCTTAAAACCATATAGTAATAATAATTAAATATTAAAATTATAACTACTATTAAAGTAATTGTAACATATTTAAATATATTAACTTACTTGAAAATATATTTATATATTTTAAACTTATCTAAAAGATAGTTAAATATGAAAATTGGATTTATTTATGTAGTTTAATGACATGAAACTACACTATAGTTTAATTTTTCAAGCAACAACAAATCAAACTTGTACTTACTAGGCAATTTTATTAGGGTCAATGGCAGATAAATTTTCATCGGACTCTTGTCTATTTATTGTATTTTACATCGATAACCCTATTAATATCAATATTTCTTTTTTCCATGTATAAAGGGGGCAAATATTATACTAGAAGGACTTTAACTAAAATTATAAAGGGTATAATAACAAATTTCAGATTTTATAGGGGGGGCCATGGCGACCCTAACCTCCTATGTAAGTCCGCCCCTGAGCGAAGGTACATGAGACTCTAACTTCTATGCTATATGTTGGACTACAAGGAAGCACAAGAACGTCAAAATTTTCAATTAATGTCAGGAAAAGCCCAATGCAAATTGGTGCCACAGCTTAACAAAAGGCAGAGCCATGGGAGCAAAACTGTAGATGAAGACTATATTCCTTTCTTTTCTTCTGTGGGCGTTTTTTACTTCTTTCTGGGCTCTTTTATGAGTTCAGTTATAGGGTTTCAATTTCAAAACCCTAATTTTACGGTTTCTGTAATTATTTTTGTTCCCATTAACTTTATTATTTTATTTTTTAGAGAAATTTTGAAGAGGCTTAAATCCTTCTTCCAAATGATTTATATATATGATCTTGAAAGTTATATAGTTTCTTTTCGTTTTACAAATTGAAAATTAGAAAAGAAAAAAAACCATGAACTTATTCTTTATAACCCGTATTGGCTCAATCTTACAAAAATAGAAAAATAAATAACTGAGTTTACAAGTCCGGAAAAGCTAATCTTAGTTTTGGTAATATCTCAGAATTTAAAATCTATTTACTAGAAAAATCTTCAAATTAAATTTCTTCTTCAGACAAACCTATTAACTTTGTTATTTTAATCAAGTATATGGGTAGGACTCGTCCGTCCAACTAAACAAAAATAGAGGGCATCCACTGCTTAGCATAGTTGGAATGCATTTAGCCCCCCCTTTCAATAGGGCATGAGTTCAAAAAACTCGGGGGGCCTAGTTAGTTAGGTGTTGGGTGCTTGAGAACTATAAAATCGAAAAAAAAAATAAGAAAAAATAGTGGTGATGAAAGATGCATCAGGTGCTGAGCTTTCCCTCCTCATTTTTGGGCCTTTATATTTGTTATTTGTAATAATGAAAATATAAGAGGCTTTTGTACAAATATGCATTTGGGGTTTTTGAAAATCTCCAGAGAGCTTTCTGTCTGCATGGAGAAGGGGTTGTCTCATCTTTGGCGACGGAAAGATGAGAAGGAAAATGAAAAAGAAAAAGGAGAGATAGAGAGAGGAGTGAGCCTCTCAAGTTGTAACCTTGTAATCTCTCTCAATCGTCGGTTGGTACGAACCGGTATAATAGAAGCCTCTCTAGTTTCTCTAGTTCGATACTTTTTTTTTGTTATTTTGAGATCCTTCAAACGTGTGATCCATCATAACGTGATGGTAAAACTAGGTGGTTAATTGGAAACCCTAGAAGAAGTTATTTTTTGTATTGTATGGAAATCAGTACGGTTGGTACTAAGTAAATAATATAAAGAAGTTTCGTTTTTGCGTTGTTTTTTTTATCACTTGCATGCTGTGTTGAATGGGGTTGAGATCTGTGGTGTTTAATTAGTGTTTGAGTTAACCAACAAATACTGCACATAAGATGTTCCACAAAAATTTCAAATGAGGAAATTTGTCCGAAATATCTCTATTTTTCTGAACATCAGATACACACACTGAAGCCCAGAGTAGATTATAGTGCATATGCCGAAGATCTATATGCACACATTAGTGTTCTTTCAAAATACTAAAATGCATTTTTTAAAAAAAGTACTAAAAAGCCCAAAGTAGATTACGGTTCATGAGGGAGGTCAATAGGCACACATTAATGTTCTTTCGAAGTGGGTTTATTTGTCAACAACACAAACTCCTATATGACGAAAACTCATGTTAGACTACATGCAACAATTATTGTTATAGAACATAAAAAAAAATTGTTATAGATAAAGTGCGCCTAATATTTTGTTAAAAGCCTTGATAAGTCGGACAAAAGATCTATTAAAACTGAAGTACATTAAACAATTAAAAAACGATTAGCTTCAAATCCGCATAACTCCTAACCGGCTAACTTTTATTCCATTCGAACTGGAATAGGTATGATTCAAATCCTAACCCTATCTGAACACGAACCCAAACTCCGTCACCATTTTTGTAGTCAAGTTCAAATCTCGTTTTTCTCTTGCTATAATGAAAAAAACTATTTGTACCACATCTAATATCATAAGATTTTTTTTAGATTCACACTCATAATAAGTGAATTGAAATACTTGACTAAATATGTATTACACAAAATTTTATTTTTCGAGAATCGAACATGAGATCTCTTTCAAAGTTGAAAGGTTGCATTTACAGTTTGTGATAGCAAGTTTAGATTTTTTTCAATTCAACTCATAATTAGCAGGCTAAAAATTTTTGCTGAATATGCTAAATAAGATTGTGTTCGTCAGAACTTAAGCTTGAGATATCTCCCAAAGTTCAAGGTCTTTTATCGCTTAAGATAACAAGTTTTGGCATCTATTATTGTTTCATGCTAATGAATTTTAGATTCATGGCTTATTGGTTGTGTTTTTCACTCAAACACTAAAAGATGAGCTCAAGCTATAATTTTCCAAATAAAAAAAAGAACTTTCTCCAAAACTCCTTAACTTTTCTGAAATTCTTAAAACACTTTATATATTTTTAGATTTCTTTCATAGTTGTATAAAATTAAATATTTTTTTTAACCACCGTACATAACTTAACATTTTATCAAACTATTAATTTTTTAAAAATAAAAAAAATACCTGTGTTGAAATATTTTACAAAATAATAAATAAATAAAATATTATTTTGCGACAAGACACTCTACAAATTTTATCATATTTATACATTAGTTAATCACAAGTTTATATCGATTAAAATATTTTTATCTTTCTTTTTTAGGTACTTTAATTTCTTGGAAAATCATTTTCCCTTTTATTTACTTTTATGATTCTCCTTTGTTTACATATTTCAAAAAATTATTTTCATATTTATTATTTTTGGTCGAAGAATATGCTTAAAAGTTTGATGGTGGGTATTTTATTTATTATTTTGAGTTGAATAAATTTTGGGATTAAGAACATAAATAAAATAAAATTATAAAATATTATATAATAATTTACCGTAAACTATTATATCATAAAATATTATGTTTCTCCTTTATTTTTCTCGATTTTTATTCATTATTCAAATTGACTATAAATAAATTCAAAAAAACAAAACATGTTAGATTGTATTTTGATTCAAAGATATGTAGCTAAAATTTTGTGCCAAGTGAATGAAATTAACTTGAGTGTTTGTAATCTTGTGTCATGGTCCAAAATTTTCATCTAAAACAAAGTTGAATAAAAAGATTTAGTACTAAAGTTAAAAATTTAAATCAATCAAAACATTTTTCATTTTGGCACTATTCATAACTTCTGTAAATAGATATCACCATAATGCATGCACAGATGCCTTGACGATATATTTGGCATATAATTTTATTTAACAATAGTTAGATTTATAATAATACGATTAATATTTTTTACGCTTGAAAATTTCATCTAAACATAATGTTATAATAAGATAATATCATTTTAAAATTATTCCTTTATAGAATAAAGAATGAATTTATAATAACGGAAAATGTTGTATATACCTATTAAAAATACTTTGTTATACATTATGAGATGATAATAAAATCATGGGTAATTTCATCATAGGTCACTCAATTTTAAAAAATGACTAAATAAGTTATTCAAGTTTTAATTGTCTCGTAAATTTCACTAAACTTTCAAAAATTATCAAATAAATCACCCAACTTTCAATTGTTCCATATAGGTCACTCAACTTTTAAAAATGACCAAATATGTCACCCGATTAATTGAAATTTGAGTGACTTATTTGATTATTTTTGAAAGTTGAGTGACCTATTTGATAATTTTTGAAAGTTGAGTGATATATATGGTACAATTGAAAGTTGAGTGAATTAATTGGTCATTTTTTAAACTTAAGTGACTTGTGGTGAAATTTATCCTAAAATCATTCTATACTATTATGAAGTGGAGCGGAGCGGGAGTAGCCGCTAGTTGGCTATAAATCCCAATTTAATTTATGGGAATATGAAAATCACTCCACTATTAGATACTCCAAGAACACGACACATCGTGCTGCGCGTGTTTCCCAGCCGGCAGAGTCTCCTATCTTCTCCCTGTCGTCTCATTCTTCTCATGTACGACGGGTCTGCTATATATCGTTTGTCTGAATTATATCATATCTATATACTGTTTTCATCTGAATAATATATATTATTTATCAGAACATATAGTGACACATAAGTGATACATATATTGTTTGTCTGAAAAATATATTTTTGATATATATATATATATATATATATATATATATATGGAGTGCCAGCATTTTGGGAGTGCACAGCAGCGCCCAATTACAAAAGGTATGATGAAATTATAAAAAGATATTTTTGTAAATACAAAGAGTACAGTAAAATTACAAAAAGGTATATTTACAAAAATATATATTTGTAAACACAAAAGATATATTCAAGTGAAAATATATATGTGTACAACTAAAACTGTATGGTGGGCGCTCCTGGGCACTACAAAAGCTGGCGCTCCGAATAATCTCTCTCCCTCTCTCTCTCTCTCTCTCTCTCTATATATATATATATATATATATATATATATATATATATATATATATAGGAGAAGCGTCGCGCTCTCGTCGTGCTTTGGCTGACGTGGCATCGTCACGCACAGGTCACGCCCAAAAATGGCGCGCAATATCAGCACCCTTAATTTATTCATCTAGTTGGCTAAATTTTTCATTGTAATTACCACTTCAAAATTATACAATGTACAATCAATTCATCACATAGTTTTTTGACGACGTGGAAATTGGTAATCAGTTTTCGTTGTAACGCACTTATTTAAACTTTAATTAGAGTGAAATTGAAGGGAGAATTAACTGTCACATGGTTTGTTTTTTGTTGAGTTGGCGTATTATGCCCGAATCACGACTATTTTTCTTAGCTCTGGAAATGATATTTTCATGTGACTGGCCGGTTACGTAGATATATGCTCTTATTAATATCAACCTCAAAGTCAACCATGAAATGATTAAAAGGGTATATTGTAATTTGTATTTAGATATTCACTATGTATATTTGTACTTTGGTCCATGTGCTACTATATTTAGGAAAACATATTTAAAATGTTACGTCTTGTACGTTCTACTTCTGTTCAAAAAATCTAGATTCGTGCTGAATCATGTTCTCGTTTGACTAAAAACAATGTAATTAATGAAAAATTGTTTAACATATGGTGTTAGATCTGAGGAGTAAGTCTTCCAATGAGATATTTTATGTGCTTAAAGCTATTTTGGCAGGCCCTTAATAACTGGCATTGCATGGACTGTAACCTGTTTGTTTGTTTATTTTCTATGAATTACAGAAAAGGCACTACAAAGAGGAATAGAATTAGAAGAAAATTGTTTGTTTTTTCCCTTAAATTCTTTATTTCTTATTTTATTTTGCTTTTCAGTTTTCAGGGCTAACCATCATATGTAAATAACCTATATGAGCCAGCCTATACGGCAAAACAAAGAGAATAAATTACATTTCCTGAATGCATGCTCTCATATTTCGAGTTTCAATCAAAGAAAAAAATATTGCAGGTTTCAATACTGAAAATTTCTTAAAAACACAATTTAAATTTCGTATAATAGAGCAAACTAAACTCTAGCACATTAAGAATCTAGAAGAATAGATTGCTAGTTGTTTAGATGTGAGATAAGTTTTCTCTAACATGCATTGTAAAAGGACAATTTCATTCTGATACCTCCCTTACGGTTAGAATTGAAAATAGAAATACTAACAAAACTATTTTCGCAAATCTAGGTTGACAAATATCTGAAGTTGCTTCCTTAAAAAAAAAAAAATTATGCAGCATCGCAAGAGTAACTTGTTGAAACAGGAGGTAGTACTTTTGAAAATTTTATTGAATATATATACTATTTGCTATATTAATTTGATCCACAATTTTTTGAAGATTTAACAACAATTAATATTCAGAAGTTAATTGTAACAAAGAAGACTAATTACTAAAGCCGAAAAAATCAATAAAAATGGTGGACACAAAAATACAGTATATAATTAACAGACAAATACTTTAAAAAAAAAAATAATTGCAACACACAATTATCTTTCTAATCAGCAGACAGTTCTTTATTAGACAAGTCATTACATGCTACATTTTCCCTAAAGTTTCATTTTTATGTGCTATATATATCATTAAGAAAAGAAAGAAAAAAAAGAGTGAGAATGAGAGAGAGCCCAAAAATTCGGAAAAGAAATACTTTGTCCCGAAAAAAATCAAAAGAATGATCCTATATCTATGCGAATCTTGCAGGTAGAAAACGTTGAACTCAATTAATTTTGCTGCAAACCTTCCTTATCTGCCCTTGGTTTCCAGTTAGAACCCCGACGGCTCCAAGCTTGACCAAGGCCTGGTTAAACACATAAGGGAAATAAGTTGATTCGGCAAGAAACTGTACGATCCATGCAGTCGACCAGTCGTTTGTCAGTTCCTGATCAATGGGTAGGATGCCCTTATTAGCCAGCAACTGCTTGTAATAATTATTATCTACAGTATAGGCACTAGAGTAATCATCGAGGAGCACTTGATTGTCCCACGGTTGTCCGGCTGGGCAAGTATAGGTTTGGAGGACCCACGCATACCATGCGACCATTGATGGATCGGGCTTTCCGGTTCCTTGGTAGTTGTAAAGACGGTCATGGATGACTGAACAATGGGTCACTCCAACAGTATGACCCCCTGCATTACATAGGAGAAATGTATATTTCTTAAAAGCGAGCATTTGTTATATTTACAAAAAAAACCATTTTTGTTAGTACTGTAATTGATGTTGGAATGTAGAAAACAAAATATTGGCGAAGAATGGAGTGAATGATTTTCAATGTCGGAAGAATGGAGTGAATTTGATTTTCAATTTTTTGATTTAAAGGATAATATTTTTTTGGTATATTTACATTTTCATTTTTTGATGTGTAAATAATTTGAACCTAAAATCTCTCAGTTAAAAGATTAAATAAAATGCACTTAATCAAATTGACTGTGGGGCATTCATGTACTTTGAAAATTGATTATATATGACACTGAAAAAGATAAGAGTATATATGTACCCATGAGGATGACCATGTCCCAAGTACTTAGTCCCTTTGACTGGAAAAGATTAATCGAATCCTGCACCGAGATGTCAGGTCGAGGCAGATTAACAAGCCAAGACAATGACACCGTGCCGTCCCTCCTTCCAAGTTCTACGTCAAATGGAGCTCCTCCGGCCTAGCATATATATTAAATTTTTCAAATTAATTTCCTACAAACTGACAAAAGAATATAAATGCATTAATTTGAGCATTACTTACCAGTACTGATGCATCCCTGGTCGCGGCAATGATGATATCTGCACAAGAGACGACGCCGGGGCAAATGTTCTCCAAAGCAGACTTGACTTGGTTGATCAAGTCGAACCCAAAAACGGTTTGGTTAGGTATTGCAGTTTTTTCGCTGTTTGGCCCATCCACCAATATGGACGCATCACAACCCTAAAAATATGTCATTATCCATCAATCAAAGAAATCATAAAGTAAAAAGAATGATTCTCAATCACCGATAGATTCATTCGTAAACTTGTTGATTGAGTGAGTGCATTGCATAACAATTTTGAAGTTATAAGTTCAAATTGATTTGAAATAAAAAAAATAGATGTGAGGTAAGAAAATCTTCTTGGATCAATAAAAAAAAAATGGTATGCTTCAAGAACTTGATCTATGAAACACAGCGAAATAAATCCTAGTCTGTAAAGCCCAGCCCCTTGGTTAGTTTAGGATACTCTTCTATTCTATCTTTTCTTGTTTTTCGTTAATTTTTTCTCATTTCCATTCTTCCTTTGGATCTTTATTCAAAATAAAAATTACTTACATTAACAAAGCAGTCATGAAAAATCATCCTGAGGAGACCGGCTACTATAGTTTGATCCCTCGAAAACCGCTGAGTGACTTGGCCTCTGATAACGGCCTCCACATCATTTCCTTTGCATTTGCCATTGTAGAAACCGACTTGAAGCTGTGCCTGGTTTCTGAGTGCCATGCTGAGGATGAGAAAAAAGACCAAGAACTTCATTTTTTTCTTAATGAGAAAGATTATTTTTTCTGTAGTTTGAGGAGGAGGGCATGTGACCTCGGATACTTATATTACTGTTGTGAGTAATTTAATGGAGTTGAAGTGTAGCTTATTTGGATTACAAGTAAATGCTCACATTTCGGCACAGTTTCATGTGCACCTATGTGAAGGGAAAATATTATGTGTGCCCTTATGAAACATGAAAAATACATACGATCAATAATTTGAGATCTGTAATTTGAAGTAAAAGGGGGAATATGGGACACATGATAACTTTTTTCCTTTGGGGCTACATGTGATTTTTTTTTTTTTTGAAAAGTTACGGAGAGCTTGGTGTCTCCCGTGTAATTCTATTAATCAATATCCAGTTCAGTTACAGACCTTCGTTGACAATAGACGTACAATTTAAAATAATAAATTAAAATACATAATATCTAGAAAAGCTAGAAAATATAGACCGTCTCAGCGGTCACTCAAAATATTATTAACCTAACGCAAAAGAGTGGTTGTTGGAGAGTCGTCACAAGACCTATTTGCCTACTCCGTTGTCTTCCCTTGATTATCCTCCCTGCCTTTCTTTTGTTTTGCGTGTTGAGTTTTAGCTTTCGTTTTCGTTTCTCCCGCATTTGTGCTAGCTTATGAATTCGTCGCTCGCTATTTGTAGCACCGAGTTGATAGTTTGCAATTCACCTCTAAATATCCGGTTGTATCTTTCGCGCCAAATTGCAAATTCAACGAAGAGTTGAAACATGGTTCTTTTGGAGTGAGGTTCATTTTGTATTCGGTTTCTTGTTTCGTCTCTCTGATCACCCCCCCCCCCCCCCCCCCCCAGGCATTTTGGAGCCACAAATGGCGTGTAAATGGGCAGGTATTGAGCATATGATCGACAGATTCGGCTCCTCTTTGGCATAGGTTGCACCAATTCACTGTTATCACCCCTCTTTTTTGTAGGTTGTCGATGGTCAACAATCTATTTTTAATCGCCTTCCATGTGAACATCGCTATTTTGGATAGTATTTTAATTTTCCACAATTTTTCCATCGTCTTGTCTCGTGTCCCACCATAGGTTATCATTTTATAGGCCGATTTTGTAGTAAATGTGCCGTCTAAATTCCATCACCATATAGCTTCGTCTTGCCTTTGTGTGGGTTGCATGGCTTGTTAGGAACCGAGACGCAACAGCAAACACAGAAAACAAGACGCAAGAACAAAAAGATATTTTTACGTGGAAACCCTAAAGGGTAAAAACCACGGCCGCCGGCAATCAAACACTCTTTAATACTCGGAGAAAGAGAAATACAATACAATTGTTTGTGGTTATTGGAATGAATAAAACTCTACCCTACCCCTCTATTTATAGGATAGTCATACCTAATACAAGAAAATAACCTAAAGAATTACTGCCCCAATTAACACCTAATACATGAAAATACAATTATAAGGAAATAAACATATTTTTAATTATAATTGTCACTTAAGGAAATAAGTCATGGAGAGCAAATATGGAGAATTTTCGTATCTCCTGCAGGGTTTTCTTTTTTACGGTATCTAGAGTTTTCCAGAAGTCTCCACACAAAACAATCTCCCACTTGGAGACTTCATAATGACATAAATCCTTTGCATTGAATCCATTCTCCTTTCTCCCGTATCTTCCTTGAGCCAAGTGACATGCTCCCACTGACTCACTCGACCAATCCCACTGAGGCAGCGCACATCCTCAGTTTGTCGATGGGGACTTCCTTGGTCAACTGTCTGGGATCCTGTTTTAGACCGTACAAGCTTTTCTCGAGCTTACACACTAGACCCTCGTTTCTCGGGCTCTCGAAACCTTCAGGCTACACCATATAGATGTCCTCCTCCAAATCGCCATGGAGGAACGCCGTCTTGACATCCATCTGCTCGAGGTGTAAATCTTCGACCGCTACAATACTTAACACCATACGAATGGTTGTCAGCTTCACCACCGGCGAGAATACCTCCGTGTAGTCAACTCCTTCTTTCTATAGGAATCCCTTTACTACCAATCTCACCTTGTACCGCTTGCTGTCAGCTGGTTCATCCTTCATCCGATAAACCCACTTTTGTTGCGCCTTCTTACCATCTGGTAACCAGGTCAATACCCAAGTCATGTTCTTTCCGAGAGACTCAATCCCATCTCCCATTGCACGCTCCCAGTTGACAGAATCTCCCGTCTCTACCGCCTCATGGTAGTCCTCAGATTCGCCATTTGACATATCCTTGTAGTAGCGTGACCCGCCTTGGACTGGAGCCGGTCCCCACAAATCGCTCTGAACCGAGTCTAGCTTCCTCGTCTTGAGTTCTCATCTCACATCCGAAAAACTAACCCGTTTTTACTTGTCGAGCACACAGTTCTCACAGAAACCGGTTTTTACCGATTTCACCTTGGGTAACAAACCCTTTGAAGTCAGCACTTGCAGTCCTTTGTGATTGACATGACCAAGCTGATTATGACACAATATCGGCTCGGTTGTCGCTCCCGGAACCGCCAACGAATCTTCCTTCTTGTCCGTGAGATAAAGAGTTCTCATTTTTGTACCCTTCGCCACAACCATGGCGCCATTTATATTCCACAACCCGTTCCCAAATACGATTTTGTACCTCTCACTATCCATCTGCCCAATGGATATCAAGTTCTTCTTTAAACCCGAAATATATCGAACTCCCCACAAAGTCCTTTGCTCGATTTTATTTGAACATCGCACATGCCCAATATGCATAGCGGTTTCCCATCCGCTAAGTAAACTTTTCCAAATTCTCCAGATTTAAAATTCAAAAACTTATCTTTCTATGAGGTAGAGTGGAAGAATGCGCCTGAATCCAGAACCCATGAATCGATAGGGTTGCCGATGCATAGAACTAAGACATCATCTGAATTCTCCTCAGTGGCGGCATTTGCGGAACATGTTTCCGCCCTTTTCTCCTTTTCCGGGGATCTGCAGTCCCTTTTCATGTGGCCCTTTTTGCCACAGTTCCAACACTCCAACTCGCTGCGACCTCTCGACTTGAATCGTCCGTGGTTGTTGTTTCTCTGACCTCCATGACCCTGACTCTCCACATTCAAGGCTGAACTCATGGAACCCGAGGTTTCGCTTCGCTCCCTTCGCCGAATATTCTCGTTCAGGATGAGGTCTCGTACCTCCTCAAAAGTCAAATCCTCCTTGCCGCCGATAACGTCTTCTTCCATGCATCAGCAGTGATCCCTTTTGGCTTCGTTTCGAGTAGCGCATCTTCTAGATCCTTTTGGCATAGCAACGCTTCTATTTGCATCTTCCAGTAGCCGAAGTCTCGCCCATCGAACCGACTCACCGACACCTTGCTCTCGTCCATCGCTCGTCTACACCTATCGCCTCCTCGTTCGCACCCAAAGGGAATTTTCTTCGAACCTTAGCTCTGGTACTACTTGTTAGGAACCGAGACGCAACAGCAAACACAGAAAGCAAGACGCAAGAACAAAAAAATATTTTTACGTGGAAACCCTAAAGGGTAAAAACCACGGTCGCCGGCACTCAAACACTCTTTAATACTTGGAGAAAGAGAAATACAATACAATTGTTTGTGGTTGTTGGAATGAATAAAACTCTACCCCTACGCCTCTATTTATAGGATAGTCATACCTAATACAAGGAAATAACCTAAAGAATTACTGCCCAATTAAAACCTAATACATGGAAATACAATTATAAGGAAATAAACATATTTTTCAATTATAATTGTCATTTATGAAAATAAGTCATGGAGAACAAATATGGAGAACTTTCTTATCTCCTGCAAGGTTTTCTTTTTTATGATATCTAGAGTTTTCCAGAAGTCTCCACACAAAACACGACTTGCATGATACTAGTCAGCTCATCTAATTGTGTCTCTGCCGTGGCTGACATTGGATAGTGGAATTCTAGATCCTCCCAATTTTGAAGTCCGTCTGCGACGGATATATCTTTATTTATAGCAAACGAATATAGTTCGGGAAATATCAGTTTTAGGATTTGACCGGACCAATTATGGTCCCATAAGCGTGTGGAGTTCCCGTTGCCAATTCTGTATACGGTCGAGGCCAAGAAGAAGGGTGCTATACATGTGATATTTTGAGAATTTGCAGGGGTGGTGTGAAGTTTCCCTAAGTTTATTTTGGGTACTATAAATATGTATTATTGAAGTGAGATCAAGTCTACACATAACAGCTAGATGCGAGAAGAATTTGGGAGTGAGTGCCTCCTCAATGTACCTTAGTACCAGTCCAGTTGTTATTCTTATTGTTTGAATTAACTTCCTTGTGCAATATTTTAAAATCATAAATGGTCAATGATGCACTCAGAAATTTATTATTATTTTTTTAATTTCTATATCTAGATGACCATATATGGGTAATGACCATAACAGTTCATCAATAAATTATGACTAATTAACTATTGTCCAAAACTACATATATTCGTTTTTCTGTGGGCTTTTTTTTTTGAATAATGTTTCTGTGGGCTCTTCGGATCAAAGCTAACCCAGTTCGCCAGGAAATATTTAAGCAAATTGTTCAGAAAAGTACACAACAATATTAATCAATTTCTTCAGAGAGTAAAAAAGTTCCGAGAACTAACTTCACAATAAGCTATGTTACGCGGACACTCTCCGAAATGAGCCGTAGGCGTGTTGGACACGTGTCGGACACGGACACGGCTCGGACACGCCTACGACACGTGTCCGACACTTCAAATCGCGTGTCATAATATTTTATTGTAAAAAAAAAATATGGACACGGCTCGGACACGACAGGACACGGCGGGACACGTTTTGGACACGGATTGGACACGGCGGGCTTAAAATCCGGCCTAAAAAAAATTGGCCCAAAAAAAATTTATAGAATGATAATATAATTTAGATGTGGTTATGTGATTGTATGAACTCTTTAATCTAGTTATGATTTTTGTACTTTTGAATTAGGTTAAATTTGGTTTTGTGGTTAGTGGATGTTTGAATGAAGTATGGACCTCATATTTTGTGCTTTTAATTAGATTATTTTTGTATTAATATGAACTATGAACTATCACTTGAATTATGGACATTTTATTAATCAAGTTATTATCAATTTAGTTTATGTTTTTTATATTATTTATATTTTTTAAACATAAAATAAATATATTATATTATATTATATTATATATATATATATATATATATATATATATATATAAAACGTGTCGTGTCCGGAGGTTTTTTTGAGATTGCCGTGTCGCCATATCCGTGTCGTGTCGGACACGACACCCGTGTCCGTATCCGTGCAACATAGACAATAAGTAACTATGTTTCAAGACATGACTAATTGGGTAGCATTGTGCATCTTATTGGAGTTACATGACCAAAATCAAAATATGATTAATATTAAAATATTAAAATATAACATATTTATCCATTAAAAAATCCATTAAAAAAAATTCATTAAAAAAAATCCATCAAAAACGTTATTCAGCCGCTACACCGCAACATACACGCGCAACACCGCTATTGCGGACCGCTTCACCGCTACCGCAACAAAACCTCTGCGTGCAGCGTTTACCTTCCAGAAACCGCTATAGCGCCGCTATTGTGCCGCTACGGACCGTTATTTGCAACACTGAACATAACCAAATATTACAATGTAACACAATATAATGTAGCATGATATATTGTAGTATGATGTATTATAATATAATGTAATATAATATAGTATGACATATAGTATAATATAACATAACAAAATATTACAATGTAACACAATATAATGTAGTATGATAAATAAAGTATAATGTAGTATAGTAAAATGTGATATGATGTAGTATGATATATAGTATAAATATGATAACGATTTCACCAATTTTGACAAATACTTAGAGAACAAACAAAATTAGCAAAGAAAAGAAAAATTGTAAGAAAAGGAAATGAATCAGCAAAGAAACAAAATCAGTGATCATTTCAGTGATATATCTACTGATGCCTCTTTAGAAGAGGGATTTCAGAATTCTGTCCTCAGCCAATGAGCTCTCAACACATCAATTTGCAATTTGGGGACTAAAATGCTGAATAAATTTGGTGCACAGTACACCATATGGTTGGATTACTAATACATCAACTATGCCATATGAACTAGGTCCAGGAAGAATTAATACTCTCTCCACTTTTCTTCTCTTTCTTTCCTCTTTTCTACGTTTCTTTCTTTCCTTCCTTTTCTGACGGAAGCTCCAAAAGCTCAACTCGCACCGGATACGAGCCGTGAAGGTTGGATTCTGACGCCACGCTTCAGTTTCTCCCGCCACAGTTTCTCTTATTCTTCCATTTCTTTTTTTTTTTTCAAATGTACTCTTCTTCTTCTATTTCAAAAGGAAATGATCGATCTTCCCTCTCAAAAATCATGCAGAAATCGCATGTGCTGAGCTTCAGTGAGTGATTAAATTGCGGATTTCATGTAATGGATTAAATTACGGATTATTTATTTAACTTTCAACTTGTAGTATTTGACATGAAAGTACTGTAAATCGGGGGGAAATCAAATTTATTCGATTCGATAAGTTCATGTTCTCTCAATTCTCTACATGGATATCTACACCTCTCTTCAAAGTTTCCTACTCAATTTCAGTTGGCCAATCCCCATTTCTCACCTCTTTCTCAACATCAATGGAGAACGGCTTCACAAAAGAGATATTGAGGTAATAAATGTTCTAAGCAAATTGTAGGCCTCAAGTTCAATTGAATAAAATGTAGGCCTGAATGCGGCTGAATAGATTTTACTAGGTTGTTGCACTTCCATTTCAATTTACACAATTTCTGCTCATTTTCTTGAAAGTTGAGCTCTTTCTGTATATTAATATATAAATGTTCAAGTGCAGATTACATTTCTTGAGTGTGATTGTATGAAGCTCTATTTTATAAGTCAAGGGAATGAAAGTCGAACTCTCAAAACATTGTAGAAAATGTTAATTAATAGTAATTTACTATGAGATTTTTTTACTTCTAGTAAAAAAAATGTAAAATATTGGAGGAAACTAAGTGAAAAAAGGCCATATGTGAAAATTAAAATAATGAATAAATCTTTTGCAATCTCTCCAAAACTAAAGATGTATTTGGACGACGAAATCTAGAAAGCGTTTGATAATATCTCGTGGAGCTACCTTAATCACCTTTTACTAGTACGAGGTTTTCCACCGAAGTGGCTCGAATGGATGTAGAACTTATTTACCTCATCCAGTTCTTCCATTAAATCCAATGGAATTAACGGGCCCTATTTTTTCCATCGGAGAGGTCTAAGACAAGGAGATTCGCTTTCACCTTTGTTATTCAACATTGCCGTAGATTCGCTACAACAACTACTCTCACGAGTGGCCCCCCTACTCACTTCCTCTATATTAGGATGGTTCCTAAAACATTGTAATTTGCGGATGATACTACCCTCTTTGTTGAAGCACACCCCACTAATCTCAAAATTATCTCACTCGTGCTCTCTCATTTTTGTAAGATGATGGGGCTCGAAATTAATTGGGAAAAAAGCGCGTTCATCCCCATAGCCATCCCTAACCACCTATATGATGTAATAGCCAACATTCTCCATTGTCCTAAGCGATCCTTCCCCATCAAATATCTCGGGATGTCACTCACCATTAAGAAGCCTACTAAAGTCACATTTTTTCCATTAGTAAAAAAGATGCAAGGAAGACTAGTTTCATGGAAGGTTAAACTTTTAAGTTCGGGAGGACGGCTCACACTCAATAAGTCGGTCCTCGGAGCGTTGCCAAATTATTTAATGCAAGCATTTTTTTTGCTTAAATGGCTAATAGAAGAGATAAATAAAATATGCCGAGCTTTCTTTTGGAGAGGTGATAAAAAAATGCACGAGGGGGCACTGCCTCATTTCGTGGGCGAGGTGTTGTCTACCAAGAAAATACAGAGGGGTCGGAATAACAAATCTCCGAGCGCAGAACTACACCCTCCTCTTACGGGGGTTTTGGAGGATTACCAATGATTCACAAGGCCTATGGGGGCCCACCCTTCAAACCCTATACGAGGTCTCTGATGCAAGGGATTTGATGAATATTCCAGAGACACACCTATCATTCTTCATGCGAGACCTTCTCCAACTTGTCCCCCTCTTCGACGCAGACTATGCTCGGACTCCCACCGAGAGAATTTGGCGATGGGGAAATGGACTGCACTACGCGACGGCCGACACATATAAGGTGCTTATCCATCCGGGCATCCACATCACATGGCACAAGAATCTATGGGCAATCCGATGTCCAGTGAAGGTGAAGATTTTCCTTTGGCTAGCCATCTCCAACCGTCTGCCAACCGCCGATAACTTAGCAAAAAAAGGATGGCCTCATACGCCAACGTGCCAGCTTTGCAACCAACAACCAGAGACACTCCAATACCTTTTAGGAAATTGCATATACACTAAAGGTGTGTTGACTCACTTTCGGACAGAATGGCCATTTAACGATCTACCGTCTAACACCTTTCACTTCTGGTCCTCTAATCGGATGGGTTTAACAATCTAAGCAAGACGATTCTGGGACACTTCGTGGGCAGCGGTCAACTGGAGTTTATGGAGAGAAAGAAATGCAAGGATATTCCGGCAAGCGCGTCATCCTCACAAAATCCTTGTAGCAGAGATCAGAAGAGTAGCCTTCAAATGGTTCAATAATTGCTAAATCTTGACTTGTAATCATTTTTCGTTCCTGACCTTCTGTTTCTAATTGATATAACGAAACTTTGTAACTGAATTTTACATTTAATATATTAGAACAGAATAAAGGCGGCTCGCCTGCTGTTACTTCAAAAAAAACTTCATTACTTTCTCTGTTTTTGGGATTACAATATATTTTTAGGAAAAGATATGTAGTTGTCACTAAAAATAACAAATAGGAAAGTTAATTGCATTCATATGTACGAGACACATCTCCTTTCATTCAGAAAATAAGTATCTCAATTACTGACACATAATCCTACTTGTGTGCTATTCTTACAAAATTTCCTGTTTAGTATATTCATCAAAATGTAGTTCCAAATAAAAAAGTAATATTTATAGATAAGGAAGGTGTTTTACATGTAATTCGTATTAATACCTGTCTGAGAAAGTATGTCAACTATTTTCATATATGGACACATGGAACTGTTACTAATTATTAATTAATCACACTTATTAAAATAAAGAAAAATATTAAAAACAGTCAATAGAAAAATCTGGAAAGTTTCATATTTCTGATTGGTGGACGCATGTCATTTCCATTTATGGAAATTCTATTTGCTTAAGTGACACCTAACCTTAACTGTGCTTTTTTTTTTGTTCTTAGTCCTAATAACTCAATCATATGTGAGAAACATGTTAAATATAATTAAATTAATTATTTAATATTACATTATCTTTTAGGCCTCCATAAATAATACTTATATGCAAATATATGCACTTTCCTTTCTCTAGAAATTTTACTACCATTGTAAGGGCAATCAGACAGAAGCAAAATTTCATTGAAGAAAGATAACAAAATCTCCTACCATTGCAAAAAGGAAAACCACATAATCCTACTTATGTTCTGTTCTTACAAAATTTTCACTTCACTATATTTATAAACAGAATGTAGATCCAAATAAAAATAAAAAATAATATTATAGATAAGGAAAGAATTTTACATGTAGTTGGTATTGACACCTGTCTGAGAAAGTATCTCAACTATTTTCATCTATGGACACATGGAACTGTTATTTATATATATTACTACTTATTAATTGATAACACTTGTTAAAATTAAAAAAATATATATACATTACAATTACAAACTGTCAATACAATGCCATGGTACATGTCATGCAATGTTTGCAACATCAAAACAAATGAAGACTTCAACTCCTCTTTTCGTTGCAATAAATGCAAATCAACTGATGCAATCGCAAGGCCATGGTATCGGATAAAAGCTACAATTGAAGATTTCACATCCACTGCTCCAATTACAATATTTGGCGAACCTGCCAACGAATTAGTTGGAAAAACATCAGAAGAAATTATGAATCGCACACCCGTGTAAATAAATCACATAAAAAAAAAAATCTAATCATAAATCAATTGGGAAATTCTTTTCAACTGTTTTGCCATAACATAACTCCATAAAAGAAAACACATAAACCAACTGAGTTTTAAAAACATTGACGTTGCCCATTCATGACGAACACGATATGCAGGTCAACGATGATTTATTCTAAAATTAATATCGAAGAATTATTCCTCTTCCAAATTCGGTGCTCCAACGAAGTATGGCACTCACAATGCCATCGCGAAATGATTGTCGTGGGGCTTCGAAGATGCTAAATTATATGTTTATATATGTGTATGTGTGCGTATGTGTGTCTATGAATAAATTTGTGTCTGTTAGAATACATATATGTATGTATGTTCATGGACTGTAATTACACGTAGGCGTATGTGTATGCAGATGTGTCTGTATATATGTGTGTGCACTAGAGCATAAACATGTATGTCTACTCGTGTATATATGTGTAAGTACAATATTTATGTCTAATTAAGCCACAATTATAAGCTATGTCATATATATCATCTTCTAAAAACATGATGTTTTCATTTTAGCTCTATCTGCGTCAACACGTGCAACGCATGCACGATTCTAGTGAATTGAAAAAAATAGACCTTTTCTTTTTCTTACAAAATTTTATTTCTTTTTCTCTTACTTTTCTTCCGTTTTTCATAATATTTCTTTTCTTTTACTTCCGTTTTTCATTGGTGGTGTTCGGCCAAAAGTGAAAAAGTGGAAGAATGGAAGAAAGTCTATTCCATTTTATTTCAATGTTATTCAGCACAATAAATTTGTGGAAGAGTGGAATAAACATTTAATACAATATTATTTTATTTGAAAAGAAGAGAGAGACGGAGAGAAAAAATCTTTTTATTCCATTCTTTTTTACTTTTCTACCTCTTCTATGGAATAAAATTAAACTATTTTTTCACTCATTTATTTCATACTCTTCCATTCTTGTTCGGCAGAATAAGAAAATTACTTTAATCTTCTTTCACTCTTCTATCCTTATTCCGTGTTGCCAAACGGGGTGAATATTTTTTTTATTTTACTTCCGGTAGGGATTGTTGAGAAGTGAGGATGTGTAGATATGAATTATGTATAATGGGCTTTGAGATTCATAATCATTTGTTATGCTCCGGCCCAAGATGTTATCCAAGACCATAGGCTTAGTGGGCTTATATAAGAACCGTCCTTATTATCCTACTTGGATATACCCATTTTGGGCATGCTGCAGCCACAAGTTGGATATACATCATATACCCTAGTAAAGAGTTAACATTTAATCTCATCTACCAAACACAAATCCCCAACCCCATGCCACCACATCCACCCACGTGACCCTCAAAGACAACCTCAAATCATAAAGCTAATTAACATACACAAGAAAAAACACACTTTAATCCAGCTTAAGCCAAAACACTAAAAAACTACTAAATAATCACAATAAAGGATTAATAACTCCAAGAAAAAGCAAAGTCAATAGTCCAAAATCCCCATTTTCCTTCTTCAAGAGTCTCTGACGGTCGGGTCCCACAATCGCCATCTCAGCACGCTTCAAAGCAGCTCCACAATCATTCCCTACTATACTCGCCCCGGTCACAAGAGTTTTGGCTGTTTCAAATTTCCCACTTCTCAAGAAATCAATCGCGGAATTCAAATCCGTTATCGCATTTGAATAAATTATGTCACACGCCTGAAGAGCGTTTTTCAAAGCTGGGTTTCTCACACGGGCCAATAAAGTGCATATTTTTGATTTGGTTGATATGGCATTTGTTAGAGTTAGGTTTAGGGAGATAAGGGCTACGGTTTTGGTGCTTCTGGCAGTTTTGGTGCGTGGATCGGTGTTGAGGGCTTTCATGCAGAAGTTGTATGGTACGAAACCGGTTGCACTGGTACAGGTTTCGTTGAGCGACTTGGCGGAGGCAGAGAAGAAGAGAGAGAGGAGCAGGAGGGATGAGAGATGAAGAGAGAGCTTCTTCATGTTTGATTGGTGTGTGTTTTTGGAATGGTTTGTTTTTTTGGATTGGTCGATTATTTATGCTCTTGTTTCTGCAATAATTGCAGTAACTAATATCCCATGTCCTTATGTAGATTTTACTATTAACTGATATACCGTTTACTATCTTTTTTTTATTAACTATCTATAATTTTATATATTCTAGTCATCACCATTCTATAGCCGGTCTTGCAGATGGAATACTCAGTAATATAGGATAAATTATCAGTTAAGATGATAATTGCTAGATGGAATAGAATAATCAATCAAATTGAATATTTATTAAAAAAAATATAATTTTTTTTTGAAGTAAAACAAAATAGATATTTGTTGGTCAATTTAAAAAAAAGATCATAGGTAAGATGAAATATTCTTATAAGCAAATGAAAAATATTAGCTAGGGATAGTTAGAACATCCGAAGATTTTTGGCAAGATCAGTGTTGGATGGAATATGTGAATTATATTAATTATAGAAGAGATTATGCTAAAGACTAAGATTGAATAAAAAAAATACAAAAACCAGCTAGTTTGAGAGAATATCCAATAATTGCTAGCTCAAGCACTCTGATACCTCACTTCCCGAATTTTAGGAAAGAATTCGAGTTTGAGATACGTTTTTTCTTAACTAAGAGGGGTTGGTTAAGGAGCCTATTAGAGTAAGAAGAAAAAAAAATAAACTAGTCTGATAGAATATATTCTTTTTTATTCAAAATTGTAATAACAAGAACTAATATATATAAAGGCCTCTAAAAGTGAGTAGGGAAATGTGGTTGAAGAGGATATATATTGGGGAGTTCAGATTTCCTCAAAAAAAATATTGGACTTCAGAGTATAGTTTATTGGCTATTTTTCTTCAAAGCCGAATTTGATCATTTAATATGGAGGCTATAGAAGGGGGAAGATGTGTGAATTTAATTTGCCAGAGACAGATGAATAAATGCTTCTGAAAATACTGAACAAGGTGGGAGTAATCAGTAAATGCTACCCCATGACATCCAGCCATGCAAAACTTTCCTCATTCACAAACATTTGTTTTTCAAAGCTTACAGATAAGGAAGGATGCATATAAAAGAGAAATTAAATGAAGGGGCCTGATATTGTACAAGTATAACTTGGGTTTCCCGTTTTCTCTAGGGCAACATGATGATGTCTTATTTTTGTTGGATACAGCTTCTACAAGTAATAAAATTTGTAAAGTTTCAGATATTTGATTTACTTCTAAAATTTTCTATATCATGACTAATATTTGGATTGGTCTTAGTTAAATTATATACAAATAAAAACATTATGTAAAATATCTAAAAGAGTATACAAAAGCTAAAAAGCTAAAAACAAATATATATATATATATATATATATATATATATATATATATATATATATATATATATATATATATATATATATTTGTACAATATGTATTTTCAGAAAGCAATATAAATTTTTTTTAAATTAATATGTATTTAATTAAAAATAGTGTATGATTATCTAAAACAGTATAAGAAAAAGTAAAAAAATTTGGCACCTTAGGTCTTAGGTTATTTTAGAATAAGTACATTCGAAAATGTTTTTTTTTTCTCAACTACACCTAGCTCTCATCTTATCAGCATCAAAACATTTCTTTGTTCAATGTTCATGCAAATAAACCAAATTAAGTACCCATCACAGGTCTAACGGCCAAAAGGATGCTGTGTGGAAAGGTTATAAAATGAGCACAAATTTCAAGACTTCCATTCAGACCAACCAACTTATGCAGCTCGAGCTACATAATAAAGAAGAAAAGAAAAGAAAAAACTATTACAGTCAGATCTGGTCAATAAGGATAGTGCTTTGCTGGGTTTGAATTAATTTTTAGATTGGGCAAATTTACTTTTAGAAAAAAAATTTGGAGAAGTTTTTTGAAATATTTAAGTTCAAAAATCATTTAGGTTGGATCATATAGGTTAGAGGTTCATTATAATTGATTCTTACTTTATGGTTTAATGATCAATTTGGCCCTTATTTTAGGTCAAGCAAAGTTTAAGCTAGTTCAAATTTGGATTTTAGATCATCTGAGTTTCGAACTGTTTTGTAGTATGAGATTCGGGTTTAAATTGGACCAGATTACTTTATGTGATCTAAGATCAATCCAATTAGGTTATCTGAATTTCCTTTTGTTTTCTCTTCTGAGAAATTAAAATAATATAAAAAAATATACATATTTCTTTGGCAAAGCCAAACAAAAAAAAGAAATACCTACATATCAGTAAAAGAGCGATGAAAATTGAAACTATTAATACTACAAACTACTCTACTTCAAAAACAATACTACAAACTACTACTATTCAGAAAAAAATAGTTCTTTGTATTTCGATATACTCGTCCATGTTAAAGGGGTAGAATTTATGTCATTTACTCATGCAGAAAAAATTATATTGTTAGTGATTACTTTAATTGTGTATTTGTGTTTATCACACCTAATCTTTTCAAAAATTTCTGCACCTTCTTCATGTGTCGTAAATTTCACAAAAGAACAAAAATTAAAGTCAATCTTTTTCTTTTCTTTAAATTGCCCGTAGTCTATTAAACTCAATCTTTGAGAGGCCTCATGTCCTTTTTGCTAAGGAAAAGTATATATGATACCAAACAATTTAGTTTGACAAAGTTTAGATTAACTTTCACTCATCTCCATTCACTAGAGCTGGAGAAGTCCATTACTGAGGTAAAATTTTGCTACCACAATTCATAAGTGCATCTAAAGATCAGGTTGGTCTGTCAATTTTTCAAAATTTGAATATATGTATGAATAGCAGAATTTATTTCGATTATAAAACTTGTAATCAGATATTATTTTACGTAGATACTTCAAAAAATCAAGTTGTATGTGTTGTATCATATATATTGATAATTATCAATACGTATCATATACTCTACATATTTCGAAATAATAACAAATACTTTTGAGATACTTATCAAACATGTATGGTGTATCATATATTTCTAAAGTATGAATTGATATATTCAGAATATTATTAATTGAGCCCTTATTAATTATATAAAATAAAATTTACATGACAAAAGTAATAGTAATAATACATGTAACTATATGATTGAAAATAATAAACATTGAGTAGCATGATATTCATTTAATAATAAATTTTAATATCTCCTAAATAAAACATATAATGTCTACGCATATATAATAAATAAAACCTACTATTAATAAAACAACAAAAAAGTATATATAATATATACATTTATCGTATCTAATTTTTAAGTTGTATCACTGCCTCTAAATTATGTATCGAATATGATAGTGCTATCTTTTTTCTTGCCGTGGAACATAGGTAATTAAGAGCGATTAAGCCAACCCCAGCCACATGTCCAGTTTAGTAATCAATGGAGATTTCTTTTCAATGTTGGTCAAAATGTTCGGTTAATTTGTGACCTTTGTTCCCGCGTCTTTTCTCTTTTACTTTTTATGTTGTAGTCAAAATAATTTCGTGATAATATGAAAAGGTTATTAGCTTGAAATTTTGAAATCTAAAACAAGTTTGAAAACTCTAAAAATTGTCGCAATTGACGTGTTTGTTGTGTAATGGAGATGAACCAAACACGAGAAAGTAAGAGAAGTTCATGTTCATTTTAATCACGGCCCAGCCAAGTGCTGAAATTTACAAAACAGTATTTTCACCATCATATTAGAATTGGAAATTTTATATCCTGGTTCGATTAAATAAAGTTTGTTGGGGATTAGAATCAACTAGTTATATTGCTCCAAACCTAACATCATAGATAGATATGATTTTATTTTGATTAACTATCAATTTGTCATTTTGGCACATCGATCAAATATTAGACTTTCTCTTATTTTTTTACAAGTATAGATCTACATATTAGTATAGATTACTAAATAAAATATATGCACAAAATCCTAACTCACTCCGTATGTAAAGTTTTTTTTTTTTTTGAGTGAATTGAGGCACTCCATATGTAAAGTTGAAAAATAAAAATAGTTAATGTTGCTAATATAGAACAATACTGAAATCATATTTTTCTAATTTTTCTTACAAAAATTATCTTAATATTTTTTACACAGTGGACTCATATATCTTTCATGTATTTTCAAAAAAATCGACTTTTTTGAATTTCAGACTCATAACTTCTTGAAAGAATAGAGTGGTGTCTAACTACTCATACTAGCTAGAGGAGCTTTTTGGAAAAATATTTTGAAGGTCAGAAATAAATATGATTTTATCAAAGGGCAAATACACAAAAACTCCATATGTTCTTAAAAGCACACCCATCTCTCTCATTCATGATCCACCTCCCCTATCTACCAAGCACCAACTCCCTAAACACCCACCCACTCACCCTCACACAAACATGAAGTCCTGTATCTCCTCAATTCTCTCTTTCTTGTTCCTAGTCATCTCTCTCCCCTTGTTTCTCTCCGTCACAACCACAACGACAACACCATTAGAGCACCTTTGCAATAACCTCGGAGGTTTCTATATAACCCCTGATTATTGCTTGTCTGCATTCTCAGCTGATCCAAGGTGTCACACGGCTGATTATAATCAACTCGCCCTAATTTCACTCAATCTCACCATTTCGAACGCGACTCATGTTAAATCCACAATTAATTCTTTGCTCACCTCCACCACCTTCGCATCCACAACACCCTCTTCTGATCCAGTACGAAAGGGGCTAGAGACATGCATGAAGTTGTACGATGATGTCATACCTTCACTTAGGTGGTCCGCACAGTCTGTCTCTGCCGGAAGGTAATATCTTAACTGGGTGTACGGTTACCTTGAGTACTGAGTATAAGTTTGTATTATTTATGTATCTTGAGTAAGAAACTATAACCATTTTTATTGTTAGCCCATTTTTCATCGGTGCACCAAGTGAATATGTCGCTCCAGTTGTAACGGTTATGATTGATGTTAATAATCAATAGTTAGGCACATATATTTGAATGGTTGTTGAGTTAATTCAACTAACCTTCCTCGTAAGAGGGTTTTTCCTTTCTTACAAAAAATGGCTTTCATTATCTTCGACTTCAAGAATCATTTAATTTTAAACCAATATCACAATTCTAATATAGTTATGTGGACCAAACACAGTGTCTAAACTACTCGAAGCAAAATACAGTAGTAACAATAACATGCCACTTTAGAACTTCATCAATTTTTTTGACTTGCAGTAAAACTGTGACTAATCTACTTGCATATATACTGGAGTATAAAATGAATGAACTTATTATCTATCATTCTGTGACAGGTACGATGGGGCAAAGGCGGTGGTGGATCAGGCGGTCAATGTACCGGCTAGCTGTGATTCGATGCCTGGATTACCATTGAGTAAAGAGAATGATGATTTTTCCAGAATTGCACTTCTTTCTGAGGCTGTTGTTGGCTATCTAGCTAACTAACTAATGTAGTGGTTATTTAATTTGTATTTTTGTTTTTCTTTTTATCTCATTACGTCTATGACTTGTATGTATGATTTGCATGTGAAGTTTATATTATGAGGACTTAATCTGTTTAATTGAAAAAATAAGAAGTCCAAAATACTTTTTGGTCAAAAAATGGGAAGGATTTGACCCTTTTATCCTTTTCTTTTTGGATGAGAATTCCTTTGAAACTTCTCTTTTTGGATTATTTTAATACAGATATTACGAATAGTTTGGTTTTGTGAAAGCTGATCTTTGTTACTATATTATGATTGTGACACGTACTAAGTTTCCAGTAAGGATTTTCAGGATAATTAAGCTTCATTGCTCCCATTTTCCTTGGCTTTTTCTTCACCGTGTTTTTAAAAATGTGTGGGAACAAAAATAATATTAAAGATGACTAACCTCCTAGAATAAGAATCCCCCCCCCCCTCTCTACACACCCCACACACACGTGTTATTTATTGTTTATTTTTTTTAGTTTTGTTAAAATTTTGAATATTAAAATAAAAAATCATATTTAAAATAAGCTAATTATTGTTTAATAAATTATTTGCACTGTTAATTTAATTTAAAATAATTTTTGTTAATAAGAAATTTTAATTTAAAGAATATTTAATTTTTTATTCAGTTCAACCGAATAAACCGAATTAGAATTCGGTTTATTCGGTTCGGTTCTATACCGGTTCTATTATTTATTCGGTTCGGTTCGGTTTGAATCTTATACGGTTCGGTTTAAATCGGTTTATCCTTATTCGGTTCGGTTTGAACCGAACCAACCGGATGCCCACCCCTACTTGCACCTCATTTCACCACAAAAACATCATATACATAATTATTGCATCACTATGGTACTATCTTGCGTCATCATTATTATTTTTATTATTATTTACATCACTATGATGTTATGGTTTTTTGTATTTATACCGTTATATGATGTCATGATTTTTTTATATATATTTTTTATGATGTCATGATAACCTATATTATATTTTTGTGGAGAAATAAGAGGGTACTATATGTGTCCTAAAAGTATATAACATTTTAAATCTTCAACAACTGTTTGATTACCCCTAAATCTTCTATATTTTTCTAACTTGCACTTGGCATTAAATGTATGGAAAACTTTATCCACCAGTATGTACCACATCTGTTTGAGGCATTTATACATCTTGTCTGATGACGGAAGTGAGCATTTACTCACCTCAATTGTTGATAACTAGGACTCACTTTTGGGTCTACTTGAATCAGATCTGGTCTCCGGTCAGTAGAATTTTGGTTTTTTTTTATTTGAATCAATTTAATACAAACGGATGAGGAATTCACCTATGGCCTGAGGTGGCAATATCTAACCCGACCCGAAAAATCCGCCCATCCAACCCGAATCTAAACCCGACCCGACCCGAAAAATCCGTCATTCCAACCCGAATCCAAACCCGACCCGACCCGAAAATATTGACAAGTCAACGACCCGAAATCCGACCCAACCCGAATCCAAATGATCCAAAACCCGAATGACCTGAGACCGAACGATCTGAAACCCAAATGACCCGAGAACCGAATGGCCCGAACCCGAATGACCCGTAACCCGAATGACCCGAACCCGAATGATCCGTCCGATTATCCGAACTTGAATGATCTGAGATTGAATGTACTGAATGAATGGTCATGTAATTATTGATTTCACTATTATATACTAATATTATATATTATTTTATAATATCTTATTATGTTTTTTATAATATCATTATATTATTTTAGAGAGTAATATATTATTTTATAATACTCATGTATAATATGATTTTTTAAGACTTAAATATACTTTAAGAATTATTTATAAACTCACATTTGATAAGATCAAAGCTAATGATAACTAGTTAACCTGACATACAATCCAAAATGATTCAAAAGTAAAACTCAAATTTGACTAACCAGATGTAAGGACCTGATCGACCTGTAATAATGATTTTATTGAACTAAAATACTTCAATTATTTGTAATACAAACCAAAACAATCAGAAACACTAATCCTAAATATTCAAAACTTAAAATTGAATGATCCGTAACAAAATTGATCACAGATCCGAATTACCGGAAACTTAGACCCGAATTACCCGAAACTTAGACCCGAATTAACCCGTAACCCGATTGACCCGTAATCCAAACCCGCCCGACCCGAGACCCGAAAGACCCGAGACCCGAACTACCCAAAACCCGAATAACCTGAGACTTGAATGACCCGAGATCCGAACGACCCGAAACACGAATGACCCGAGACCCGAAAAATCCGAAACCCGAACGACCCGATACCCGAATGACCTGAAATCCGAGCGACCCGTAACCCGAAAAACCCGACCCGTCCATTTGCCACCTCTACCTATGGGCTATGGCTCCATAAAAGTAAAAAAAAAGAAAAACCTACTATACATTCACGGGCTAAGTGGGCCTCGGGTTATTGAGCCGTACTATACATTCACGGGCAAAATCTGACTCAACTCGAAAAACCCATCCGACCAATTCGAGTCCAAACCCGAGCCGACATGAAAATATTGACAAATTAACGACCCGAAACCAAATGACCCGGAACCGAATAACCCAAAATCTCTAACATCATAGACCCAAATGACACGTAATCCGAAATACCCGAGAATTGAATGGTCAGAAACCGAATGACCCATAACTCGAATCCGAATGACTCGTTCGATTATCGAACTTGAATGACCTGAACATGAATGTATTAAACAAATGGTTGTGAAACTGTTAATTCGGTTCGGTTTGGTTTATTCGGTTTTTCCAAATCAAAACCGAACCGAACCAATTAAACCGAATATTCCTGTATTGATTTCTAAGATATAAATAGTTTAATAATTTTATAAACTTATGAAATAAAATAATCAAACACATGGGAAACGATCCAGAATAATGATTAGCTTGCATGACATAGTATCCAAAATGACCCAAAAGTAAATACAAATTCATCTAACCAAATCAACTGAATCGATGCACCCGAAATACTGATCTAATTACCCCCATCCTTTTATTTTTCGACTCCTTTTGAGCATTCACATTGTGCCACATCACTTCGATTATTCCAACTATTAGATAATAAAATATGAACACATCATAACCATTGATTAATTATGGAATTTTATATAATTTTTTTTGTATACTTATATGTGTTGTTTATTTTACAATTAATTTTATGCATTTTTAGAAGGCCGCATTATCATGTATTAATGACATGTATTGTTCTTATTCGATTGGATTCATGATAGATCAATTTTATCTAATTAAATACCTCATGAGATCAAATGTCTTTGCAGACTTTTATGTGTCATTATTTTACATTTATTTTCTATATTTTTAGAAAACCACATCATTCTAAATTGATGAAATGTATTATTGTCATTCGTTGCGTTCATGAACCGATTTCACCCAATTAAATATTTATTATTTGAAGTTTAATGTAAATAGAAGATAAAGAGTTTACATATTGTCAAAACACAAATATATATATTTTTATCCTAAAAAAAAGTAGTTCTTAATCAAATATCATATTTTTCATATTAAAAATATTATATATAAATTCATTGGAATCTTCTATTTGGTTTGAACTCCATATTTATTGGAATCTTCTCTTTTTTTCTACTAAGAATTTTTTAAAAATTAAACAAACCAAACATTTTTGTACATAAATGATTATCGCAAAAGATTTTTAAATTAAAATAAATTATTTTAAAGTTTTCTTTTCGCATTTCTTTTTTTCCTTTCTTATCTTTCTCAAGAAATTTTTAATAATCATTATCTGAATATTTTTAATTAAAACCTTTAAATTTAATTTGTTTGAATTTTCTAATATATTTAGTTTCATATCAGTATAGTAAACTGTTTAAATTTTCTCTCTCAATTGAATGTGTAAGGAACTATGTTAAATATACACATAAAAATATTATGTAAGGAGATGTAATTTTGCATAATTAGATTGTAATAACATATTTAAACAAATAATCAAATTTTTTAAATCCATCATAGTGAAAGGTTATATATTGTAATAAATGTTGTTTTTTTTATTAAGAAGACATCTTCATTCAATACAAAATATTATGTTGCAAATAATATTTTTTTAAATGAAGAGACTTTCTGTCACATTTTAATTTTGATACAAATAAAAATTTATTCTACAAACTTTTGACTTATTTTTATGCTTATACTTAGCTAAATGCTCGTATGTCAATGAGTATAGTGAATAATTTTATTTTTAGTTAATAACAAATTTTAAAGCTCACAACGGAGTATGAGATTGCTCCTATTTGACCTAAAGGTTAAAACACATCAGTAATCCATAATACATATCAGAATAATATGAAACACTAAGCAAAATAACCAAAATTTAGACCTGAATGATGTATAACTAAATTGAATACAGATCCGAATTACCCGAAAGTTAAACTTAAATGTCCCATGACCTGATGGCCAAATTGTAAACAGGCCCGAATTACTTGAACAACCTGATACCCGAATAATCCGAGACTCTAATAACTTGAGAACCGGATGACCGAGACCCGAACGACCCGTAACCCAAATAATCCGAATCCGAAGTGATCCGACCAGAACCCAACCCTACCCGCCCAGATTATGTGACCTATCAAAGATGTTAAAATTTAGTTCAAAAACAAGAACACGTCAGTCTACAAATAATTAAAATTTCTAAAAATGTGGTCAAATAATGATTATATTTGTCCATAATTATATGATGTCTAAACAATTCGGTATATGCAAAATAATGAAAAATGCATAAATGAGTGGAAAATAAAGAACTGGTAATTAATTATTGGAAGGAGTTTCTAGCATTTAATTCATCATAATGGAACTCTTGACTAATCCTTATTTTCAAATTGCAAGGTAACCTAGATTTAATTCTCTTGCTCATTCAAACTTATACTTGCCAAAATAATAGCAATAAATGTGTTAAAATACAATGAACATAATTAATTTGATATTCAATTCCAATAAATATTATTTCTTTCTATAAATATTTTGCACTAAAATTACTATTCGAACCTCTAAAATTCACTATATATTCTCCACAAACAGTATGAAATTGACAACCATAACATCAATAGCAAGAAAAATGAAACCCTCCATCTTTTTGCTCCTCCCTTTTCTTTCTCTTCTCCCCTCCATTATTCTCTCGCAACCGGCAACCCATCCGGTAGATCTAGCCTGCAGAAATCTCACTGCATATCATATTACGCCAGAAATGTGTTACTCTATAATGAACAAAGACCCCCGTAGTGCTACTGCCGATCTTCCTAATCTCGCGATCATTGCTGTTGATGTGACAATAAAAAATTGCACTGATGCGGTGCCATCCATCAAATCTATAGGTATACTTTACCATTGGGTTAGTGTAAGTAACTACACAAAAAAGATCTAATCAACAACTACACACTTTATATATATAAACCATTTTATGTTTCCTGTTTAAAAAAAAATCATTTTATGTTTCATTCCTTTTTCAGGCAACATAACAAAGGGCATGACGGAATGTTCAGATGACTTCTCTAGTACAATACCAAAACTTCAAAATGCACGAGATTTAGCTATAAAAAAGGACTATCTATATACACAACATGAGTTGCGGGAAGATATTGCAGTGTCATCGAGATGTCTTCTTGATATATATAATGATAGTAAGGAGATAAAAGATAAAATGGTGCCGATTATTTATGGTTTTCACGACCTCACATATATCACACAAGCTGTTGTTGAGTATGTGGATATTCACAAATAAATGAATACTATTGATGAACTTTGAATAAATTTTGGATTTCAAATATCTTTATGTATTATTTGCGAGAGATATATGTTACGCTTGAGAATTTAACATTCATGGACTCAAGACTTATGCATTGTTCTTGATTTTTTTAATTTTATCAATAAGCTAAGAAATCCAGCCATCTAGTCTAAGACCCTCCAAAAATTTAATACATTGAACATATAATATTTTTTTTAAGGACAGTAAGCTAAATGCCAATTTCATTACTAAAAAAAGTTAGAAAAATTATAACTTGCCCCTAATTTCCTCACAAAAAATATCATATACATCATCACTGAACCCTATGATATCATATTTTTTTGTATTTATACCCACTACGATGTCATGATTTTTGTATTTATACCGCTTATGATGTCAAGATGATTTATATGTCGTTTTTGTGGGGAAATGAGAGGGCACCATATATGCCCTCAAAAAGTTACTACAGTCCATAAATAGGTACATTGTTTCTATTATCTAACGGGTATGACTTATGACTGTAGAGGTACGGAATCAGGAATTTAATCCATAAAACATTTTATATTTCTCAAAAATATTATATATTATTTTCATAATATTCTACTTTCATAAATAATAAAATATTCGGTATGAGCAATATAAGCTCAAATAAAAATAATAAATATCAAAATAAGTTAAAAACCGTAAACGTATTTGTGAGCATAAATCCTTACCTTGAAAGAAACACGACATAACTAATGACGCTTCAAAACTTCCGATCATAACTATCACATTGAATGAACTCGTATCACTGATACTAATATCTCATATTCTTCTAGTTGGAATTTGATCATTTATTTATTTTATTAGAGAAATTAGAGAGGGAGAAAGTTGGGAGATAGATATCAAAAACCAAATTTTGTGTTTTGCTTCAATAGAAACCAAAGAAAAGAGAGACGGAGAGAAGAAAAGGACATGAATGAGGAAATGAGGGGAGAGAGAATTAGAGGTAGGGTTGGGTGGTTACATATATCTCCTGCTTGTACCCTTTCATTTTATATTTTGATCTTATCTCCTACTTACACCCTTCATTTTACACTTTGATCTTATCTCCTACTTGCACCCTTCATTTTATACTTTGATGTTAAGTCCTACTTACCCCTTCATTTTATACTTTTATCTAATCTCCTACATGCACCCCTTCATTTTATACTCTATTTATTTATTTATTTTATTATACACCATTTGAAACATAACTACACAATTTTTCACATAACTACACACATCTTTTCACATAAAACTACATACAACTAATTAATTAAATATTAAATTTATTATTTTAATAAAACTAATTTTTAAAATTTACAATTTAGCTCCTAACTTCTAAATTATTACGAAAATACCCTTAATAAAAATTTGGGTTATAACAGAAGAAGTTATAAATACTTCATTTCAAAGGTGTTTTAAGTAAAAGGTTTACATAATGATATATAAATCTTTGAAGTGTTAAAAGTATGTAAGAATGAAGTGCATAATGATCTTGACAAGAAAATAAGAGCACTTCGGTTAGATCGGAGTGACAAGTATTTGAGTCAAGGGATTGATATGTGTTGATATAATGAAGGAGTTCATTATGCATAACATGTACATCATGGAGATGAAGGAGTTCATCGTACATCATGCATACATCACTAAGATGATAAGTAATTCATTTTTCACCACACATCATGGTGATGAAAGAGTTCATCGATTTCTATATATGGAGATAAAATTTCCATATGCAATATAAGAGAAATTTCATGGAGATGAAATGTATCTTAGGGAATCTTTCTATTAGTTCATAAAGATTAAGGCCATGATATATCATTGTTATTATCTTTACTCTATCAGTACATGTGATGTTCTTTGAGGAATATATAATGACATACAATATTAAATAAAATCCCTCAAAATAATGTTAAGTCATGAAGTGCCTTCCATAAGTCTAAATCTCTCAATACTCTAATCGACCCTACATAGGTCATGCCAAAGCTGGGTATGTGGGGACAAACCTAGGAGGAGAGAATACGGGAAATAGGAATCGACATAGGTTCTGCTAAAGCAGGGTGTGTTGGGTACTATTTTGCTGATGATTGGACATGGTTTGGTTTAACTGGGCTATCAAGTCGGACTTGGGCTCGGAGCATACGATAGGATATATATGTCAGCCAAATGATGGTTATCCTATGTTCAAGAGTTGTATGAGATACAATCAGAATTATTCCTACCTAAATAAGTTAAGTTCTAGACAATGAGCCAAAGTTCTCTTAGGACTTAATTGAAATATAGATCTTGTCTTACTATGTAACTTCAAGGATTGAAAGTTTCTGAATCAATGCGATTGAGGGTTTTTGGTTTCATTAAAAATATTAGGAGCCATTATATAAATATTTTCAGAATAATAGTCTTTGTATATTATACAAATCGAATAGTATATCTATTTATATTTCACAAAAGGTCCTTGAGAAGGACAAATAGCATAAGATGATTATAATCGTTAAAACAAAAATGGACAAGTGTTGTCAATAATGTTCTCGTGATTAGAAAGGAACATAAAGATTAATCCCAAAAATAAGGGAATGATGTTGTCGGGGTTCGGCCTTAAATAAGAAGTTCGTATCTTTCACAATGAATCGATTCATTGAAAGAGACCATATTCTCTCAAGAAGATATGAAAAGGAAAGAAATGGTAGTGTGACTACTGCTTCAAGTATTCTTGTTATAAAAATTAAATTGTCTATTTCACATCATATGTATTAGATACATGATGTGAATCACACATTTGTGATACTATGCTGACTAAGTAGTAGACTATTGAATAAATATGATGTTAACATATGAGCGACAAATGTAGCAAAAGTTTCTGCATTTTCTCAAGTAACTCATATATTTATGTTGTCTTTTTGGACTTAACGTCGACATAAATAATTGTTATTTAATGTCGATAATAAAGTTTGCATTACCTATATTTCAATTTTAACGATGGATGGTCATTAATTTATTTTTATTATTGAGAATAATAATTTCACCATTGATAAAGGTCATTTTTCTTTGAAAATATTCGCATAGAAAGTTACCTTATGTGTTATATCGAACAAGATAATTATAAGTCCATCTATAACATTAATACTAAGAATTTAATTCTAGCATTGTTGCTTGGTCAACTTAAATAAGATGGACATTTATTAAATCCATTAAGATGGATTTTCAAATTCATTTGATTTTGAATCATTTGAAGACAGGGTCGAGTCTGATACATCAACCTCAGACTCCATATCCTTGTAGGAGTCCACAATCACTACATGAGATGAACCTGGGTTTGGTGAATGAATGGGAGTTGGCGTTAGGTGTAATAGGACCCCCCCCAGTTACTACGCGCGGTCGTATACTGAGGTGCTCCCCGTCGGTTGTTGGAACAACGCGAGACGGGCCAGGCCTTCATTCCATTCATCAAGATGAAGGAGCAGAGGTAACTAATTCCCATCTCATTTGGGGCGAAAATCGAATCGACATCTCGATGTGATACAACCCTTTCCTTTTTTGTTGGGAAAGAACGACAAAGTTCATCCGAACCGTCCAATGAAGAAATAAGAGGAGAGCAAATCGCCAGTGGTGCGCGAAAACATATGTAACTTTTTTATTCGATAAGATGACATATACGTCTTTCACAAAGTAAGGTGAAAGCAAGTTGATTATTGGCTCTCATACATAGTGATGTATGTTAATATATCATTTTATTTAAACAATAAATTTGAATATTTTGAAGAAGTTCAAAATTATCAAGTAATGAAGTAGAGAATAAACTTGGCTATGAAAATCAAATTTATTCGATGAGATCGAGGAATCGAGAGCCAAGTGTTTGAAAATCATGATAAAGATTTCGAACTTTATTAGATATAGTTCGATCATGAGACATGCATATCTTCTATTTCTTTTGGGTTATACTCTTAAAATATTGCGTTCATACTGAACATAATTCCATGTAAAGCGGTTTTAAAAAAGACTCCATATGAGATATGGAGAGGTAGGTGTATCAGATTATCGTTTCTCAAGATTTGAGGATATGTTACTTATTTGAAGCTTCATGCATCTAATTAAATTAGTGCTTATTTGTGGAATATCCTAAGTAAATGAAAGGATGTTACTTCTATGATTAATAAGAGAATTTGTTACTAAAAAATTATATTTCTTTGGAAAACGTATTTACAAAAGAATTAGTGGGACTAAATATGAATAAGTTCAAATTCCACATACTTAACGTAATGCTCAGATGGAAATTAATTCAGATTTCAGCTACTGGTTGAGTCTGTAATCAATCAACTAAACTCTCTAGAAGTTGAAGAGTCTGAGTAAATAATATAAATGTATTCCTGTATGTTTATTAGAATTTATCATGAACCCGAAAAATAAAGATTTTTCGTGAGCAATGAAAAAATATGATACTCATAGATGATGAGCCCACATTCCACTAATATACTATGATGAGTCAAGGCTCTAATGGTTAGAGGCTTTGAAAGTTGAGATGTAATCCATGTAAGACAGTCAAGTTTGGAATTTGATTGATCCATCAGATGGAAATACATTTTAAAAGAAGACCAACATGGATAACGTGCAAACATATAATGCATGATTTGTGGTTAAGACAAACTCATAGTACAGAGTATGATAATACTTTTTCAAGTCATCATGCTTATGTATTTCGGAATTTTCTTGGACATAGGTTCATAGTATGATTATGAAAGAGGCCAAGTGGATGTCAAGACATTGTTTCTTAATATAAACATATGAAAGTATGTATATGATACAACTTGTGAGTTTTGTCTATCCTAAGAATTTTGAAAAGAGTTTGCAAGTTGCATGAATCCATTTATGAATTAAAGCAAGCATCTCAAGGTGAAAATCTTGTTTTTGGTGAAATAACCAAAGAGTTTGGTTTTATCAAAAGAAAGATAAATCTTATGTGCATTAAGCGCAACAAGAAGTTCAGTGGGAGCATAATAACATGTGATGTGCATTAAGCGCAACAATCATATGTAAGTTTAATCTTAGTGAAAGTCACTAGATAATAATCAAGAGTATGATTACATACTTGAGAAGGATAAAGTATTCTTCTTAGATTATGGAGGACATAAAAAAATGCAAAGTATTTCTTGGTGATAATGTTTGATAATCTGTTCAAAAAGTCAATCCCGCAAGTATATGATGGTGATCATTTTAGGTCAATTGGTATGTGATACCTCGTGGATCAATGAATATGAGATACTTGGCTGATTTGGCCTAGTACAAGTGGGAGATTGATGGTGTTATGCCTTAGGCAAAGTGTATGTGAGCTAGATGATGGATTTTAATAACAAATATAATATTTATTCTAAGATATTTTATATAATTTGTGCGTATAGGTTATTTTAATATAATTAAAATAGACCATGAATATGCAATTCAGCTTTATGTCATCAAAGTGCGTGACTTTGATAATAAAATTATAAAGTGTTATGAATGCTATTCTAAATCGTCATTGGTGATTTATAGGATATTTGTGGAGACAAATATATTCATGGTCTATTTTAATTATATTAAAATAACCTATACGCACATATTATATGAAATATCTTAGAATAAATATTATGTTTGTTATTACAATCCATCATCTAGGTCACAAACACTTTGGCCTAGGGCATAACACCATCATTCTCCCACTTGCACTAGGCCAAATCAACCAAGTATCTCATACTCATTGATCTATGTGGTATCACATACCAGTTGACCTAACATGATCACCATCATTTAAGGGATTGGGTTCTTAAATGGATTATCAAACATTGTCATATGCAAATACTTTGCATAATTTTTTATGTCCACCATAATCTAAGAAGAATACTTTATCCTTCTCAGGTATATAATCATACTCTTGATTATTATTTAGTGACTTTCACTAAGATTAAACTTATGTGTGCTTGTTACACTTAATTCACATCATATGTAATTATGCTCCCACTGAATTTCTTGTCAACATAAGATTGATCTTTAATTTTTGATAAAACCAAACTGTTTGGTTATTTCATCAAATAATAAATATTCACCTAGAGATGTTTGCTTTAATTCATAAATGAATTTATGCAACTTGCAAATTCTTTTCAAAATTTTTAGGATAGACAAAACTCTCAAGTTGTATTATATACATACTTTCATATGTTTATATTAAGAAACAACGTCTTGACATCCACTTGGCATCTTTTATAGTCATACTATGAACATATGCCCAAGAAAATTTTGAAATACATAAGCATGATGACTTGGAAAAATATTATCATAGTCTATACTATGAGTTTAACTACCACAAATCATGCATTATATGTTTGCACATTATCCATGTCGGTCTTTCTTTTAAAACCGTATTTCCATCTGATGGATCAATCAAATTCAAAACTTGATTGTCTGACATGGATTACATCTCGACTTTCAAAGTCTCTAACCATTAAAGCCTTGACTCATCATAGTCTATTAGTAGAATTTGGACTATCTATGAGTACGAAACTTTTATCATTAGACACGAAAAATCTATATTTTTCGGGCCTGCGATAAATTCTAATAGATCTACATGAATACACTTATGTTATATACTCAGACTCTTCAACATCTTGAGAGTCTAGTTGATTAATTACAGACTCAACCACTAGTTGAAATCTGAATTAATTTCCATCCGAGCATTGCGCTGTTATATGGAATTTGAACTTATTCAAATTTACTCCCACTAATTCTTTTGGAAACACCACTTCCAAAGAGATATAATTTTCGAGTAACAAACACTTTGTTCTCATATTAATTATGGAAGTAATATCCTTTACTTTTCTTAGGATATTCCACAATAAGCACTAATCCGATTAGATGCATGATGCTTCAATTAAGTATCATATCCTCAAAACTTGATAAAAGATAATCTGAAACACCTACCAGTCCATATCACATATGGAGTCTTTTACAACTGCTTTAGATGGAATTATATTCAGTATGAACGCAATAAGAGCGTAACCCCGAAAGAAATAGAAGATATATTTGACTCATCATAATCGAACTATATCTAATAAAGTTCGATATCATTATCATGATGATCAAACACTTGGTTCTCGACTTCTCGATCTCATCAAAGAAATTTGTTTTTCGAAGCCAAAATTTATTCTCTACTTCATTATTTGTAAGTTTTGAACTTTTCAAAATATTCAAATTTACTTTTTCAATAAAGTGCTGAAGTTGTTTTCTCTAGCACCTTCACTCATTGACGAACATACATCACTATGTATGAGAGCCAATAAGTAACTTGCTTTCACCTTACTTTGTGAAAGACTTATATGTCACCTTGTCTAATAAATAAGTTACACATGTTTCAAATGATTCAAAATCAAATGAATTTGAAAATCCATCTTAATGGATTTAATAAATGTTCATCTTATTTAAGTAGACCAAGCGACAATGCTAGATTTAAATTCTTAATATTAATGTTATAGATAGACTTATAATTATCTTGTTCGATATAACACATTAGGTAATTTTTCTATTGAAACATTTTCAAAGAAAATTGACATTTGTGAATGGAGAAATTATTATTCTCAATAATAAATTGATAACCATTCATAGATAAACTCGAACTATAGATAATACAAAATTATTGTCGACATTAAATAACAATTATTTATGTCGGCGATAAGTCCAAAAAGACAATGTAAATAAATGAGTTACTCGAGAAAATGCGACAACTTTTGCTACATTTGTCACTCATCTGCTAACATCATATTTACTCAATAGTCTACAACTTAGTCAGCATATTTTCACAAATGTGTGATTCACATCGTGTATCTAATACACATGTTGTGAAATAGACAAGTTAATTTCTATAACAAAAATACTTGAAGCGGTAGTCACACTACCCTTTCTTTCCCTTTTCATATCTTCTTGAGAAATTATGGTTTCTTTCAATAAACCAATTCATTGCGAAAGAAACTAATTTCTTACCTAAGGCCGAAGTCTTGGCAACATCTTGCCCTTATCTTTGGGAGTATTTTTTACGTTCCTTTTAAGCGCGAGAACATTATTGACAACACTTGTCCATGTTCATGTTAACGATTATTAGCATCTTATGCTATTTGTCCTTTTCAAGGACCTATCGTGAGACATAAATAGATATACTATTCTATTTGAATAATATGCAAAGACTATTATTCTTTAAATATTTCATATAATGGCTCCCACTATTTTAATCAAATCAATAACCCTTAATTGCATTGATTCGGAAACTTTCAATCCTTGAAGTTTCATAGTGAGACAAGATCCATATTTCAATTAAGTCCTAAGTGAGCTTTGGCTCATCGCCCAGAACTTAACTTATTTAGGTAGGAACAATTCCAATTGTATCTCATACAACTCTTGAACAACATAAGATAAGCATCATATGCCCGACGTATATATCCTATCGTATGCCCCGAGCCCAAGTCCGACTTGATAGCCCAGTTAAGTCAAACCATGTCAATCATCAGCAAAATAGTACCCAACACACTCAGCTTTGGCATGACCTATGTTGGTTTCTATTTTCCGCATTCTCTCATCCTAAGATTGTCCCACATACCCAGCTTTGGCATGACCTATGCAGGGTCGATCAGAGTATCGAGAGATTTAGACTTATGGAAGGCATTTCATGACTTAATATTATTTAGAGGGATTTTGAATTTAATATAATATATTATTATGTATTCATGAAAGAACATCACATGTACTAATAGAATAGACATAATAATAACGTTATATCATGGCCTTGATCTTTATGAACTAACATAAATATTTCCTAATATATATTTCATCTCCATGAAATTTTTCTTAGATTGTATATGAAAATCTTATCTCCATGTATAGAAATCGATGAACTCTTTCATCGCCATGATGTGTGGTTAAAAATGAACTTGTCATCTTAATGATGTGTTCATGATGGACGATGAACTCCTTCATCTCCATGATGGATGTGTTATGCCTAATGAACTATTTCATTATATCAACACGTATCAACAAATATATAAACATAATCATATTATGTTTCGATTATTTAACCATTTATAAAATATATACATATAAGGCTTACGAGTGCGAATTCTGGGCACGGTCATCATTGTCAACATTTGACAAGTCAAAAACCAATTTTTGATCTGGTCAACATTTAACTAGGTCAACGATCATTATTTGATAAGGTCACTAGTCACTAGTCAACATTTTGACTAGGTCATGATCTACTTTTGACCAATTCATTGGTCAACAATCAAGGGGTAAATTAGTGTAGTCAACTGTCAATAATTAACAGTCAATACAATCAACAGTCAACATAGTCCACAGTCAACACAGTGGGTCAACAGTCAACTGTCAACATGGTCAACATGGTCAACACCTGGTCAACTTTGTCAACACACATTTTCTACACATTAATACACCATAGGCATCTTTTCATGAATTCAATACATCACATGTAACTTTTCATGAAATAATGCATCACATGCACCATTTCAAAAATAATAATTCATGGTATGCACCCTTTCATGAAGACACAACTATTCAAGAGGTCGCAACTCTTACGATTGCACCTTTTCGGTCATACCTCTTAGTTGCGCATGTCGATTACACCCGTTGGTCGCACCTCTTGGTCGCAACCGTTAGTCGCGACCTATTAGACGTGATATTTGGATCATATCCATTGGTCCACCCTTTAGACACATCCTTTGGTCGCACCCTTTGGTCGCACCCATTCGTCGCAACCTTATGGACGTGACATTTGGATCGCATCCGTTGGTCACACCCTTTAGTCGTACCCTTTGGTCGCAACCTTTCGTCGCGTCTTTTGGATGTGACATTTGTATCGCATTCCTTGGTCACACCCGTTAGTCGCACCTTTTGGTCGCACCCTTTGATCATATGCTATTGGATGCAACTCTTGCATGAAAGATAACACATAGACTCATGGATGTAACTCATGACTCATGGATATGTAGAAGGTCACATGTTTTTGCATAATATTAAGTTGTTGCATGAGAATAATATATTTGAGATAATACAGAGGGGCCAAGTCATGCCATGTCTTATATCATGCTCCAAGCATGATAAATGCATTTATCATGTATTTCTCAAATACATGAACTTACTCATCTGTTTGATTCGTATATCATGTATATACATTTTCAAGTCAGACTTGGCTGCCTTAAGTCACAATAATTGGATAAACGTGATCCATATATTCTTGTCAAAAGATGCGATCATCTCATGATGCATATGGCACCGTTCCATATATGGACTCATTTTCTCGGCCAAGCCCAACTTTCGTGCAACCATATAATTAATCAAATTCGGACCAAATCATATTCGGACGAACAGAACATTTATTGGATGCAACCTTTGCATTTTTTTTTTTTTTTTTTCGGATATACACTTTTGGTTTGCACTGCATTTATTGATCTCTTGTTCTCATCAGGAACGCTTCCAAACAGACAACGTGTTAACATACTTTTCTTACAAACATTTTAAACGTGAATTCATTTCTTTAGATCACATCTAAAGATCACATCCCTTCAGATCACATCTTTTTCACATCTCTTTAGATCACATCTAATAATCTGATTATGAAACATGGTATAATTTTAGATCACATCTATTGCTGGCAACGTTTGGATACAACTCTTGCAACCCTTTTTCATGTTAGAATATTCAATGCTCAAGCCTTATAACTTTAAATCAGAATTTATAAATGGTATATACATAGTACATATCGCATATGTACTCTCTCAATTTAACCGAAACACGCACGTCGCTCTGATACCACTGTTGGGTTTCGGACATGCATAACGCAGCGGAAAAATAAAAAAATTTCGTCCAAAACCCATTCCGAGGATCCGTGCGTATTGGTTAAATCAAAGAAATAAATCTTAAAGATACCTTTCGGATTACGCTTAATCCGTGACGCTCAAACCATGCGTGTTGTCCAAGCGCCTCTAAACCGGTTACCGTCCTAACCGATTTTACGTCCATCTAGTCCGTTTAGGTCGGATCGTGCGGAAGTCATCTACCGCACACACAATCGGTCTCCACCGAAACTCTCAACAACCCGTTCTCATCTTCTTAGGCCGAATAGATCACAAGCGCCGAAAATACGAACGCCTCTACCGGTGTCCACACGAACAAACTTCTTAAAACGGGAAAAAGAACAATATATATGCTAGTAGCTTGTTCTTCTCTTGCACAAGAAAACTTTTTTTCTTCTTCTTATTTTGTCTCACAAAAGATGCATAATTCTCTCATATAATTATACCCTTTCATTTTGTCATATAAAAGGAAAGCACCCTTTAGTAATTTTGTCACACAAATGAGAAAGGATATTTTCTCTCTTTTTGTCTCACAAAAGAGAATGAGAAATAATGAGCGAGAGAATCATTTGGTACAATGAATTTGGAGCCCTCTATGTCCTTATATAGAGGTGAAGAGTCATGTCTATTCACACTAAAAGATGTGTATGACATCACTCATCATTATCCACATATCATCATCTAGACTCTTCAAGATTACATGATCTTGTGTGCTCATAGTCTTTATATACATATATATCACATCTTATCACATAAGATGACAATATCTTTTGTGATATTCCTATGCAACTCATCATATAAGTCGCTAGGATTTTCTGCGCCCGTTTCAGTTTGTTCTTTGTGTGTGACCCTGTAGGTTCACTTAATGTTGTCAATAAACTTGACAGTCTATAAATCATGAGCGGACTCTAGCAAGCCATCATGACTACCCAATTTAAGTGAATATCGGTGATCCGATTTACCTAATCAACAATCACGTATTTAGTCCCTTTGTCACGCGATATCTATATCGATCATAAGGCATGTAAGACGCCATCCTTATATTAATCGATTAATATTTCTTGATCCCAAATTAAACTGAACAAGAACAAATGACATTAATAACTCCTATTAATTCATTTGAGTATGGCCATACATTTCTTCAGTTCAATTCATCAAGAGGCCTAAAGATATCTCTCTCATTTATGAGAGGAACAAATCCCGTCTTGATTGCACTCATCCCTCTACATGATTCATTGTATACCTAATTATAACCGTTATGACCACCCGGTTAAAGGCAGTGTTAGATTATATTAAAGTATAAAATTACTCATGCCGGGAACCGAGACAATCTCAGGTCAAAGGACTATAAATACTTTATGTTACAAGAATCGCTAATGACATAAAACATGTAGCATTCTTATGGCGGGTCAGTCCAGTATATGGTCTCTAACATATACCTATATTAATGACTTGATAACTATTTATCCATGATCAGTAAAACATAATCATCAGTCAACTAATATACTGGTGTGCATTTATAGCTTGTATATAAATATATATATTTATTTATATCCGCAAGTATATTTGTCTCCACAAATATCCTATAAATGACCAGGGACGATTTAGAATAGCATTCATAACACTTTATAGTTTTACTATCAAAGCCACACACTTTGATGACATAAAGTTGAATTGCATATTCATGGTCTATTTTAATTATATTAAAATAACCTATACGCACATATTATATGAAATATCTTAGAATAAATATTATGTTTGTTATTACAATCCATCATCTAGGTCACAAACACTTTGGCCTAGGGCATAACACCATCACAAAGAACAAACTGAAATGGGTACAGAAAATCCTAGTAACTTATATGATGAGTTACATAGGGATGTCACAAAAGATATTGTCATCTTATATGATAAGATGTAATACATATGTATATAAAGATTATGGACACAAAAGATCAAGTAGTCTAATAGAGTCTAGATGATGACATATGGATAAGAATGATATCATACACATCTCTTGGTGTGAGAGGCAACTCTTCATCTCTATATAAGGATATAGAAGGGTCCAAAATTCAGTACAACTTCATTCTCTTTCTCTCATTATTTCTCATTCTTTTTTTGTGTGACAAAATAGAAAAAATATCCCTTTTCTTTTGTATGACAAAATAACGAAAGAGTGATTTCCTTTTGTCTGACAAATTGAAAGAGTGCGATATTATATGAGAGAATATATATGTTTCGTGTGGAGACTTCTGGAAAACTCTAGATACCGTAAAAACAAAAACCATGCAGGAGATAGGAAAGTTCTCCATATTTGCTTGCCATGACTTATTTTCATAAGTGACAATTGGAATTGAAAATATGTTTATTTCCTTATATTTGTATTTCCATGTATTAGGTGTTAATTGGGGCAGTAATTCTTTGGATTATTTGATATTTCCTTGTATTAGGTATGACTATCCTATAAATGGAGGTATAGGGATAGAGTTTTATTCATTCCAACAATCACAAACAATTGTATTGTATTTCTCTTTCTCCAAGTATTAAGAATGGTGGCCGTGGTTTTTACCCTTTAGGATTTCCACGTAAAAAATCTTTTTGTTCTTGTGTCTTGCTTTCTGTGTTTGTTGTTGCGTCTCGGTTCCTAACAAGTGGTACCAGAGCCAAGGTTCAAAGAAAATTCTCTTTGGGTGCGAATGAGGAGGCGATACGTAGACGAGCGATGGACGAGAGAAAGGTGCCGGTGAGTCGGTTCGATGGGCGAGGCTTCGGCTACTGGAAGATGCAAATAGAAGGGTTGTTATGCCAGAAGGATCTCGAAAATGCGCTACTCGAGATGAAGCCAGAGGAGATCACCGACGACGCTACATGGAAGAAGATAAACCACAAGGCGCTAAGCTACAAACAATTGTCCTTAGCCAAGGGCGTGGCATTCAACGTGGTGAAGGAGACGACGGATTTTGAAATCATGAAGGCGCTATCTAACACGTACGAGAAGCCGTCTTCATTAAACAAGCTGCACCTGATGCGCCGTCTTTTCTACCTACGGATCCGTGGCCAAGCATCTCAACTTTTTTCAGGTTATTTCAAACCAGTTAGACTCATTTAAATTGAACATGGGTGAAGAGACGAAGGCTCTTATGTTGTTGTCATCATTGCCGGAAAGCTGAGAGATGACAGTAGACGTTATCGGCAGCAAGGAGGATATGACTTTTGAGGAGGTACGAGACCACATCCTGAACGAGGATATTCGGCGAAGGGAGCGGAGCGAAACCTCGGGTTCCATGAGTTCAGTCTTGAATGTGGAGAGTCAGGGTCATGGAGGTCAAAGAAACAACAACAACAGATGATCTAAGTCCAGAGATCGCAGCGAGTTGGAGTGTTGAAAATGTGGCAGAGAGGGCCACATGAAACGGAACTTGAAATCCCTGAGAAAGGAGAAAAGGGCGGAAAAATTTCCGCAAATGCTGAGCAGGATTCAGACGATGTCCTAGTTCTATGCATCGACAACCCTATCGAGTCATGGGTTCTAGATTCAGGCGCATCCTTCCACTCGACCTCACAGAAAGATAAGTTTTTGAATTTTAAATCAGGAGAATTTGGAAATGTTTACTTAGCGGATGGGAAACCGCTATGCATATCGGGCATGAGCAATGTCCAAATAAAATCGAGCAACGGATTAAGATGGACTTTGCAGGGAGTTCAATATATTTCGGGTTTAAAGAAGAACTTGATATCCATTGGGCAGATGGATAGTGAGGGGTACAAAATCGTGTTTGGGACCGGGTTGTGGCGAAGGGTACAAAAATGAGAAGTCTTTATCTCACGGACAACAAGGAAGATTTGTTCGTGATTCCGGGAGCGACACCGACCCGATATTGTGTCATAATCGGCTCGGTCATATCAGTCACAAAGGACTACAAGTGCTGGCTTCAAAGGGTTTGTTACCCAAGGTGAAATCAGTAGAAACCAGTTTCTGTGAGAACTGCGTGCTCGGCAAGCAAAAACGGGTTAGTTTTTCGAATGTCGGATGAGAAGTCAAGATGGAGAAGCTAGACTTGGTGCAGAACGATTTGTGGGGATCGACTCCGGTCCAAGGCGGGTCACACTACTACAAGAATAGATCAAATGACGAATCTGAGGGATTCCTACAAAAAGAAAGAGTTGACTACACGGAGGTATTCTCGCCGGTGGTGAAGCTGACAACCAGGCGTACGATGTTAAGTATCGTAGCGGCCAAAGATTTGCACCTCGAGTAGATGGATGTCAAGACGGAATTCCTCCATGGCGATTTGGAGGAGGACATCTATATGGTGCAGCCTGAAGGTTTTGAGACCCCGGAAAATGAGGGTCAGCTCGAGAAAAGCTTGTACGGTCTAAAACAGGATCTCAGACAGTTGACCAAGGAAATCCCTAACGACAAGCTAAGCCTGTGCGCAGCCTCTGTGGGGTTAGTCGAGTGAGTCAGTGGGAGCATGTCGCCGGGCTCAAGGAAGGTATGGGAGAAAAGGAGAATGGATTCAATGCAAAGGATTTGTGTCAGTATGAAGTCTCCAAGTGGGAGATTATTTTGTGTGTAGACTTCTGGAAAACTCTAGATACTGTAAAAATGGAAACCCTGCAAGAAATAGGAAAGTTCTCCATATTTGCTTGCCATGACTTATTTCCATAAGTGACAATTGGAATTGAAAATATATTTATTTTCTTATATTTGTATTTTCATATATTAGGTGTTAATTGGGCAGTAATTCTTTAGGTTATTTGATATTTTCTTGTAATAGGTATGACTATCCTATAAATAGAGGTATAGGGATAGAGTTTTATTCATTCCAACAACCACAAACAATTATATTATATTTCTCTTTCTCCAAGTATTAAGAAATTGTTTGAGTGTCGGCGGCCGTAGTTTTTACTCTTTAGGGTTTCCACGTAAAAAAATATTTTTGTTCTTGTGTCTTGCTTTCTGTGTTTGCTGCTGCGTCTCGGTTCCTAACAATATAGTCGATTTATACATCTTTGTTAGACAAATATGAGAAGAGAAAAATGAGTTTTTCTTATGCAAGAGGAGAATAATCTACTAGCATATATATTGTTCTTCTTCCCGTTTTAAGAAGTTTGTTCGTGTGGATCCTGGTAGAGGCGTTCATATTTTCGACGCTTGGATTGATTTTGAATAAAAAAAAATATTTTCCGCTGCATTTAAGTACGTCCGAAACCCAACAAGATAAGTGTTAGCCCTTCGCGTTAGGAGAAGGAAGTAAGATGATTCATGAGAAACTAATAAACCAATGAAGTGGATCTATGGTGAAACCATCAAGTCCTAGAATCCTTCTCGCCAGCACGCGACCGTGGACCAAGACCAATGTTTTCTCTCTTTCTCTCTATTTCGATCACCCCATACGCTTTAACTGTTAAGTTTGAATTGTGACATTTGTCTCTGAGTTCAAAAAGCCTCCATGTGGACTAACAACCCACGTTATTACTCGGATATAAATTTAAAGAACTGCATCACAGCGATCAACATTTTATGTGATATGGTTTGGAAATATTCTCAAGTTGTCTTCAAAGATTGAAGTATGTAAGACTCATGTCAAGTGTCTGTTAGAGTCAACTTCAAAATCTTATACATGTTCACGGAATATTAAAGTAATTTTTTACATTCATTACGAGTTCAAAATATTTGTTATTCATAATAATGAATTCTTTAAAAGAGATCTCATATCCGAAAGAAGCGGTGGGAGTGTAAAACTACTCTAAGAGGTTCTAGGTCCACTTACAAGCACCAAACCTTTTGATAAAAAACCAAACATGTTATCAAGTAATTGATGAGCGTATACTTTAAACATAATGTCCTTCTCATAAATCTGGTAGGTTTCTCTATAAGACCGAAAAATATGGATCTCTTGTGTCTAATAATAAGTTCTCATAGAAGATGGGTTCATATCCTACCTAGAGGCTGTAAAGAATAAATATTTTCAAAATGGTTAGACCATGAGAGTTGAGATGCAATTAATGTATGAGCAACCAAGTTTGAGACTTTTTTTTTAGATTCAAACTCCCCATCAATGAGTTGAAAATTTTACCAAATAATGTTAAATGCGTATGCTGAGATTCGAACTTGGTACCTCACCCCAAAGTTCATAGATGCCTAAATAATTGAAACTTGATTTAAGTATCTAATGTTTTAAAGACCATTGAATAAACACATGGATGAAATTGTGCTAATTGTGCTAATAACCTGTATTAGCAATCATTATGGTGAAAGCTCTCAAAGTATAGACTGTGATAAAGGCATTTTCACTAGTTTCTTTTAAGAATTTCAATTTTCATGAATGCACAGTATGACAATGAGTGATGGAACAAGAATATAAAAATTCACCTTTCTTTACAAGAACTTTACCACGGATGTATTGTTCATACACGCCAAGAGTTTATATAATCCTAAGAATCCTGAAGAGGTTGCAAGTTTCAAAATTCATTTATAGATAGAAGCAGACATTTTAGAGAGAATTTATATGATGAAGTAAATTCAGGAATTTGATTTTATAAAAAATAGATATGACATCATTGTTTTCAAGAAATTCAGTGTGGGTATGATACTTCTTTTGTGCTACAACATATTTAAAGCATCCTAATAGTTAAGAGTTAAAGTTCGTATAGATAAACTTATGGTTTAAATTAAAGTATATTGGCAAAATATTGAAAGATTCATGTGAATATATTTTGCGAATATATGAAATAACATAAGAAAAAATTCACATCACGTGCAGTTGCGGAATCAGGACCCGGGGGGGCTGAAGATTGAACATCACAATAAAATAAAAATAAATTATTTTTTGAATAACTTTTATATAATAATAATACTATATAAACATTGTATTTAATGCTTCATTTAAATTTTAAGATAAATTTACTAATAAATAATTAAAACATAAATTGTTATATATAATTATTTCATATTATAGAAAAATTTGCAATTAGTATTAGAAATGTTGTCTCTCACATCTGATAAAGTACATATAATGGGACAAACATGGAAAAAAGATTGATTGTTAGAATATACAAGGGCAACCCTCACTTCGCTTCGAGCTTTTTCATTAAATTTTTATTATTATGATGATAATTTAAAAAATAGTTACTTATAAAAAAAAAATAGAAGTAATGATATCTCCTATTTTATAATGGTATATGTTACGTATTATATGATTTTGAGGGATCAGATAGAGTTATATTGTACATATAAACATGAGAAGATTATGATTGTAGAGAACATAATATGTAATATTTTTTAGCATGCTTAATATATCTTTTTTTCTACTCGATGTCATATATCATTGATATCAAGTAGGGATATCGCGCTAATTTTTTAGAGACGTTCATAATGTTTTCCATATTTGTAAGATTTTGTATTCTTGATATTTCTTAATTTTCATGAATGTATGGAAATTTATTAAATTTTAATCCAATCCAACCATCAAATATATGCATTTATAGTGGATTATTTTCAAAAAAGTCACAGAAAAATAAAATAAATGCATTTTCCATGCCTCATGTTTTTTATGATTCTTGTAGCTCTTGATTTCGTTCAATAGTCAAACTATTTATATAATTAATTTCAAAAATTTATTTTCTTTTAAAATATTTTGCACTTTATTTTATCTCTAAATATTTTTGTCTCCTTAAGTTCTTTTGTGACATTTTTAATTTGGTGATCTTATAGGGTTGTTTTAAAATTAAAAAAAAATTTGGGTTATAAGTGATAATTTGATTTTTTTTTTTTTTTTGTGTCTATTTGAAAAACCCCGAATAAAATGGACTTTTTTTTTGAAAGGGCCAAAAAAAAAAAATTAATTAAGGGAATGGCCAAGTTTTAAAAATATTTGCAAAAATAGCCATTTCGCCCAGCCACCGGGCGAAACACAAGTAGTTTCGCCCAGTAACGGGGCGAAACAGCGCGTAATCACGTTTTGCTTAATTAAGTCTGTTTCGCCCAGCAGTCGGGCGAAACAAGCCGTTTTTAGTATCGGTTTTTGGAAATAACCGTTACAGAATATAGCCTTTTAGTATCGGTTTTTAGAAAAAACCGTTACAGAATATAGAATTTAGTATCGGTTTTTACAAATAACCGTTACAGAATTTAGACTTTTAGTATCGGTTTTTACAAATAACCGTTACAGAATCTTCTTTCGCCAGATCGCTGGGCGAAACAGCTCTGTATAATTCCAACCCACTGCCGTTACTTCGAGTGTTTTTTCGCAAATTTTCGAAACAGAAAAAAAAGGGCGACGCAGAGGCGAAAAAAAACAGAAAAAAGGAGAGGGAAGGTATGATGATTTCTTTGACTTTAGATTTAGTTAATTTTGGTTATTTGCTTAAAATTAGTTTGAAATTAGGTTTATTTGCTCAAAATTAGTTTCAAATTAGGTTTATTTGCTCAAAATTAGTTTCATATTAGGTTTATTTGCTCAAAATTAGTTTCAAATTAGGTTTATTTGCTCAAAATTAGTTTTCCATTTGTGTGGTTGATTTGAAATTAGATTTATTATTTGGTTGATTTTGTTGATATTGTTAGAAAAAGAAGAAGAAGAAGAAGAAAATATAATAATTACAAGTAAATTTGTAATATTTTTTCTAGTTTAGATACATATTTATTTTTGAAATTATTTATTTTTGAAATTAATTTTTGTAGTTTAGGTAATGTATATATTTATTTTATAAATTATTTTTCTTGTTTAGGATTATTTATTTATATTTTTTTTGTTATAGATATATTTTTTAGTATATTATTTATAGTTTTATTTTTTAAATGTTTAAAAAATCAAATGTATGCTATGCATTTATTTATTTATTTATTTATTTATGTATGTTTATGTATGTTTATGTTTATGTATTTATTTATTTATTTATTATTAGTTTTTATTTATTTATGTTTTTAAAAATCAAATGTTTAAAAAATCAAATGTATGTTTATGTATGTATGTTTATTATTAGTTTTTATTAGTAGTTTTTATTTATTTATTAATATTATTTTATTTATTAATATTATTTTATTTATTTATTTATATTATTTTATTTTTTAAATAAAGATGTCATCTGACGCGGGACCTAGTCGGCCAAATTATGCGCTTCAGTCACAACAACACATGCATCGGACGAACGAGTTTGGCAACACTGAAGATGTAACTATCAAACCCATGCGCTACCGACAACATGAAGTTCCGGTAATTTTTTTTTTTGTTAGGGTATTACTTAGAAATTTTTTTAGAAAGTTAAAAAAATCATATGTATGTTATTTATTTATTTATTTATTTTATTTATTTATGTTTCTGCAGGTTCCATGGGACGATCGGATACCCCTTTTTTGAAGAAAGCAACCTTACTACAAACTGCCAGGATGGGTTGGCTGGATTACGACAGCAGACTGATAAGCGCTCTGCAGGAACATTGGAGACCGGAAACACACACGTTTCATCTGCCTGTTGGTGAGATGACTATAACGCTAGATGACGTTTCGTGTTTGTTGGGAATGCGGACGGACGGTGAGGCAATGTGTTTAAATAATAAAGATGTTGATTGGAAGGGAAAGGTCACGCAACTACTCGGGAAAGAAATCCCGGAATTGGAGTTTAAGGGAAAGGGGAGAAGCAAAATTTTATTGAAAAGAACATGGTTGAAAAATAATTTTTCCGATTTGGAAATTGATGCCCCGGAACAGAAAGTCGAGCAGTATTGTAGAGCCTACATGCTTGCATTATGTGGGGATGTATTATTTACGGAAGCTTCGGGAGATTGTGTTTCAGCACTGCCTCTGCTTTTATTAGAGGACATGTCGGTTTTAGATAGATGGGCATGGGGCAGTGGAGTTCTTGCGTACCTTTACAGGGCATTGTGTAAAGGTACGCATAAGAAACGGAAAAATATGGGAGGGTGTATCATGTTGCTGCAACTGTGGGCATGGGAACATATCACTGTCGGACGACCCGTTCCTAAAGATGTACGCAAGGAACTGCAGGATATGGCGAATTATGGTGATGAAGATGAGAGACCTACGGTTGGTTTTTTGTGGAAAGATTGTACTCAATACGCGGATATAACACCTCATCGGCATTTGCCGACACATCGCGATCAGTTCGACAGTTTGGTCGACACTCAGGTGGTTTGGACACCTTATGACGCATTCCGTCATATACTCCCGCCGATAGTTGCGCACGAAAAAACTATGGGGCTTCTTACAGTGCCATTGATCTATTTTTGGATTGTCGAGATGCATCGTCCGGAGCGGGTGTTGCGTCAGTTCGGGTATGCGATGGAAGTACCCCCAAATTGCGAGTACGACAAACAATTGCACGATATCGCAAATTACCGTGGAAATGATTGGCCTACCGTACATTCAGCTTATCTGGCTAAGTGGGAAGAGAAACGCTTGGGACGTGAAATAAATATTCCTTCATGGCGGCCGTATGACCTTAGCCAGTATGATGCATACTGGAATTGGTATAGAACGGCAACCGATCCTTATGTGCAGTCCGATATCCCGCATGCTACGGTATCGTATCATCCGATGGTTCCGCAAAAAAGGAAAGCGGTAATGAAAATAATTGACTATTATTTATATTATTATTTATTCATATTATTTTAGTTTTTAAACATTACTCAAATATTATTTATACTCGGGACTAACACCTCTGCATATGCAAACTGCTACCAGATGCGAACAAGGATAGTGATATAGCATCGGTTTCTGACAACTGCATTTGCCTTCATTGAAATTCACATGGAAGCTCTTTCCCCCTACCTTGGAACCAGTAGATCCTGTTATCACCTCATAAACACCGTTTTCGACATGGAAGGTAGTGACTCGATGCGCACGCGCCTTAACTGTTTTATTCTCCATTTTTTCCATCACTTCCTTTCCCCACATTCTATTATTCATTTCCATATTTGCAGCTATCTCGCGCTTGTTGACAAAATAACTATTCAGCTTGTAGAATGTCTCCATCACAATAGCCGTAACGGGAAGCTTCCTCATACCCTTGAAAACGTAATTCATCACTTCTGCATGATTACTAGTAGGAATACCCCACCGGCGACCTTCTGTATCATACGCGAACGCCCATTTTGATTTATCTTTTTTATTTAACCATTCCCACGCCTCATTATTTTTATCCTTTAATATTTTATATAGCTTATTAAATTTAAATTTGGTGGGCGCCTTAACTAGTGGTACAATCATTTTAACCAATGTTTTGTCTGATACAGCGCTACTGAAATTTGCTTCTAAATGCCGCATGCAATAACGATGATAGCTGTTAGGTTGTTGATCCTTCATTGCACGAATTATTCCGGCATGCCTATCCGAAATCACACATAAACCTTTGCGATGGCCGATCAAAGTACCCAAACACCCTAAAAACCAACCCCACGTTTCTACCCTCTCCTTATCAACTAAAGCAAAAGCTAAGGGAAATAATTGACCATTTGCATCGCTAGCGACTGCCATCAATAAGCATCCTTGATATTTTCCGGTTAGAAATGTTCCATCTACTGTTATGACAGGCTTGCAAAACTCAAATCCTTTAAGTGATGGACCAAATGCCCAAAAAAGACCTTCGAACTCCTCCTCACCAGCACGGTTTTTGGGACCTCTCCAAAATGCATATTCAGTAGTAGGATTTGCTGAATATATTGCTGCCATCAATTCAGGAAGCAAATTATATGCCCCCTTCCAATCGCCAAACAAAAATCTAAGCGCGTGTTGCTTGGCGTGCCAAGCCTTCCAATATGATATGGTATATTCAAATTTTAATTTGACGGTTTCCACTAGGGTTACTGGTTTAATTGCTAAATCTGCTCTAACGACATCTAGAATTAGCCCCGCAATAAATGCACTTGTTAATTGTTTGTGGTCGTTGTTAGGTTGTTGATTAACACATACGTGTGGTTGTGTCAATTTTTTAATCTCAAACACATGTCGTTTATTTTTGCATGCATACAGCCTCCAATCACAGCCAGCGCGGTCATCTTGTAGCTTGCAGACTACAGTGTAGATCGTTTTGTTCGATTTGGAGACTACAAATTCTCGGTGATGCATGACGCTGTATAATTTTACGGCCGATTGTAGCTCTGCTTTCGTGTCGAACGTCTGTCCCTCATACAAACTATTATCGCTACTCACATGCATGCTCTTACCATATAAGATATCGATTTTCGCTTCTTCCCACATAGTAGTATCTTCAAACTCTTTCGCCGGAGGATTACCGAAAGTTCCTACACTAACCATCTCACCCACTTCCGTATAATTGTTCATAACATCTATTTCTGGTTCGTCGCCTTCTTCCATTTCTGGCACTTCATCTTCATCATATTCGTCCTCTTCAACATTTTCAAACTCATCTTCGTCGCCTTCTTCCATTTCTGGCACTTCATCTTCATCACGATTTATTACAGGTTCTAACCTCTCAAGCTCGTCATCATTAAAAGGTACATTTGATCTACTACTAGTTCCTACATAGTATTCTCTACTTTGGATGCGTTCAACGTATATTTCTAATTCAGGCCAACCGTGTCACCATATTTGACGTACTGAGCAAAACTAGCTAACTGTGAATCATTCGAAATTTTGACTATATTAAAACATAAACAATCATTCTGACGGTAAGGAAACCTACCACTAATTTTAAGATCGTCACTATTAGGCCAACCGGTGGTAGCATAAATTTCTAAACACAATCTATAATAATTTCTATTTCTACTACGCGGGAGAAGAACACCTTGTTGTGGAGCGTAATTGTATCCGCTCGAATCTTGAACAATTTGACCATTGTAATATAGAAATATTTCAGAATTTTGTGGCATTTTCTTGATAAGGAGAAAGATATAAAGAGAAGAAGTTTGCAAGAGAGACTTCTGAGATTTAATTTTTTGATGATCAAGTATAATAAGAGGACTCTTTAAATAGAAATCTAAATCATATACCTAAAAATCCTGAGATTCCTCCTATATTCTAGCATGTTAAATCAATGTTACCCACTAAATAAAAAGCTAAATTGTCATTTCAATCTGAAAAAGTAAATATTCTCTAGTACCCTATATCTGTACCCTAAACACCTAAAAATTATGAGATTCCTCCTATATTCTAGCATGTTAAATCAATGTTACCCACTAAATAAAAAGCCAAATTGTCATTTCAATCTGAAAAAGTAAATATTCTCTAGTACCCTATATCTGAACCCTAAACTGTATACCTAAAAAAACTTAGATTCCTCCTATAGCCTAACATGTTAAATCAATGTTTATGTACTAATATTCTCTAGTACCCTATTTTTCTGTTTATGTACTAATAGCCTAACATGTCATTTCAATATGAAAAAGAAATTCTCCATCAAAATAAGTTATTTATTATTATTTTTTTGTCCTCAGATTTATTTTATTTATTTTTCTGTGTAAATTCGCCCTTTTTTTGGCTGTTTGGAAAATTTTCGAAAAAACAGCTGTTTCGCCCAGCAAACTGGCGAAAGAACATTTTGTAACGGTTATTTATAAAAACCGATACTAAAAGTCTTTATTTGTAACGGTTATTTACAAAAACCGATACTAAAAATCTTTATTCTGTAACGGTTATTTCTAAAAACCGATACTAAAAGTCTTTATTCTGTAACGGTTATTTTAAAAAACCGATACTAAAGCTTTTATTCTGTAACGGTTATTTTTTAAAAACCGATACTAAAACTCTCTATTTTGTAACGGTTATTTTGGAAAAACCGATACTAAATCGTTTATTCTGTAACGGTTATTTCGAAAAACCGATACTAAAAACACTGTATTTCGCCCCATTGTTGGGCGAAACAGGGTTAATTAAGCAAATTCACATTACGCGCTGTTTCGCCCCGTTATTGGGCGAAACTACTTGTGTTTCGCCCGGTGGCTGGGCGAAATGGCTACTTTTGCAAATATTTTTAAAACTTGGCCATTCCCTTAATTAATTTTTTTTTTTTTGCCCTTTCAAAAAAAAAGTCAATAAAATAAGGGGGAGAAAAGAAGAGAGAAAGAGTGCACGGTAGAGGAGAGAGAAAGTGTGGGGAGGTAATTGGAGATCTCCCCATTTACCCTTATATTTATATTGAGATTTTTTGTTGGAATAACTATTTTGTCCTTCGTTTATTTGAAGCGCCGGAGCTTTTAGTATCTGGGATTCGGAACCGTGAAACCATTGGAGTCAGTACAACACTCTAAACCACTACATCAACTTGAATTTTGTGATACAATTCAACTAAACAAATATAAATCATTTTATTAGAGAGGGCACATGTCAACTTGAGGTTAAATCTGAATTTCCTTATATATATGAAGAAAGAATGTGTGGCTTATGTTAAAAACATGTAAAAAAACAAATATAAAACTTGTATGAAACCATGTTTTTTTCGAAGGGCGTTTGCTGTATGAAATCATGTTAATTTGGTTCGCTATATTTTGGGGTCAGAATATCTAAGCTAGCAATTAATGTCATGGCATGAATCACTTTTCAACCTGCTAGTACTTTTTACTTCTTACTTATACAGCCTTTTTCTTTTCATTTATTCAACTTTCAAATAACGATTATCAACATAAGAAGGGCCAAAATATAATTATCAAGGACTAGATTTATAATTTCGAGGGACAATAATACAATTTCCAATTTTATAGGGGGTCCATGCACCACTTAACCTCCGTTCCATCCGCTCACTTAAATATCATTTTTTTTAACGGATGTCTCCGGAGACCACTTAAATATCATATAAACATATTTTTATACTATTTTTATTTATCCATCATATATTTATATAAAAGCTAATTGAAAAAAGTACAATATTAATATAAAATTTTATATGTTCATTCTATCTTTTTAAATATCCTCGGTTATATCTTTCTAAAATTCCGGCGATTCTGAATGACAAAAAGCCGGTGATATATATCAGGCTCCTAACAAATAATTTTGTTGTCAAATCTTACTAGCTCAAGCGATAAGACGCATCATCAACTATAGTAGAGACACGTCGAATGCATTTAATTTAATATTTAGCAAAGTCTATTAATCTCAATGGGTCATCTCCAAAAAAAAAAAATATATATATATATATATATAAAATTTTGTACCCGAAATTAGTAGATAAACGGCTGGGATGAATCGACCTGAAATGAGATGAACGATGCATATGAATCTGAATTCTCGCCTCACCGAATACCTAACTCCTTTCATTTCATTTCACCTCACCTTCAACTCTGAAAAACACCCAACCTCTCTCTCAGACCGTTAAACTACCAAAGCCAAAAACGAAATCAAAACACAAAATTCCTTCGTTGTTTCTCTCCTTTTCTTCTATGGCGGAGGAGGAGAAGTATTGTAGGCTCGGGGATGTGAGAGTAAGCCTGGAGAGAGTCGCTGGTGTACAAGGAGAGGAGACCCGAGGGTTTTCGCTTTGCTTTTGGATCTATCTTCTCAATTCCACTCGCCCTTGCTCTGTGATTCTTCATCAGGTTGTTAAATTTTGGGTTTTTTGGGTTTTTTTTCGGGGGTTTAAGATAGGGATTAAAACCCATTTTCCCGGTTTTAGAAAAGTAGTTAACTGTTGAGTTAAGTATTGATTTTTTGGGGTGTGATTTTTGTTTTGTTCTTTTTGGTTGTAGATGTGGAATTATGTACTTGGGAAATTACAATAGTAAGCTTGCGTTTAGTGTGAGTTTGGAAATTTTGATCTAACCCTTTATCAGTTTGTGAATTTTACTAGTTGTTGTGCCCAAAATTTGTTAATTGGTCCAAATAGAATAATCGAGAGAGTTAAATTCAGCAAAATTAGGTTTAAAGAGGGACTAAGTTGAACATTCACTCCCAAATTTTGCACAATAGTTCTCACTTTATAAGTACACACAGACATATTATCCAAAAAATTGACACTAAAGTTTCCCTTGATTTCAATTTTGCAGAAAAGCCCCAATGTAGCAAGTGAAATACCATTTTTGGCACTTAGTGAGGAAAACAAGCTAATGTTATTTCCATTAATGCCCTTGCATGAAGAAGCTCCTTTACAAGGCTCGATTTTGCCTTTGAAAGGCATCACACACTTATCACCCACCAGTGAGTGCCCCTTGGAGAAATGGGTTCATATTGGGTGCCAGGTATGCATTAAAATCCGTTCAATTACTAAATTACTGAATTATTTTGGGTTTAATTGCGAAATTGGGGTTAATAGAGATCAAATTATGTTAGATTGAGGCTAAATCGAGTATCGTCAATTTAGGATTAATTGATGCAAAATTGGGATGAATTGGATCTTAGTTGCGCAATTGAAGCATAATTGGGGCTTAATTTACCCATCCTTTTTGTAATTTTGCACAATTGACCTCATAACGTTTCGAAATTTAAGGTTACTCCAAGGTACATGTGTCTTCACGTGAATGGAATTATGGTGGCTGGTACGAACCTCGTACCATTATCTAGTGAGAATAATCCGAAAGATTCTTTGAAACAAATGAATATAGTTGGTAATATTGGAAAAGTCGAGGGGTATTTCTACAATTCTCAGATTTTACCTTCTCCAGCCTCCATGAAAAGCCAGTACACTAAGGTATGTATCATTAATTTGCAATATATATGTTTAACTCTTTGTTTTCATTATTAAATTTTATTTATTATTTTTTTAATTTGAAAAAATTGTAGGATCAACCAGTGAGATTGACTATTGAGAATTCATCCGTACCAGATGGAGTTGATTTGGCTTCAGACGGAATTTGGAATATTGTGGGAGGCAAGGTAAATAAAAATAAATAAATTGGTATTTTTTAATTCTTCTTTGCAATTGAAAAAAATTATGATCTTCTGAATAAGACGACCTTATTGTTATAAACCTGCTCTAAAAAATTTCACCACTTTTACAATTTTAACGTCCACAGTTGTGCTAACAGTTATCTTTTCTTTTTTCAATTCAGCCGTCTTGTAGAAGGAATTTCTCTTTGGAAGTATGTTTATTAAATGCTTCTGGTCAACCTGTTTACAAGGACATGGAGGTTATTTATTTATTTATTTTTAATATCTAGTTGGTCTTTTTTTCCCTTGTATACTCTTCTGAAACATTTATTTCTGATAATTCAACCCTAATTATGCCCTCAATCGTTCAACCAACACTCTTTAATCCCATCTTATCCCAAATCAACCATCCTCAATTCTATAACCAAACCTTATTTAACCTTTAATTCTAAAAGAAAACAGAAACAGAGCTCTTCCTTTTTATTTCATCACATAATTAATTTATGCCAAATTCGCAAAAAAGCCCCTACATTATGCCTAAATTGCAAAAAAGCCCCTACATTATTGCTAAAATTGCAAAAAAAACCCTACCATTAATTTTAGTAGTTTAATTACTTGAAAAACATTTTTTAAATATTAATTAATATTTCTCATTTAGAAAAATATTTTTGTTTCAGACACATAATTTTCTAACAATCTTTTACTGAAACATATTTCTTTATTTTCTTGAAAGAACTCAAAAAAAAAAAACAGAGTTCCTCCTTTTTATTCCTTCTTTCTCGTTTTACTCATTCATTCTTTTTTTAACAGATTGTGGCGTCGTTGGTGTACGCCGACAATAATCTCCGAGTGGAGAAACAGAGAGACGATTCGGAGGATCCGTTGCTGATAAGCTGCGACGGAGTCGAGTTCCCCTCGACCAACCGCCCGGTGCCGCTCGTCCGCGGCCGCGCTGTTTTCAAGCTCAAAATGGCCCAAGTAATATTATATTTATATTTATGTTTATGTTTGTGTTTGTGTTTGTGTTTGTGTTTGTGTTTGTGTTGGTGTTCGTGCTCGTGCTCGTGCTCGTGCTTATATTTATATTTATATTTATCACTTGCATATGTACAGTTCTGCATCGAGATTTGTGCATTTAGGTGCTAGCTAGTTAGTAATTATCAGAATAGAATCTTGATAGGATATCTTTCCAGTTTTGTTAATTACCGATTGTGTATTCTTGCACAAATCATGATGCACGAATTAGGTTTTCCTATGTTAAATTTGCAAAAGAGTCCCTACATTATGCTGAAATTGCAAATAAACCCCTGCATTATTGGAAATTTTTCCTGACTAACGGAAGGTTTCATTTTGCAATTTTGACAATAATGTAGGGGCATTTGCAAATTTCATTTTCCTATTATTTGACTTGAATTAAATAACTTTCTCTCTATTTTTATTATTTGCCAGCTGTCATCTAAATCAGACAACAGGCTGTTTCGTGTTTTCTTCCGAACGGTCCGTACCAACCACAAGTACCCGTTTCTAGAAGCTTATTCCGTACCGATACGGTGCATTTCAAGAAGCAAAGTGGTCAATAGACAAACCGGTACCGTAAGAAAAATCGTACCGACTCCACCACTTAGCGTTGAAGCTAATTTATTGCCTAAGTTGATCAATGGGCATGAGAATAATAATGGGAAAGAGGATAATAGATCGGAGAATCAGAATCAGAATTGGAATGAGAATGAGAATGAGAATGAGAATGAGAATCAAAATCAAAATCAAAACCAAAATCTAAATCAGAATCTAAATCAAAATCAAAATCAAAACCAAAATCAGAATCAGAATGGGAATGGGAATCAGAATGGATGGGAGTATAGTTCGTCACCGTGGAAAAGACTCAGAGTTGAGCCTCAAAAGGATACAAATGGTACTTTAATTCAGGTAAACTTAAAAAAAAAATTAAACTGTTAGATAGAAAAACATCTCATTAGCTGTTTTCACATAATCTGAATCACAGGTTCTCACGACAAGTCAAGAAGAGAAACAAAAGAACTCAGAAGAAACCGCCACTGAAAGCATTCCGTACGACTCATCAGACAGTTCCGGTACCAATACTGGTACCGGTACGGTACCGAGATTCGGTACCGAGATTCTGAAGGATGCAATGGTGTTTAGGTACTGTTTGGAAGGCTCTTTTGAGAGGGTGATTATGCTCAGAGAGTATGTGTTTAATGCGTCAGATGATGACGTGGCGGATTTTGCTAAGAGAGTTTGTGTCTATAGTGGGTGCTCTCACCACAGGTGAGTTTAGAATTTTGATTTTTCTTTTTGTTTTGTTTTGGGAAGTTGAATTTGGAGCCCGGTTTGAAACGATTTGATTTAATCGAATGTAAGTTATTTCCTCTTAATTGGGCCACTTATGTTCTTATTTTCATTCATTTGATGAGAAAAACATCTCAAGTTGATCTCAATGTGCAATTAAACAACCAACTAGTTAGAAAAAACAAATAAGAGAAAAAAGAAAAGAAGAATGGCTCCTAATATAGAATTGGCAAACAATCGCAGAACCCTATCAAAAATAAAAGGAATGATACAATATTAATTTTTTATTTTATTTGTAATTTCTTTTTGGTTTAGGAATCAAATTTTGGCGACAAAGCAATTGGTTCAACAAGGAGAGGAAACATGGGCGACAATTTCAAGAAATAATAATAGGGTTCTTTGGACTTATGCGATTCCTGAAATTGTGAGGAAATTCATGTGCATTGCAAAATCGTCCAATAGGGGATTGTCAGGCCAGGTACAATTATATCATTACTTAAAAAAGACTATTTTTTTTCTAATTTAATTATTTAATTAGAAAGATGCTCACACAAATTATGTAACAATGTTTCACTTTGATCCAATTTTGCACCACCTTTTTTTTTCCTTAGTTCACACTTAAAAATTAAAATTTTTAGCTAACCCAAGTTATGCGATTATGTCTTCATTTGATCCAATTTTGTCTCAAACTTGACCTGATTTTGCCTTAATTCACCCTTTATATTTTCAATTGAGCCCAAATTATTGTGCAATTATGCCTCAATCAGGCCCAACTCCTTAATTCACCTTCAATTATCGCACACAAAACAATCAAAAGGAACATAAAATACATTACTTCAAAACTAACTCAAGTTCTTGTTAGGATTTGGAGATTTTACGCACAATTTCAGGCTGCACGGAGTCACTGGGAAAAGAAGAGTTCAACAAGCTCTGGCACTGGCTATATCCAGTTGCTCTGTCCCTATCAAAAGAGACAGTGAACATGCTTTGGGAGTGCACTGTGCCCAGATGGATAGAGGGGTTTATTACGAGAGAAGATTCCGAAAACGCCCTCAGAGGCCCGGCCAGGCCAGGCACTTTCGTGCTGAGGTTCCCTGTGAATAGGAGCTGGCCTCATCCTGATGCGGGCAGTTTGGTCATTTCGTATGTTGGAAATGGATTTGTGCTTAGGCATAGATTACTCGCTCTTGACTATTGGTGAGCGATCATTTTATTGACATGTTATTGTGTTATTATGTCTTGATAAAGATGGAGTGAGACAATTGTGATTATGGCACGTGTGGTTTGAGATTGATTTTGATGTTTGTTTGTCTTTTTGAAGTGATGAGAGAGAAAGGGATTTGCAAAGTTTGCTAATGGAGGAACCTGAATTAACGCAATTGGGAAGGTTGGTATAGTAATTTCCTATTATTTCATTTTTCTTTTTTTGCGGTATTGAGTAAATTTCATATGTTTTATGTTTTTCACGCAGGGTAAATCGCCAAGAGATGCAATATTGTTGAAGAATAACCATTCTTCAGAGAAGCGGGCTTGGAGAAGTGTAATTGTGTTACTTATAGAGATTTTAGGAGGCGTGAAATGCTATAACAGAAATTTGTAAGCACTAGGAGCGTAGTAACTAAGATCAGGAATAGGAATGTAAATTATGTTGCATGAGCAGATACATTTTTTTTATTTTTGTGAATGGTGGCAAAGTTTGGCAAAGTTGAACTAGTCTAATTATTGTTTGATTTTAATATCAGCAACTCGTTTGAAATATTGAAATAAATCACAAAATCCAATTTTACCAGATAGGGAAAAAAGAAAGAATATATATTCTCAATTTAGATGAACTATACATAAATATTCAGAAAAGGTGTATATTGCATGCCATGACAACAATTTAGACGAACTATACATAAATATTCAGAAAAGGTGTACCTTGCATGCCATGACAACACAAATGACAACATGAACTATTTTTACCTTTATGCTTTCTCAGTGTTTAGATTGTATACAATACAAATCGAAATAATTATCAGATACAAAAATATTACATATTATGAAGACTTGTCCACCATATCCTTCATTCTATTTCCAGAAAATAAATTATCACATTTTTTTCAAATACAGCTTCCTTTTTTTCAAATATACCCTCAAGGTATGCATATATTACAATGCCTCTTCAAAACCCTCTAAATTTCTCTCTCCAATCTCCTCTCTCTCCTCATTTTCCTCAACAATAGGCTCTTCCAAATAAGCATTTCTCTTATAACTCCAAACAATCATAGAAACCTCCTCTTGAGGCGTGACAAGCCCATCCTCTCTAATCTCCCTCTTAAACCCCTCAATCACCCCCAAATCCCTCAATTTCACAAATTCCAAAATTACCCTTTCATGATCCGGCCTCCAATTGCTCTCAAACGGCGAATAATCCGGCTCAGGAACCATACTCATTCGCGTATAATGCAATCCGTCTATACTCTCAACCAACCCCATTCTTAACAAATTTTGATATTCTTGCGACACCCCTTTTTTCTCCTTCAACGGACGGCTCAGATTCCTCGACGCGATTTTATACACTTTAGCCCTCGATCTTAGCTTATATTTCGCGGCGTATAGTTTCGCCAATGAGCCTCTGATAATATAACTACAAAAATTCACCACCTTTTTTCGATTATCCGCGTATTTATACCACTCACTCATGGTTAACAAAAGCTTGTTCATTTGAGAATTCGTATGAGCTTGAGTCGCATGAAACATTCTAAAACAAGGTTGCGGATCCGGCTCTCTATCCCCTTTCAAAAACCCTAATTTTCTAAACTGTTTTATACACTGTTTCAAACTCGCGGTAACAGAAAGAAGCGTACCGACTCCTTTTTCGCTTATTATTTTTCCACCAGTAGCAGTATATCTTAAAGTGGGATACACAACTCTTCTACACAAAACATGGTCTAAAAACATAATTCCTTTCGTAATATGCTCTATAGGCAAACACTCATTATCCAACTTAATCTCAAACATTTTATCGCAAAATTCAATCAATTGTTTTCTCAATATCGCCGCATCTGCACGCGGTCCACGTACACCAATTATAAAATGGCCCCCAAATCTTAAGTAATCGATTTTTCTTGTCTTATCTGGTCCAGTTGTAGGAACAAACTCAGGCCAAGATGTCTTTCCTTGTTCACTCTCATTACTAATTACATCTGAACTAGATGGTTTGTAAAATTCTTCGATTTTTTCCTCCATGAATTTGTCTAACTCGTCTAAAATTAAATTGGATAAAAGAGGGCTTAAAGGGCCCAAATGGCCCCAATCAGGTTGTTTTCTCGCTTCTTCAGGGGCAAAATCGAAAAATGTTTGAAGCCAGTACGGATCGGGTTTTGGCTCATCTTCAGCTAAAACCTTCCTCTTTTGATACTTTCTACTCTTTTTCTTCTTCTTTAATGCATCTTCAAACGGATTAGAGGTTATAACTGGCGTTAATAAAGCCGATCGGATTAAATCCACGATTTTCTTGTCTCTGATTTGGCGTATTAACGCGTTCAATACAAGATTAGTTCTTGGACAGTCGAGTAATGAAGTTACATCACCTTTTAAGTACCATAAATATCCAGCGAAAGACCTTCTAATGGTACGAATGGCAGTATGAGCGGTACGGCCCGGTCGAAAAGCGAAAGACTTCGAACTGAATTTCGACTCAAAGACCGGCTCAAGAATCATCAACAACACCTCCTGCACGATTTTATCTTGAAACGGACTCGGACCGGGAGTGGAAAGAAGAAGCTTCAGCTTCCGTTTCGAGAGAGTCGAAGGATCCGTTTTGTCTCTGGGAGACCGAACGAACGGCGTCAATCGATTCCCCCATTTAAAACGGCCGTCTATGACCGCGTTCCGTAAAGAGAGAAGAGAGTGGATTGCGGACGCGGGTATCGACCCCCGAGGCAAATACGACCCGGTATCGTCAGCGTAGGCTTTTTGGTAGGCTAACAGCCAGAGCTCGAGCCGAGAGAGGTAAGGAGAGACGGAAGGAGGCGAAGGAGAGGAGAAGGAGGAAACCCAAAGAGAGGTGCAGAGGGATATTGGGTCTTCTTTCAAGAGCGTTGTTGGGTCGAATGGGTCGGTTGTGAAGGTGAAAGAGGAGGAACGGGAAGAGGGGAATCGGGTTAACTGGTCGCCTGAGCGAGGCAGAGGAGGAGGAGAACGGGAAGGGGCGGAGGGGAAGGAGAGGGAGGAGAGGGAGGAGAAGTGACGGAGGTGACGGCGGAGAGAGGAGCGGAGGAGGGGAGGAGGCATTGGATGGAGGGTTTTAGGGGGGGAGAATGAGGAGGAAGGAGGAGGGGAGGGAGAGAGTGAGGCGTTGTGTGTGTGGGCTTAGTGGACTTGGTTTAGTTTGGGCTTTAGGAGGATTGATTGGAATTTAGAGGTGAAGTAAATCCATTTGTGTGTGTTTGTGGGGGGGGGGGGGGGGGGGGGGGGGGGGGGGTTGAAGAGTTGAATGTATGATGATATATTATGTTTTTTTGAGGAATATGTTTGTTGGATTAATTATTCTATTGGTTAATCACCTCTTATAAATCATTTTCTTGCTCTGCCGCCCTGTATGTATGTAATTTCATTAATATTCTAAAAATTAGAATTTCTCATAAATATGAAAAAGTAAATATATTTTTTGAAAATTTCTGAAAAAAAAAAATATATATATATAAATGCTGACATTAATCAAGAATATATGTTCTAGAAAAAATGATTTCTTCAATAATTATATATACACTCTCCAAAGTAATAATTACAAATTGATAAATTTAGAGTTGTAAAAAGTAAATATTAGAAGTGAATTTAGTTACTTTTCAGAACTCTAAATTTGTCAAGAAATAAATCATATTTTTTCCTAAGGATATGAAAATTCCTAAAATAAGATATAAGAATAGAAATAAATCACCTCCCTTTATTCTCTAAATATTAACTAAATATTTCTTTCCAATTCCAAAATCTTTCCTAAATTATTGTTAATGAAAGGTAACAAATTATGGTGAAATATCCATGCATACGTTACAAGTACTTCTTTGCACAACTTAATTAATTATGCAAATTTCTTAACTTTTTTAACAAACTCCCAGTATTTATCAATCACCTTACTAAACAAACGCCTCATGTCACCACACACGTCACAATATTATGTTACAAAGTTTCCTTTTAAAAAAAATTATGGTCCAAAATAAATTGTCTTAATTACATTCCAAAAGAACCACGACCCTTAATTTCTGTCCTATCCTATATAAAAACTTCCTTCACCGTAATTCCCTCTCATCTCAGATTCTCAACTCAAATTTTCTTCCTAGCCAAAAACCCTAAAAAACACGAGGAAATTAAAAGCAAGCATCCACAAAAATGGAGGTTAAGCAAGGAAACAATGAGATAGCAGGATTCTTACAAAGGTGATCATACGTTGGAAATTTCTTTCAAAAGATTTACTCGATGGTGATTGGATTCTTAGAAAACATGAAAAAGATTGGTAAAGATGATCCAAGGAGAATAATTCACTCCATAAAATTTGGCTTAGCCCTCACCTTAGTTAACACAACTCTTTATGTTGCACCACTATTTGATGGTTTTGGCTTGTCGGCAAAGTGGGTTGTGCTTATCGTATTTGTCGTCAAGGAATATACCATCGGTAAGTATATATACTATCTATATATTACTTTTAATCGATCTTCATGCTTAATTTCATTATTTATATTAGTTTCTTAGTTCTTTATTTTGTTAAACATTTTTACGTGACACACTAAGCAAAGGTCTAAACCGTGCTTTCACAACGGTATTTGCCGACTTGTTGGGAGTTGGGGCTCATGAAATTGCCATGTTATGTGGCGCGAAGGGTCAACCTATACTTCCCACAATTTTTGTCTTGTCATTAGATAAATTCATCTTAGATAGGAAATACAAATTTAAATAGTTGTAGGTGAACTTACCTAATGACAAGACAAAAATTGTGGGAAGTATAGGTTCACCCTTCGCGCCACATAACATGGCAATTTCATGAGCCCCAACTCTCAACAAGCCGGCAAATACCGTTGCAAAAGCACGGTTTAGACCTTTGCTTAGTGTGCCACCTAAAATGTTTAACAAAATAAATAACTAAGAAACTAATATAAATAATGAATATCAAATAAAAGTAATATATATATATATATATATATATATATATATATATATATATATACACACTTACTGATGGTATATTCCATGACGACAACTACGGTAAGCACAACCCACATAGTCGACACATCAAAACCATTAAACAATGGTGTAACATAATAAGTGGCGGAAACTAAGGTGAGAGCCATGCCAAATTTTATGGAGTGAATTATCCTCCTTGGATCATCTTTGCCAATCTTCTTCGTCTTTTGTAAGAATCCAATCACCATCGATTTAATCTTTTGAAAGAAATTTCCTAGGCATGGCCACCTTTGTGAGAATCCTGCTATCTTATAATTGTTTCCTTGCTCAACCTCCATTCTTGTGGATGTTTAATTTTAATTTCTTGTGTTTTTTAGGATTTTTGGCTAGGAAGGTAATTTGAATTGAGATGAGAGGGAATTGCGGTTAAGGAAGAGTTTATATAGGACCAATAAGTCTAGGCAAACAGACAGGAATGACCGACCACATCCCAATGGCTGATGTGTCAGCTCCCTCTTTCCCACGTCATATCATAGAAATAAAATGGAAGAGAAAAGCAATCGCTCCGTCAAATTGTTACCCCCTTGCGCTCACACCAGAAACCCGTTCCGTCCTCCACTCGCTCGCCAGCTCTCGCGTTGGAAAGAAGCGACGCTCTTCCTTGACCGGGAAAGAAGAGGCGCCAGAGAGATCACACGACTAAATGATAGCAGCGACATATCTTCTCTTCTTCTCGTTGTGCTCTCTGCTGAAACAATAAACTGACGGTGATTTCTTTCCCATTGGGGTTTTGAACTAGTAAATTTGACATAACAGAATATACAATTTCAGCTGGTTAGTAGCGTCTGCATCTCTCAAGCAAATTGCCTCTACGTCAGTAATGGCAAGATAGCTAGGTAACCAAGGGAATTAATTGCAAGGATTACGAGGGCAGTTTATTGAGGGATTAGGCCTCAAATATGATACTGGCCAGGCTACGTTCAGATTGATTTCAGTTACTGGTACTTGACTTCTATTTTTTTGGCTTTTGTTTTGTATTTAATAAGAGCTTGCCGAAGGTTAAGGGAAACGTAGCGGGTCGGTCAGTCAGGCATGTCATGTCTGGTTGTTATGCGGGATTTATATAATTGAAGTTTTTATAATATGAATTTATGTGGAATTTGTGTTATATGAATATGTTGGACAAAGTGTGTTATATCCAACACAAATCTTAACAAAATCTAACACTAATATATTCCCATTTACGTCAAATTATACTGAATATCAAATTTAATTATTCAGTATTTACAAATATAAAATTTTCATAAAATTCACCCTCTTACAACTTCTAAAATGGTAATATAAAATTTAATCTCAAAAATTTAAATATAAAGTTTATCATTCTCCATAAAACAAAATATCAATTTACCTAATACACAAAATTTTAAATAGAACTGAACCCGATGACCTAACAATCGAATTGAACTAACTGATGACTAATTTGATTTTCGAATGAACAAAACAATTTTTTTTTGAAATAGTAGGCGAGAGTCTACTAAAAACTTTCATTAATAATAATAAAAAGCGGTTACATGATTTTTGCCAAATTACATTTAATGCAATTCAAAGCCTATATTTAAAAAATTAAAAATAGAAAGAAAGACTCATATCCTAAATATCTATCTCTATTTTCGGAATGCGCCTTAAACTGTTCGGAGGATTGTCATTACGGCCGAGCTCTTGTCGCGGTCGACTTCTTGCCGTGATGGTTGTTGTCGACCTACACAAAACTAGTACCGCTGCAGAAATAACAATCACAATAGATCGGTACTAGGTTTTTAAAAGAACCGTCGACCTCTTCTACCAAATACGCTTCAAAATCCTTCCCGAATATGATCGAAATCAGTGCTAAAAGACCTCCCCGCGCCGCCCGAAACTACATGCAATTATGCCTCGAAAAGATCTCTCCTTGCCGCCTCAAAATCCTTCCCGATTTTGATCCAAATCCGTGTTAAAAGATCTCTCTTCACCGCTCGAAATTCCAGCCAATTTGACCTAAAAAATCAGCCAACAAAATACTAAAATATTGTCGCAAAATTAGTTCAGACTCAAAGAACTAGAGTTTCGCTGACTTGCCGCCAAATAAATAAGATTAGTCGGCTCATAAGAACGGGAGTAGATGCCGTTGGCCGGATTCTTCTACTCGAGCTGATGAAGCTCAGTACACATGGTGTGCGCTTCTATTCACACTCTCAATTTTGCGAACTGTCGCTGGACTCGTGCAGCACCGCTGCTGAACCCGTTTAGCGCCGCCAATGCTGCTTGCTTTATGGCGCTCTCCACCGCCCATCTTCGGATCAAAACCGTATACAGAGGTAGCCGAGCCACCAGAGGCCGTCGGATCAAAACTGTAGACAGAGGTCTCTGACAAAATTGCTGCACAGCCCGTGCCATCAAGAGGGAACTACAGCGCGAGGGTGAGAGCCGCTGGGGCCCGCTCACATCTGAATCGCCTTGCTTACTCATTGAAGAACAACGTTTAGGGTTTCTCTCACAGCGGCTGAAACTTGAGTTTTGTGGGAAGGAGGTCGTCGGGAATGGGAAGGGAGAGAGGAAATGGGGTCGTTTGAAAGGGAGAGGCGGGGAGGTGAGGTGAGGTGAGGCAGAGAGGAGAGGGGAGGAAAGTTGGCGGCTGGAGAAGGGGGAGGTGTCGGGGAGAGAGCGGAGCATACAGGACCCCGGGGGAGGCGCCGGAGCGGCCACCTCCCCCAAGAACGACGGTTGATTTAGGTGGCGGCGCTAAGATTTGGTTTCTCACGAAGAGCAAAGAGAGAAAGAGGAACAAAATAATTTGAACATCCTAGCCGAAGCGGAGCGATGGTCACATCTAATCATATACAAAATTCAACTCGCATAATGGTACCTAATTGGTACTATTCAAAATACACTCTAGAACACTTCAGTGCTCAACCTTGCATTTGAGTATCAACCCAAAGCACTAGAGGAAACCCTAATTAACAAGTTTTCTTTCAAACAAATATTCCAATTCAACTTACATAATGGTGCTCTATTGTTACCTATTTAAAACAATAACAAAAAGCCTAACACTAAAGCTCCCATTCTCCCAATTCCGCAGCCAAGTTAAAACAAGGTAGCTATTTGCTTTAATTCACCATTTTTCCCTTCAGTTCAATGCAACGGGGATCAGGCTTGTACACTCTTCCGTATTTTCCTATATAAAGATAAAAATATACAAAGGTATCAAACATTGTTCGGAGGCCAAACTCGTGCTTTACAAAGTGAAAATGATACATACCAGCATATGTCATACAACGCAAATTACAGCAATATTATTAATAAAATTCTAACTAGAACCTTATTCAATGAAACAAGCAGTCCAAAATTAGCTATTTTATCCCAATACAAAGACTAAGTTCAGCCTCCTTAGCAGCCCTTATTTCTATGAAAAAAAATTAAAAAAATCTAAAACTCTTCACTAATCTATCTACAAATTGGTGTTGGAGATTTTCAAAATAAAATCACTTTGTATTTTTAGTGGAAGAGATATTTGTGTTATAACTTGTTAAATTATTGACAAATAATTGGTTGCACATGTTGTTGCATCAAGGACCACATAGAATTGGTCATATGAAATTAAGTGATGAAGTCATCGATCATATGATAATTATGATTGATCATCATAATGTGCATCCATCTAGGGGTATTCATTCGGTCGGTTCGGCCGAACCTAACACTACTCTTTTCTTCTTCCTGTGAGAAGTGTTGCCCCTCCCTCCCCTGTTTTCTTCCTCCTTTGATTTCATTAGAAATTAAGACCTCTTAATTCACCTCTCTCTCTCTCTCATTGCATCAGTGATCCATCTCTTTGCCTTCTCCTTCTCTCTCTCTAATACAAAACTCAAATACTTGTGATATTTTTTTATCACATTTTTAATGCTGTAGCACATTGCTAAAGATTATCAACAGTTGTATATAGGATGAAATTTATGGCATCTAATAATTTGTGATTTTGAAATTCAACTACATTTTTCTTAAGGAAGTTTGAGAACTAAAGTTTACACAAATTGAAAAACATCTAATTTAACACATTCAGAGAAGAGAATGAGAGAGGAAGAGATAGAACATGTGATAGAGTGTGTGAAAGAGAGAGGCTAGAAGACAAAAAAATGGAGCAATTTAGGATGAAGATGCAGCTCCATGAAAAAAGAGGGGAAAGAAATAATGGCAGGGAGGATACATGAGATTTTGAGAGAGAGATAGGCAAGGGTATAAAGGTAATTTCATATATTTTCTGTTAATTTGGATGGTGATAAATATTTTGGGTAAATTTGATATAAAGTAAAGTTTAAGAGGGTAAAATTTGATATTTTCAATTTTAGAGGGGTAAATTTGATATTTTAGGTTTTTGGAGGGGTATACGTGATATTACACCTCAACAAAACTAAAAAAGAAAGAATATAGTATATATCAGTCGATTTGATTTATTCGATTTTTCCAATTAAAACTAAACTGATTAAACTGAATAATCTCAATTTCAAATTGAAGAACCGAATCGATTAAACCGGACTCGATCGGTTCGGTCCTGAATAAACCGAAACGTTTGCACAACCCCTAGATACAAATAAAATTACCCCATACATTTTATAATTAGCAAGGACTCAAACAAAACAAAGTAATAATACTAAAATCACTCGTTCAATTAATTAATTTCCCCTTCATACTGTACTACTTTTTATATAACAATTCTCTCATTTCTCTTCCTATTTCAGACAAACAGACCCCCAAGCTCACTCGCTTATTATTATTTCCCCTCTCTTCTTTCTCTTCTGTTCTCTTAAGATCTAGCCATGGCGCCAGTATCAGCCTTGGCCAAGTACAAGCTGGTGTTCTTGGGGGATCAATCCGTCGGGAAAACCAGCATCATCACTCGCTTCATGTACGACAAGTTCGACAACACTTACCAGGTCCGAATGTTCGATCCCCGGATTTTACTACTGTTTTTTGTATATTGTTTTGGTAATTTTGCAATTTAAATTGTGGGTTTTTGATCTGAGTTATGTACGTGTCGGATCAGATCAGATCCGTTGTGATTTGATCTGGCTTGGATTGTATTGTTTGAATTAGTTGGTTTATTTAATTGCTGTGTTAGATCTATGTTCATGTATGTGGGATCTGGTTCTGTATGTTTTATTTATATCTATGTTTTGGCTAAATCAAGCTTGATTGGGGTTTTAGTCTGATAATATGGGGTTATTTGATGCCAGTCTTGATTTTCTTTTGTTTCCTATGTTTTTTTTTCTGAAATGTCTTTTGTTTCCTATGTTATTCGAGTCTTGCAATAGTGTAAAGTAACTATCGAGGAACTACGCCTTGATCATTTATTTCTATTTTTCTTCTTAATTTTGATCTAGCTTAGTTTGCTTACCACCTTATCATATTATTTTCTTTTTCAATTAATTTTATAGCCCTTATTGTTATTAATTTTGTTTCATTATTAGTGTACTTGAATCACTAAATTGTAGCATTTTTCTGTAAAATTCAGCTATTTAAGCAAACATTGCAGATACTTACATTGCAGATAATTATATCTCAATTTTTGCTTCCTTTTTTTTTTATTAATATACAGGCCACTATTGGTATTGATTTTCTTTCAAAGACTATGTACTTAGAAGACCGAACAGTCAGGCTACAGCTTTGGTACACTTACTCTCCTTATCTATTCATTATTATTAACAACTCATTATATTTTGTTTAAAAAGTCAAATTATCTCTCCACATGAATAATTCTTTCTTTAATAATCAGTGAAGAAAATAATTACTCCTTAAAGATCTGTTATATTAATTTCTTAATCTTTTTTATTAATAGGGATACAGCTGGGCAAGAGAGATTTAGGAGTCTTATTCCAAGCTATATTCGCGACTCTTCTGTCGCAGTTATTGTTTATGATGTTGCGAGTACGTTTCCTTCTCAAAATATTATATATATGATAACCCAGTTAATTCATATAAATTTTAAAATGGTTATTACAATTTCATTTTTATTCAAAATTAATTAGGCAGGCAATCATTCTTAAACACATCAAAGTGGATAGAAGAGGTGCGCACTGAACGAGGCAGTGATGTCATCATCGTACTTGTTGGCAACAAGACTGATCTTGTTGACAAAAGGTTAATTGTTACTTTTTTTTATTTTTTTATTCAATATCTTGTGTAGTATTTATATTTGATCTGAGATTTATTATTTTTTTTTTTGTGTAAAGGCAAGTGTCAATAGAGGAAGGAGAAGCCAAAGCACAGGAACTTGGTGTGATGTTTATTGAGACTAGTGCTAAAGCTGGCTTCAATATTAAGGTAAGATTTACTTTATTTCTCTTAATATATGCTTTAATTAGTGTGATTTTCTTTTTCATATTTTAATTTAATTTAATTTGGGGGCGAGAGAGAAAATGATTGTGTTGGCTGTTCGGATACTTACAAAAAATTCCTTTTCGAAATGAAGATAACCTTAATATGTTTTAGTCCAAGTTAAATTATTATAACTAAAGTTCAACCGCACAAAACTTAATGTAACTTGGTTGTACATAGCAGTATTAGGCCTTTTAACTATTTTAGTAACTTTAATTCTTTGATTCAATACACAAGATGGGATTAAAATCCTATTCATTCTTAATATAGATCCGCTCTTGAACCCAAACCCTAAATCAATCTGAACTTGAAACAAAACCTAGCAAATCTCCAAATTTGACTATATTATACTGCAGGCTTTGTTTAGGAAAATCGCTGCAGCTTTGCCAGGAATGGAGACTTTAACCTCAACAAAACAAGAGGACATGGTCGATGTGAATCTCAAAGCATCCGGCGCCAATTCCAATTCCCAGCAACAGGCTGGCGGCTGCAGCTGCTGATCTCGTCCAATCACAATCCGCCACCTGTCCCTTAAAAAGAATGAGTACTTTTACTTTTACTCTGAATGTTGTCAATATTAGCTCCGGTTATGAGAAGACTTTTGAGTAGTGGTTTTGGTATTGTTTGGTTGTTTGAGTGTTGTGTTTGTTTAAGCGTTTTAAATGTGTTTGGTTATTGTTAGTGGAGCGGAAGTTTAGGTCAGGATATGGGGTTCACAGTAATAATGTGGATGTTTTAAGTGGATTTTATTACGGGTATATTTTGAGTATTTTGTTATAAGTGGATTATCTTCCTTCTTTGTTATGGGTTTACAGTAATATAGATTTGTTTGGTTTAAGACTTTTGGAGTAGTGTTTTTGGTATTGTTTAATTGTTTGAGTATTGTGTTTGTTTTAGCGTTTTGAATGTGTTTTGAAATAGTGTTTGGGCAATGGTAGTGGAGCGAGAATTTAGGGAAGGTTATGGGTTTATAGTAATAATATGGATGTTTTAAGTGGATTTTATGACGGGTATATTTTGAGTATTTTGTTATAAGTGGATTCTGTTACTAGTTTGTTCTATATATAGACTGGCTCTGTGATTCATGCTAATGTGAAGCGGATATGATTTTGCAGGTTAAAATAAAGATATGTATCTACTATTAATTTGTGGTCTATTGGTTTCTTTTGCATGCGTGCATTTATTATATTAGACTTGTATTCATATGGCTTGACATATATGTTCACATACATTGAGAAAAATGAAGCAATCTCTCAAAGTTCTCCGAGGATGGTTGCTTGAAAAGCAAACAGCGTAAGGAAAATTCTATATTTTATTAACAATTCAACATTTATTTTGAAGGAATATCGTTCATTTAAATGCCCATTTCCATAACAAATACACATTCACAACTCTTTGGGACCGGCTACCTACGGTTTTGAATAAAAAAAACTCTTTGGTACCTGTTGTGTACCTTGCTCAACATTAGTCTCTACTAAATAAAACTACTCTAAGCCTATAATTGACTAAGTTTCTACTCTTTTACATGGACTAATTCAACAGTTGGTCTTCACTGAATTGGTACTATAATTGCATATTCTAAACCTTTTAAAAAATTAAAAAGAAAATCTTATATTAGGACATCATTTTTCAACTCCTAGGATGCTTAAAAAATTGGTACTTTTTGTTGACAATTTGAAAAAGGGAATTTGACTTGAACCGTCACCTAAATTCGTATATGTATAACAAGAGAATAAAATGCATATAAAAATAACAAATCTACTAAAATACATTAGATAGATGATAAATCCAATAACAACAATACAACACCACCACGAAATAAAACCCTCAAACTAACAAAAAACACACAAAAAATAACCAAAGCGGTTACAAACATATTATATAATAACACAACATAAGGTGAAGATTAGGACCTAAATCCTAATTCCAAATTTACTATCGGGCCCAAGACACAGCATCTATTTCGTCTCTAGCCGACTTGTACAACTCGAGTCTTTTTGCACATTGCTGTCTTCGTTCCATTAATGCTGGATCCTCATCTAACATCTGAGCAAGCTGCTTTGCCTGCAATTAGAAAAAAACATATGAATAATCATCACTGAAGAAATATCATGTGAAAATAGTAGCTCAGTATTGCTTTTGACTGAATAATTGATTATTCTGCACCAATCATTGATATTGACCTTCTAATTTCAGTTAATATTGCAGTTAATATTTGGTCCTTAAACAAATGAAAGAACAAATTTAAGATGATTTAAAATGATATTTTCAAGTCCAACCCCTCATTTGGCAGGGGCATGCAAGATATTTTAAACACTGCCTAGGGGCATAATATATGAAATTTATCCGTATACTTATTAATTACCTCTTTTCTCCCAACTTGGGTGTAGAAATAATTCAGCAAATTTCTCCTCGCCTCTCTGACTTGACAATAAACTACTGCCTTTGGAATCGTATTCTTAAGCGTCTCGGCAACCATCCCAATATACGAAGAAACATTCGAAGCAATCCTTCTGAAATGCGCATCATTGTACCTGCAAATAGGAGAAATGAAGGGTATTTTGGTCATTTTATTAGGAAGTTTGAACTAGTTATATGTAGCTAGAGTGAACATAATATTGTACCTGTCAATAGGAGCGTGGGCTCCACCTGAAACGATACCAGCCTTTGAGTCTGGCCCAGCCCTCTCGATCTCTTGAGGAAGCTTCCGGAAGAAATCTACAGTCAGATAGGATGATTCCATGTCGACCAAACGTACCTGTTGGAACAAAATAATATTGTTAGATTTGAAACTCATTGTCACTATTAGTTATTATTATTATTATTTATGTTGTTATTACAGTTGTTTTTCTGCTTTCTTCACGAAATTGCTCTAGAGAGTGGTAGGCTGCAGCAGCAAGCTCGGTTTGTAGGGTTGGGAATCTTCTCAGTTCCTGCAACGATAAAATAAAGAAAAAAAAAGTATAAACAAAATTATATAAAATAATGTATAGTTTAAAATAAAGCTGTATCATTAGAAGTAGCAACCAACCTGTGTCTCTGCTATGGACTTCCTAACCAGTTCCTTCAAGACAAAATGCACCTGTCATCATAAAAAGAATATTTTAAGTGGCATGTATAATACACCTCTGAGCATCATAAGAAAAAACCTTTGGCCGTTCATTTCGACCTCTTTTTAGGATTATTTTTTTTTTGTATTTGTAAAAACAGGGTTGCTTCGTTTAGTTTGCAAAGTAGTGTTTTCGCCAATTGAAATGGCGAAAATTGGTATCGCCATTTCAATTGGCGAAAACGTTTTTTATTTTTTCTACTTTTATCTTTTCATAGGAAATTACGTTTGAAAAAATAAAAAAATTGATTTCGCCAATTGGAATCGCGAAACCAATTTTCACCATTTCAATTGGCGAAAACAAAATAATTTATACCAATTAAAATAGTGAAAAGACTAGTTATGCAAACTAACAAAAATTAACCCAGTTTTTGCAAATAAATAAAAAATCTTAGTTTGAAAAAATAACTCAATCAAGAGAGAGAGAGTTCAATATATATAAAGACACAAATATACACAAGAGATAGAGTTAATTCATGATACAGCATCAACGGAAGCTTCCGCAGGGCCTCCAAAGAACCCCAAAGAACTATCAATCAGACGCCTATACCCCTGCTCAGGCGCGATGAGGTGCGGCTGATACATGTCGGCCTCCGAAACGAATTTCTTCACATTCTGCACCGCCAGGTGCCAGTCGGAGGGAAGTATTCGAGGTCTTGTACTTGGAAGGTTTCATCCATTGGATTTGCATTGAGATTCGTATTTTTCATGATAAACACGGACTTTGAGGACAGATTTATGGAAAATTGTGCTTATCATGAAAAGCAGAAATCTCAATGCAAATCCAATGGTTGAAACCTTCTAAGTATAAGACCTCAAATACTTACCTAAGTATATATACATATAGAGAGAGAGAGAGAGAGAGAGAGAGAGAGAGAGAGAGAGAACAAATACATACAGCATCAACGGAAGCTTCAGCAGGCCCACGGAAGAACCCCAAAGAACTATCAATCAAGCGCCTATAACCCTGTTCGGGCGCGATGAGATGCGGCTGATAACCATCGGCCTCCGAAACGACCCTCTTCACATTCTGCACGGCCAAATGCCGGTCGAAGGGAAGTTTACGTAACGCGGACGGGAGCTGGTGGTCGAAGACTCCATATATCCTGTCCCCACCCGGCCTCCTGTTGTAAGGAACGTATGAAAGAAATTGATATGAGATTGTGAGTTGGTATGGTGATTTGACACGAGTTGAACTCAAATCATGTCTTGGTTTAACTCGATTTGAACTCAGTCATGTCTCGATTTGACTACATTTGAACTCAATCATGTCTTGATTTAATTCAATTTGAACTCAATCATGCTTTGATTTAGCTCAATTTGAGCTATGTCCTAAATGAAAAATTAATCACAAAACAATCCAATACATAATATTGAGTTAATCAAGGCATGATTGAGTTAAATCAAAACATGATGGCTCAAATTGAGTTAAGAGGCATGATCGCATAATTTACATGAAAACTGTAATAAAAATGTCATAAATTACATTAGAAGCTTAGAATAAGAGAGAAACAGAGAAAGGATAAAAAAACTATTAAAACTTACCCTCCATCAAGGTGTTCCTTGAATATTTTGTCAAACGCGCGACACATCTCCAAAATCGTGTACAGTTGTGCCTGTGAGCACAGAAATCGATGCGAACAATGAGATTATAAATAATCAAAGCGAATTATATTATATGATGAGAGAATCTGATAAAATTGACTTACACCAGCATCGACTGCGATGGGCCTTCCGAGATGGTCCATTTCTGACTCTAACTCATCGATTGTTTTGTTAATTAGTGATGTTATACTCGGAATTTGTGCCCTAATTACGGCCTCCAGATGCTAAAATTAAAAAATAACAATAATTGTCAATATTATTATAATTACAGCGTCTAGTTGGCATCACTTAATAAAAAAAATTGAAGGGAGATTTTCTGTTTTTTTGGTTATTGTTTCCAAAATAATCATTTCCATTTCAAAACTGGTAATGAATATCCATGCTAATTACACCAATCATGAAATTTTATTAACATTAAAATGACGTATCTAATAAAATAACACACTTCTACAAGTTCTAATTTACTTTAGATAATAAATTAATTTAATAATTTGTTGAGTACCTTAGAGAGGAGCTTGGCGAGATATTCGGAACCCATTTTACTGGACAAGTGAGAGTAATCAGGACTAGTAGTGAAATATTCCCTTTCTTTTCTTCTCGCCAGAATCATATCCACATTTCTGTTTATTTCTGCTTGTGAGCGATTCACAATTCCAACCCATGGATGTTGGAGCTTGTAAGATCTCCCCTCAAGTACCTAAATAATAATAATAATAATAATAATAATAATAATAATAATAATAATAATAATAATAATAATAATAATAATAATAATAATAATAATAATAATAATAATAAAAGTAATAATAATACTAATAATAATAATAAAAGTAATACTAATAATAATAATAATAAAAGTAATAATAATAATAATAATAATAATAATAATATAATTAAAGTAATAACAGATTGAGAATAAAGAACTTTGATTTTTTTCCATGTGTAAATGGACAATTGGGGGTGAATTTGTTGGTTACTTAGGAAAAATTTGGGTTCCATTAAAGTAATTTTCCCAACTTAGGGCTTAATTAGGACTTAGTTGCACAATTTGGGATTCCCAATTGGGCTTAATTGCATCAATTCAGTCTTAATTGGGCTTAATAGTGTATTTATTGCATTATTAATTGAGTGTTAAACCAAAAATTTTCTTTTGAAAAAAACAAAAACATACATCAAGAGCATTTGTCCCCTTATCCATCAAGTCAAGCTTGGTCAAGACGCCAAAAGTTCTTTCACCTAGGCAAGTTATCATAACAAGCAAGTCAAAGTTTGAAGGACTAAACTATAATTCTTTGAAAAAGGAGGACAATTGTGCAAACTTGCCAAGATAAGATTACCTGTGGGATCAACTTCTCTTGCAAGCTTAATAGCGTCAGACGTAGCTATATCTTGATTTGCAGGGGAGATTGCCAAAATAATACAATTGGGCTACAAAGATAATTAAAATTAAAAATATTTATATTAAGATAAGAGAAAAATTTCAAGTGTATCAAAGTATCAAGCATATAACTTCTTCAAGTATCACAGTATACCTTTTCAACATAAGAACGGACCATATTTTCAATATCTTCAACAATGCTCTCAGGCTGTCCATCTGTAAAACAAAATAATTTGTTTCAATAGAACTTTCTAGAAATTAGGAAATTAATATGAAACTTTAATAAATAAATAAAGGAATATATCATATGCATACCTATAGCAACCTTTGTTAAGCCAGGCAAATCAATCAGCGTCAAGTTGACAACTGACACAAATACACCAAGTAATTTCAGTACAAAAAAGAATATTCAAATATGAAGAGCAATACAAGAAGAATAAATAAATATTTAAGAAAGTAACCATTTGGAGAGTAGATGCTGAGATGAATAGGAACATTGGAGATCTGCTTTGATTTTCCAGTTAATCTATCGGTTTCATCTTGTATTTCTTTCCTCACAAGAGCTACAAAAATAAGGGAAAAAGAACAAATAAAAATTTCACCCAAAAGTTTGAGCCACAAATTGAGTTAATTTTAACAAGGTATACCGTAAAAAATGATGTTGTATGCAAAAAAGTGTATTATATACAAAATGATACAACACAAACAATTCGAAACGAAAAAACATTGTACAGAAAAAATTCAATTTAAAATGAAGAAAAGTAAATACCAAAATCAGTAAATTTTCTCCTGGGCATATGCAAGAACTCAGCATACTCTGGCTCTCCATCCTCTGTTTTATGCAATTGCAGTACTAAAGGCCTTCTTGTCACAATACCTTCGCAAAACAAAAGCAAGTATTATTTTATTAGTGAAACTTCATCTACGTCCCCTGAAACCTCAAAATATGGTATGAAACCTTCAAAATACTCACATCACAGAGATATAAATGACATATTGTTGAGGTTTTATAGGAGAAAATATGTAAACATTGCAAAGTCAGTGAAAAGTTTTTACTTATCATTCTTTTTCTTTGATCAGAAAGAAAACTTACAGAAAAAAAAAAACTCCAGACTATTCGTTCAATTCATACAGAACAAAATACAAAATTCTTTGTTAAATAAACTCAAAATTAAAGAGGAACAAAATTCCTTACCAGACCCACGAGGCAGAAAATCTCGCCCAACTATACTCTCCAGAACTGATGATTTACCCGAACTCTAGTTCTCAAAACAAACAAAAAACATCAAATCAAACCCAAACCCAAAACACAAAATTAAACTCAAATCAAAACAAAGCAAAATTAAGCAGACCTGGCCTCCAACAACGGCTACAGAAGGAAGCGCCTCCCAGAGAGTGGGCAGAGAGAACCCGTCAGCTCCGCCGTGGTCGCCGAGCACCGTGCAGGTCTTCTGTATCTTGTTCACTAACACGATTAAGCTGTCCATGGTAGCCATGTCCCAAACCCTAACAGTAATTTCGAAACAATTTTAAAAAACGAGAGAGAAAAAGAGATAGAGAAGTAAAGTGAGAATGAATTGAATATCAGTACTAAATGCTGTGGAAATCGTCACATATACCCCTGTATAGTAGAGAAATAGTGTATATGTGTCTGGAGGGGTGCGAATGAAAGAATATTCTTCGATTCTGGACGGGTGTAAATGATATTTTGTTGGTTTACGGGGTGTTAGATGAAAGTTTTTAGTGAAGGGGAGCGGCAGAGGGCATTTTTGCCTTTTGGGCAGTGAAAACGGTCGGATAATGGGATAAGGACAGTGTAAGAGTAGAGAAGTATTATTGGATTAAAGGGCTTTTATGGTCCACGGAGCGTACTGTGGTTTCAAAATATTTCAAATTTTTTGTAAGAATTTTTTTTCAACGGGTTGGTTTGTCTGGGGAAATTTTGAATCTAAATTTATTCTATATTTTTGTCCCACAATTTATGCATTTAAATCAAAGATAAATGCAAATTCTCATGAATAATAATTAAATAATTTAAATTTCAAAATTTACTTCAATATTTCTATATAAAAAATATAAATTTGTGTGGTGCTTTTAAAAAATCTTATTATAAACATTATTCGAATTACACATTAATAAAAATCTAATAGAAATTCATAATATTTTTAAATGAAATATTTCCATTATTAATAGGGACACGTTTAAGTGCTAGGGCTTGCTTGGATGACTAGGAAATATTGGGTAAAGTGTGGGATCGGGAAATTTTCTTAGACTTTCTAAAATGCAAGTCTTGATCGATTTTTGGAAAAAATAGGGAAATTTTAGGACTAGGAATTTGACTTTTTAAAATAATTAAAAAATTTATAGATGGTAAAGTAAAAAATAATTATAAAAAATTAATAGATAATGATTAAAAAATAATAAATAGTAAATAATAATAAATAATTAACAAATAACTAAAATATAAATAATAAATAACTAAAATATAAATAATAAAAAAATTATAATTTAAATTATAAATAATACATAGTAATTAAAAAATAAATAAAATATAAATAGTTTAAAAATAAAAAGTAATAATTAAAAATTGATAAATAATAATTAAAAATTAAAAATTGAGTTGTAAATAAAAAATAATTTAATAACCAAAAAACAATAAATAGGAATTAAGAATATAAATAATAATTATGAAAATAAATAATAATTAAATAAATTCATAAATATTAATTAAAATAATAAATTTTTAAATAATAAATATAATTAATAAATTAGTAAATTATTATTATTATTGTAATAATAATAATAATAATAATAATAATAACAACAACAACAACAACAACAACAATAATAATAATAATAATACATAATACATAAAAAAGTTCTAAATAATTACAAAACAAATTCCTACAAATTTTTTAGTGTTCATCCAAACAACCATTTTTTCAATCCTAACACTTTGTCAAATTTTTAGGAATAGAAAATTTGAAATCCTAATCCCTAAAAAAATCCCATCCTAACTTCGAAAATTTTGACAAAACTTGCTTAACAAAAAAAAACTTGAAACTTGTAATATTTGATTAATTGTTATATTATTATCATTGGTCATTAGGATAATATTGTAATAGTATAACCATAACTTTTTATAAAACATCACATAAAATTACATTTTTTTATATAAAAGTATTGAAGTAAATTACAAATAAGGAACAAATTTTTTTATATAAATCCTTGTATTAGTATTAAGGACAACCCTTTATTTTTTACCTACTTTTGAGCTCTCTCATTGAGTTACATCATTACTTTTATCTCGATCATTCGATCAAAATATTTGTGAAATTTCAACCTTTTATTTTTTCAAATTTATTGATATTTTGTGCCAACATGTGTGCGGTTATTAAAACATAATCATATAATTGGTTGAATTGGTATTTTGCGTTCGATTTAGTGAAAAATGTTAAATTTATTTATAACCATCATATCTCAATCAGATGGTTCCAATGAATCATGATCCAAACTTATGTTCAAATATTAATATAAATCGAATATGAAGAGTTCACTCATTAAAATATAAATAATTTTTCTTTTCTTCTTTGAAAAATAATAATTCTAATGAAATATTTTATTTCTTATGTTAAAATCGTCAAATATAAATTTGTTGAAATTTTTTCTTTATTTTGAATTACATATCATTATGGTTCCAATTTAATTTTTTTCTTACTACAATATATTAATAAAGACTATATAAGGTAACATGCAAAAAAAATGATTCGCTCATTATCTCGTACCTTATTTTTCACCTCTTTTTAATCATTCTCAATATGCACATCATTAATTTGCTTTCAGACGTCGAATCAAAAAAATCTCAAATCTTAGCTTTTTCATTTAAATTATTACCACAATATAACATGATTAATTAGATTAATGTTTCATATTATAGCTCCAATTACGTGAGAACTATTATATAAAAAAAAAATCAACTATTGGGAACTATATATTACATGTTTCAAAAAAACTTGCGTGATCAATTTATACATAATCCAATCATTTTAACAACTAAAAAATAAAAAAAATTAGTGGTGACAATTTTTTTTATGAACATAAATCATTTTACATTTTTCTATGTATATTATATTTTTTTTCATATGTATAATATAATATTTCCTTTTTAAACATCATGTTAAATATAATTATTATTTATTATCTTTTTTAAAGTTAATAATCTATAATTAAATCTATATAGTTTCAACTAAAATCTATGAAATAAATTATCTTCCATTTTTATTTTTTCTGATCTCCCTCATCTAAGCATGATTAATATTGTTTTCTAATATAATATGTCAGGAGATAACAACATAAGAATTTATCATTATTTTTTGAGATCATAAATTAATAATCCAAGTTATTTAGTGGGTTTAGGATTTTTGTTTTTAATGAATTTATCATTTATGTTATTTTATTTCTCATATGTAAATTTTATATATATGTGATATAAACATATTTTTGAATTAATAATAATCTTATGATGTAATTCAAAATAATTTTAAACATAACCAACTTACTTAACATAATTATTATATATTATTTATGCACTATGAATTCATTTCAAACTTTTATTTTGAATTTTCATAATTGTAATATATAAATTATAGATTGAAATAAATAATAAAATTGAAATATTCGCAGCGAAGCGCGAGTATAATCCTAGTTTTAAACAAAGGTTACTTAACTTTATCTTATGCTTATAGCAGTCATATTCATTGACCTAGTAAAACATAAAAGGTGACTTATTTTACAATTTGTTGGTGTTAAAATAATACAATAAATAAATGACAATTTTCAAAATGCCACTAACTTTTCTGAAAACTACAAATAACCCCCTATATATTCATATTTTTAAAAAACCCCTATGACAAACTTTTCATTTTCAAAAACACCCCCATCTACGTTTTCATCTAATTATTAGTTTTTTTTAATTCTCATTTTACCCCCTATAATAATTTTTTTCTACAAAAAAATCATAAAAATAATTTTTCTAAAAAATTATTTTCTGTAAAAAAATTCTTAAATTTTTTTTTATAAATGTTTATGAAAAATATTTTCAAACAAAAATTTCTTAAAAAAATTTCTTTGAAAATTGTTTCTAGAAAAAAGAATGTCATGAGAAACTTGAAGCAAAATATCGCGATATAATGACATCCCATTATCTCGCGAGAAATTGAAAATTGATGATTGTGGAAGCTAGTGGGAGCTCGAAACAGGAGAGAGGTGTATATTATGGGAGCTAGTAGGAACTCTGAATCTAGCAGCTCGAGCTGGGGAGCTCGGTGCTCGTCCGATGGAACTCCCATTCCTGTACACATGTCGGCTTCTAAGCGATCGAGAGCTCAGGAGCCATACAAATGGGAGCATGTTAGCTGGACCCTTAGTTTATATGAGTGAAAAATAAAAGGAGATATGGAAATGTTTATTGTTTGTTAATGGTTTCTGCTTTCTCGGGCTATGGATTGATACATGTATTAGCTTTAATGATAGATCCAATTAAGTGGAGAGAGCTAATAAAATTATTATTCTTAGTTGTGCTCTTTTTTTTTATTTACTATATACTTATTATAACAGTGACATCCCAAAAGCCAATTGAAATATCGTGCAACCCGTGAACATCCCTTATATTATATTAACACTAAACTCTAAATGACTCGAAATATTATATTAACACTAAACTCTTAAAGTATCGTACACACACTTATAAATGCAACATTACAACATATGAACAAGCGATCACTTGCTTCAATGATAAAATGATCACTTGCTTCAATGATAAAATTATTGGATGGAAACCAGAAGGACCCGGGTTCAAATCCCGTAAACCTAAAAAAAATTACAACATATGCTATATGCAGTGTAGTAGTAAAGGAAATAATTTATGACAGAATTAAATATATTACACATACATTAAAGTTAAAAAAAAAATTATATTTGCAGTTACTTGATCAATAATTGTGTTTCGAGTGGAAACTCGATAAGAGATCGCGAATGGTAGAATCCCACAATTTCCATTTATTTTTGTCTTCAAATAATAGATGAGTCATTCCGCGCGTAGTACATAAGACCATGCAAAAGAAGCTATTTTCATCATTATATTCCCCTTCATCTCTCGAATATTCTAATGCATCCAAAATTCCATCTGAAATTAAGGGAACAGTCAATATTTTAAGAATCTAAATTTCAGTATGAATTTCTTCAATTAACTATGCAATACTGTGTTAAATTGTAATTCGAGAACATAACTAAGAATCATACACTCTTCATATGTGGAAAATGCTCCGCGCAAATGTTTTGTCGCCAATCGCAGAATAACTTTCTCATTCTTCAGAAAGATTGAAACCATTCTTGGTTGAATCTTTCCTGCGAATTTACAGACCCCAGATAAGCACAATCAACACAAAAAATAATCTTTTTCAGTTAATGTATTTATTTTTATTCTGAATATTATACACAATAGCTCAAGTTTCTTACCAGAAGGCATGCAAACTTGGATACAAGCTCCTCTATGGAGAATGAAATGGTTCTCTACGATTCTATTGTTGCTTTCTGATCTTTGTTTAAGTGCAGCAGCCCCTCTTAAACCTAGATACAAATAGTTTATAGAAATATTTTGTTTCTTACAAAAAAATTAAACAAATCTATATACAAAAGTTTCCACATATTTATAGTCCATGAATTAATTAACAAAAAAAGACCCTTACTAGTTGCAGCAGTTGCAGTTAGTGTGAGCAAATCTGCCGATCCATTGGCCTCTAACCCCATTCTAATAGCCGAAATGACTTCTTTCCTCTTGGCTCCAACTGACTCAGCCGCCTCAGCACAAATTGTCGCCACCAAAGCAGCAGCCGATGCCAAAACCGAATTCTTTTTTCAATCAAAATAAAAATACAATCAGCAAAATTATAAAATTATAGTAAGTCCTCTCTAATTTTACCATGTCCTATTCTCAATGGTAAGCTGAATATGACGCTCTTGTTAGCTAAATGATTGTGCTAGTATTGGAAATTGATGACTAACCTGATTCAATTGATCCTTAACGGAATTATTACGTTCGTTGGTCAAACAGAGGCTTCTATTTTTTGACAGAATTCGATGTGATTCTTGTACATTTGAGGTTGCGACTGTGCTGGCTACAGCTGAGGCGAGTCTGGCCACACAAAGGGCCGCATGGACTTGTGCCTCGTGGAATCTGAGAGATTCTCTTTTCTTCTTTCTGCTGCTCTTCGAGAGGCCGGGGAATGAGAAGAGTTCTTCTCTTAGCCATTGTTTCATACTTGTAATATGAACCTGAAATAATTAAAAGATTATCAATATATATACTTTGTACAAACTTTTTTATGAAATATTTTATGAATTGTTTTCATGTTTAGTTAAGTAAAATAAGTTTTATGCTCTTACCCAACTGGTATGGATTGTCTTGTGGTTTTGATCATCTGAAGTTCGATATTTCAGACCAGAAAGCTCAACCTACAATTAATATAGATGAAAAGAAAGAATTTTCATGTGATTAAATTCATAAAGGCTAATAACTTTTTCTGAATTTTGGGCAAAATAAAATCGAAACTGATGTAATACCAATAATTGGTCCAACTGATTCGTGGAGTTTCTATTGTATTGAACCAAGCTTTTTTCAGTTTCTAGACTGTCTAATTCTTCCCTATTTTCTTCTGTTTCACTGTTCTCACTGGACGTAGCAAGACTCTGTAAGGAAAATAAAGTCATTTGTTTGGTTAATGAACAAGAAATGACTTCTCTGTTTTGTAATTTATATAAGTATTTAATATTATATTTCATACATTTGTGGAGAGAATTTGAAAGAAATTAGAGGAAGAAGGGCTCCAAGATCTCGAAAGAAACTCCATGGCTTGTTGAGGGCTGTCTGGTATGTTTAAAGGATAGCATTTTGAAAGCTGAGATTTGCTTTTAGACCTCTCTGTGCCGCTTCTCGATTCATCCAACCTTTGCATTCTGTCATTCTGAAAAAAAATATTTTCGTTCAAATACAAACATAAAAAAATTGGTTATGGATCAATAATAAATTTTGGTTAATTAAGTAAAATAATCCCCTTTTCTGAACATGTTAAATTTTATCTTATGCATATTAAAAGATTATTTTTACCGTTTGATTGGGAACAGAGCGGCTTCTTTGGAATGAAATTTTTCCGAACTTAAAGCTGCTTCTCGACTGCTCCATTTTTGTACTATTGTTTCAGTCTGCTAATTAAGGTTAATTGATTAAAAATAAAAAATAGGTAATCATGTTTTGAACTTGTAGTTACATATCAATTTCAAAAAAATGTTTTCAACAAAAAATAGACAAATTTGTTCGTACCATGTGAGTACTAGGTGGTTACAAGTACTTTGGTACAGCATGTAGGTACTAAATAGTACCAGCACTTACAAATTTCAATTAGTAGGGAAGAACTAAAAATATCCATGCTGAATGCTTGCACAAGAAAAGAAAAAAACGAAAAACTTACAATATAGGTATATCCTAGAAATAGCAAGAGGGCTTATTTGGATTACAAATGTAACTGAGGAGCTCAATTTATACACATCAAAGAATAAGGCAATAATCATGCGAAATTATTTAAAAATCTTAATTGATTTTACCTAGGTTTTCTTCTATACATTTAATCCAACTTGTCTCGTAACGATTGACATAGATTAAATCTAATGCTAATAACTTTTGTTGTGGGCCTGGGGTTGTTGTACTTCATTTATCTATGTAAGCTTAATGTATTTTTTATTTCATTTAGTGAAAATATATTAGTTTAGACAAAAAAGATGTTGACGTTGCTCAGGACAAGGCATGTCAATGAACTACACGGATCGAAGGTACAACCATTGTTAGGGTACTTCAATCGGCGACCGGAGTTCAACAGCCGGCAAAAATGCAATCGTGAGATGTAGCAATCTGAGACGAGAAAGAGGGAGGAAGAAAGGGCAGAAGAGGGGAGAAATAACAGTAGGATGAAGGGTATGCCAAAGCCAAATCATACATAGGGAACGGTCACAACTTGTGCCCTAACCTCCATATTCCAACTGTTACACTCCGGATTCAAATAAATGATTGAAATGCAACAACCGCCAAAAAAATATTCAAACAAACATTCACATAATTCAAAATAGTCTCCAACAATGTCAATAATTCATTCTATTGTGTTGGAGTTTTTTTAATGTACTTTATTAAGCTTTAATGTGACTGTTGCACGATTTTTATTTTTCTAACATTTCCTAGATTTTGGATTCTAGTGTCAATGATGATTTGTAACTGAACTGTAATTTGATTAATAGAAATACGGGAGAAACAATCAAGCTCTACTTAACCATTCAAAAAAAAATTACTATACGGATCGAAGGGGTTATCCTCCAATATTTTGTTATTCAATTTTCTCTATAAACTAATTTTTTTTTAACATATATTGTTGCTTCAATGTTTTTGGTAATAGACTCATAGCTTAGTGATTGAGCACATAGCGCAACAAACTATAAGTTATGAGTTTAAAATTCATTGATATAATAAATGAAAGTTTTATAAAAGAGCCATTTCCATTCAATAAAAAAAAAATCCTTCAATTTTTAGATATAAAAAATTACCCCCCAACTCAATTGCAGAACTTACAAAAGTAACTTCAAAGTAACTTTCCTCATGGCAAGGCGATTGCTTTTTCGAGTGACAAACGGTATTGCAAATAGGCTCAATGGCGCAACGCTGCGGTTTTAATACGCTATTGTATTTTCCGACGCTACAACGATATAGCGGCACGATATATCATGAAGCGTGTGCTTGTAGCGCCTGAAACAATAATATTGCGCAATTTTATTTCTTTGAACTTTTTATTGATTTTTTGTACTTTTTATTGATTTTTAGGGTTTATGGTATTTTGGATTATGATATGTGCTGTTTTGGAAAAATATGTTATATGTTAATATTAATCTTATCATCTTTTGATATTTGATAATTATTGTAGGAATATTTTGTAGATATTTGTTGTTTTAAGAGATTGTATACACATAAATTACATTGTGATAGATAAGAAAAAATGTTTATTACTATTATCCGCTACGCAAGTATATCGCGCTATATCGTCCGCTATTCACTACAAGAAAATCATGAACGCTGCAAACCGCTACACACTATTTGCAATCTTGGTGACAAATTAACTTTTATTAACTCTATGTTTAATGCAATACAAATATATTATGTTCAAGCAATTATACTACCCAAATAACTCAAGTGACTCCTTAACTATATAAATAGAATTACTCAAAGCTGCTCTCTTTTTATCGAACAATTTATTTTATTTTTTAACCATGTTATTTTCTGTCTTGGTTATTTTTTTTCAAATTCGGCCAATCCTCTTGGCAAATTTATCTGTCATGAACTCTTAAATACTTTTCAATATAATTGTTGGCTCCTAGGTACGGGGGTGTGCAAGCCCCCTCTAAATTTCTAAAAGAAAATTATGTATTTTGTTACTGCCGAATATATGCTTAAATAAAATAATCACTTTAATTCCTAAATTTAGCATTAAGGTGGAAATTAATGTGTGACATTAGGATTATCAATTTCTATATTTATGACGAGCTAAACAAAAATAATCAAATTTACAATAGAAGTGTACATTTCTTTACATAATCATTTTGGTCGCCGGAAAAACAAAACCATTGTATAACTTCTATCCTATATCATTAAGTTGAGAGAAAGAGACCTATATAAAAAACCGAAAGCAAATGACTCTCTTATGTGACTCCGGATATTCTAAAAATCTTGTTTGCAACTGAGATGTCAGCTTAAATTCGGTACGGTAATAGTGAACTCAGGTATTCTTCTGATTTATAGGTTATTCACTCAATCGATCTAAGATTTGGAAGTACCACACCCAACCGCCCAACAGAGAATGGGGCAAGTAATAAAACCCAAAACAAATAGGAAGTTTCTCTATCTTGGGTCATGATCTTGAACTATAAAACAAAGCGCTACAACCAAATGGCTATGGACAATAGATAGTGACCCCGACACACTTAGATATCATATGTCAAGAAGCTATATGATATCTTTAATTATGGGAAGCTCTCATCCTAGAACCTCTGCGCTACAATTTTTCTTGAACAACCTAACTAATGTACCAGCCATTCTACACATGTTATGAAATGATGGAAGTAAACTATCAATTGTTGACTTCTCTCCACATCCTTTGCTTATAGCAAACTTTTTGAATCACCCACCTCGTTCGAATGGAGCAAGCTAATTAAAAAGTGTATTTAACCAATGGTTTGGAAAATGTATGTCAAGACTCAAGAGGATAAATTTTGAAAAACGATGTCTGCCTGGCTCTTATGTATTTGAACCTAATCATGTGTATTCAATGACGAATCTTAATACATTTTTTTGTAATATATTAAATACAATTATAAAAAATCTAATATGTTTTATTATGATAGAATTTACAAAGTTCTAGCCCTCAAAACTTATATACTAGCGGGTGCGCATGAGTATAGTTTTTCGCCCCCTTTCGGTCAATTTATTATTGTTCATATATGAATCCTATCTGATTCCGAGATCATGACTGTTTACTCCTTAAACCGTCATGGATGTTAGTTTGATTTTCCTAATAAAGCCATTTTTGAACTTTTTTGACAATGTGATAGGTACGACTTAGATGCAGGATCAACACATGGCATGCTACTTGTATAATAATACTGAGCACATGATTTAAAATATTTGTACCGGTTCATGTGAAAGGAACATTTCCCATAGAAGAAAGTAGGTATAACCATGATGTAATGGAAAATGGGGCTGTACTTAAAATTAGAGTCTAAAGTTTCCTCATGGGGATTCAATTTCTCCAATATATATGCTTCATTCAACTTGTTGGATCAATGCAATGCTAAGAACTTTGTCAATAGTTGTTTCATTCATCACCACTATAGAATAATCTAGTGGTATGGTACTAATTTCATCATTTCATAGATGAGTGGTTCGAATTCCGCGTCTAGCAAGATTATTTAAAATTTAGGGAGAACATATGAGTCATTCTAAAGAGAACGAAGCATATGACCGCATGTAGTTCTCCCTTTTAAACAATAGTTATTTCGTTCAATAGTTATAAGAGCATTCATGAGATCAATTCTATTTCCGGAGGAACTAGATAGATGTTTGTAGAGCGATTTTGGAGGGTTAAAATGATTTGGTTGGGTGTTAATCTGTTTTTGTATAGGCCTACAAACAATGCTATTAAAATGTTAACAACTGTTGTTGGGGACCTGAGGCGCTTGTACTTCATTTTCCTATGTAAGTTGCACTTCTTACAATCCAAGTCTACCAAAAAAAGGTGTCCACATTAATTGCGGGGAATAAGGAATGTTAATTGATAGAATATCGATTGAAAGAGGTATGATCCTCCTGTTAAATTATAAAATCTATTTTGTTTATAACGTTATTAGTTATAGAATTTCCTAGATACAATCAAGTTATAGAATGTTATTTGTTATGATCAGAGTTTTGTATCGAGGCCGGAACTTGGTAGAAGCCGGAATTATAGACATCTAATTAATACAGGGATTCTTTTTTTCATTTGGTCCCTAAAATTTATTTACAAGCTAGTGCATGAGTGTAACTTTTACCGTCCCTATAATTTTGGGTCAAGATTTATTACTGTTTATATCTGAATCTATTCTGATTGTGAAATCATGACTTTGAAAAAAACCCAAGTTCAAAATACAGCGAATACATTTAGCATATTTAACAAGTCTTTCAAGCTACGATTTGAGTCTAAAAAAGATTGTGAAATCATGACTGTTTATTAATTTAATACCTCTGAGCCTGTCCATATACAACCTTTGCAAGAATCTCATAAAGTAATCCATCATGGATATAGTTCGATTTTCCAAAGCCATATTTTTTACTTCACAATGTGCTATGTACGACTTAGATGGAGGATCAACACATGGCATGCAACTTGTACAAAACTAGGCACATGATTCAAAACATTTATACCGGTCTGTGTGAAGGAAACATTTCCCATAGAAGAAACTTCGTTTGCCATTGATAATGAAAAAATGGAGTCATACTTAAAAAGAGAGCCCAAAGTTTCCTATTGGGGCAAGCCTTGCATTTGGATTGGAGACCTCGTGGCCTTGCTCCCTGCTTGACACCAGGCTCTATGAGATATTATTGCGTGGTCCTAATCTACTGGTCCATGTAGATATTGATTTTATATAAAGACTACAGTGGTCACCTTGTCTTGTCCCTCAAAGTTTACAAAAAAAAAAAAAAAAAAAAAAGATTGAGAAACTCTTAGATTATATATAACAGAAGAGAGATTTAGATTGAGATAGTATATCAAACATTGAAGAAAGTGTTTTATTTTGATATTGTAAAATAAACGGAACAACGTCAAAATTGCTTTAATACAATGGATAAAATATTAAAAGAGCATTGGTCATGAATTTGATTACTGCAGATAGTTGAGTTAGATTAGACAAAAGTTTTTAGAGAGATTTGGGAAGGGGGTTTATGATTTAGTGTGGATGTGAATGTGTGTTGCGTGTGTAAGCCTACATGCAATATCGAAAAAAATATAAAAAGAAACGGAAGAAAAAAAAAGAACTACTGTTGGGATGGGAATAAAGTGTATTTTCTTTTATTGGCAAACAAAGATTGTGGAAAAATATTTTAAAATGAACACAAATTCATTCGAATAATTTAGTATTTACTATGATTCTTCACGAAAAATATAGCCATGTTATTTTTGTATAAAACAAGCGAACAAACGCATGAAACATAAGTTTTAGGTGCAAACGAATATTGTGGAGAAATATTTTAAATTGAACACAAATTTTGGTTTGCATTTGAATAATTTAGTATTTACTATCATTCCTTACGAAAAATCTATCCGAGTTTTTTTTGAATGAAATGAGCAAACAAACGCACGGAACACGAGTTTTAGGTGCAAACAAAGATTATGGAGAAATATTTTAAAATAAAAACAAATTTTGGTTTGTATTTGAATAATTTAGTATTTACTATCATTTTTCACGAAAAATCTAGCCGTGTTATTTTTGTATAAAACAAGCGAACAAACACATGAAACATGAGTTTTAGGTGCAAACAAAGATTGTGGAGAAATATTTTAAATTGAACACAAATTTTGGTTTGTATTTGAATAATTTAGTATTTACTATCATTCTTTACGAAAAATCTATCCGAGTTTTTTTTGAATGAAACGAGCAAATAAATAAACGAAACATGAGTTTTAGGTGCAAACAAAGATTATGGAGAAATATTTTAAAATAAAAACAAATTTTGGTTTTCATTCGAATAATTTAGTATTTACTATCAATCTTCACGAAAATTATAACCATGTTATTTTTGTATAAAACAAGCGAAGAAACGCATGAAACATGAGTTTTAGGTGCAAACAAAGATTTTGGAGAAATATTTTAAATTGAACACAAATTTTGGTTTGCATTTGAATAATTTAATATTTACTACAATTCGTTACGAAAAATCTATCAGAGTTTTTTTTGAATGAAATGAGCAAACAAACGCACGAAACAAGACTTTAAGGTACAAACAAAGGTTGTGGAGAAATATTTTAAAATGAACACAAATTTTGGTTTGTATTTGAATAATTTAGTATTTACTATCATTTTTAACGAAAAATCTAGCCGAGTTTTTAGCATGAAATGAGCGAACAAACGCATGAAACATGAGTTTCAAGGGCAAACAAAAATTGTGGGAAAATATTTTAAAATGAACACAAATTTTGATTTTCATTTGAATAATTTAGTATTTACAATCATTCTTTACGAAAAATCTTTCCGAGTTTTTTTTGAATGAAACGAGCAAACAAACGCACGGAACATGAGTTTTAGGTGCAAACAATGATTATGGAGAAATATTTTAAAATAAACACATATTTTGGTTTGCATTCGAATAATTTAGTATTTACTATCAGTCTTCACGAAAAATATAGCCGTGTTATTTTTGTATAAAACATGCGAACAAATGCACGGAACATGAGTTGTAGGTGTAAACAAAGATTGTGGATAAATATTTTAAAATGAACACAAATTTTTGTTTGTATTTGAATAATTTAGTATTTACTATCATTCTTTACGAAAAATCTATCCGAGTTTTTTTTGAATGAAACGAGCAAACAAATGCACGAAACATGAGTTTTAGGTGTAAACAAAGATTATGGAGAAATATTTTAAAATAAAAATAAAATTTGGTTTTCATTCGAATAATTTAGTATTTACTCTCATTCTTCACGAAAAATATAGCCATGTTATTTTGGTATAAAACAAGCGAACAAACGCATGAAACATGAGTTTTAGGTGCAAACAAAGATTGTGGAGAAATATTTTAAATTGAACACAAATTTTGTTTGCATAGATTCCAATCTGGAGCCTTAATGATGGGGGCAGAACACAGTTTCTCCTTGAGAAGGTCGAATGCCGCTTTGCACTTCTCATTAAACTCAAAAGAAGCCTCTTTTTGGAGAAGAAGACAAAGAGGTTGAGCGATTTTTGAGAAATCTTTGATGAAGCGCCTATAAAAATCGGCATGACCAAGAAATGATCGAATGTCCTTCACACTGGTCTGGTACGGAAGGGATCTAATGACATCGATGTTTGCTTTATCCACTTCAAGACCCCGAGAGGAAACCATTGTTGTCCTCAGTTTGATGATATTTAAAACTATTCCGAGTTACTAATATATTTGTGTGAGAATGTCTTGTGTTAGATAGTCGCACGATCAAGTTCTCGGAAATGTCTCGATCGCATCCTGCCTATCTCAGAAGAATAAGAAGTCGTCACACATGCAAAAGATTTCAAGAGAGTATTTCAAGGCGTGGGAACAAGCTTCTTAGCTCTTAGTGTGGGTTTAGTTTGGTGAGAAGTTTAATTATTATTGAAAAGAGAGTATAATCTGCAAATTGCCTATTTCTGGCTAGTTCCGTTGACACGGAAGTTGTCTGTTGCCAACGGACCACTGAGTTGACAACGGAATTGGCTTGTTGAAGATTTTTTCTCCCTGACATCGGCTGTCGATTTGTGTTGTATAGTCCGTTGGCAACGGAACTATTCCGTTGGCAACGGACAATTAGATTTTTAGCCGTTGGGAGAATATCTTGCTTTAATTCCCTTCCATTTTTACAATCCGTTGACAACGGAATAGTTCCGTTGGTAACGGAACTGCGCAGGATTCTTTTTCTGAAGGTTGCTCATTCCCCCTTTAAAAAGAGATGGCCGCCTTCTTAGAAAAACTCACTATTTCTGTTGATAAAAAGCAGAAATTCTCTCTTCTTAATACTAGTTAAATTCTCTAAATCTTAAAGTGAGATTAGTGGAGTTTTGAGTGTGTTGCTCGTGTTTGTTTGTTGAATTATTGAGATCGGATTGTAACTCCATCGATTCGTCAAGGTTGTTGTAAGACGAGCGGTGGTTCGAGGTCCTGTAATCGATCTTGTTTGTTAGTGATTATCGGAGCCGCAAGGCAAGTTCCGGAGAGTAGGCAACTCGTGAACACGGTAAGGGCCGCTAGCGAGTAAACGGGTGGTTAAGGCTAACGCAACCACCTCGCCGAACTTCGTAAACAAGTTCGTGTGTTCGGTATCTCTTTACTTTTTCTATTTACTTTAATTTCTTGTTTATTTACTTTTCTTTGTTAATTAGTATTCAAACAACCATCAATAAAAGTCTAAAAACAATAAAATTAAAACCCTAAAAATACAAATATTCACGTTTCCTTAGACCTTTGTAATCCCCCCTATAGGCCTCAACCAAACAACAATTGGTATCAAAGGAGGAATACAGACCGTTTTAAATTCCAATTTGAAATAACGTGTATTCGATTCATGGTGACTCCTATGATCAACCATCTTCAAATCGCGTATCCCGACAAGCTTGACGGCAAGAACTGGAACATCTGGAAAATATGCATGATGAATGCGTTCGATCTTCACGGTCTTCGAAAGGTAGTGGAAAATGGATTCACCGTAGATTTTGTAAAAGATAGTACCACAACCTATACCGAGGACACTAAAACCAATAAGACATTTGACATAATGGCACAGAATCTCATTCTCACAAATATGTTGAACACTTTTTCTGTAATAATCGATGGTTGTGAGAATTCTAATGAAATGTGGAAGGCTCTCCTAAATAGATTTGAGGGAAATAAATGAAAAGAACCAAACTCATGGGACTTGAACAACAATTTGATAATTTCTGGATGATCGAAGGTGAACCCGTCGAGGATATGTACACTCGTATGTCACATATCCGAAACGGATTCACCGCTTTAGGGGAAAAACTAACCGATGATCGAGTTGTAGGAAAATTGATTAGAGCAATGCCATCGAGCTGGGAAGTACTTCGAGTCTCATTGGAAACTATGCTAGCAACAAAAGATATCGGGCCGGAAGAACTCGTCAACTACTTCCGTAACTTCGAAACCCGAGTGAGGCAAATGGGAACCGACTCCCAACCAAAAACGGTGGCTATGCCGACAACGAGCTCGATTGATGAGGATGATGAAATAGCGTGCTTGGTGTGACAATTCGGTGAATTTCGAGCCAAGAAAAAGCGGTTTAACGACAATCGACGTCGCAACAACCAAAAGACGTACTACTTCGAGTGCAATAAGAAGGGACACACCATCGACAATTGCTTCACCCTACATCCCGAGCTTGCTCCGTGGAATAAAAAGGATGATGAAAAACGTGATGCATGTTCAGATGATCGACGCGAGCGACGTGAAAGGTTGTCCGACGATCGACACGACAAAAGATGAGAAAAGAGGCACGATGACCGAGGAAATGACAAGAAAACGAAGTTAAAAGGTCATTCCGCCAAGGTGGCCGTGTGGGGAGACGAGTCGAGCGATTCATCCGATGGTTCCGGTTCGGACTCCGACTCCGAATCGGACATGGCGAATGTCACATTCATGGATATGATGATGTGGACGAGGTATGCGAAAGGGCGATACAGGAAATTATTCGACTAGGACAGCTTCCAGCTCAACCCCATACTTCTCCCACGACATCCTTCATCGACACAACTTCCTCCAGTTCTTCCCGCGACATGAGTCGCGAGGTATATCTAGATCCCACTGTAAATATGTTTTAGAAAAAATAAAGGTTCCTAGTTCCAATCAAGTTATTGAAAATGTAGAACCCGGAACCCGCGATGAACTAGAACAAGAGGGAAAAAGGCTTCGGGAGTCTCTTATTAGTACCCAAGAACTACTCTTTATTTCCGAAGCTTCGGTAAGATCGTACAAGGCAAAAATAAAAGAATTTGAAAAATTAAATTTAAATAATAATAACAACTCAATCGACGAAAACTTAAACAAGAAGATAAATAATTATATTTATGAAAAATTAAAAACCGAAATTAGTCATCTAAAAGTCGAAGTTGTAAGTTTAAAATGTGAAAATAAATCTCTCAAGTCTGCTTGCGCCAGCAATGTCATAAGCATACTTGATTTAGACAACTTATTTATAGGGCAAAAACCAAATGATAAAACTGGCTTAGGGTTCAAGAAAGAGATCGGTATTAAACCCGCTCCTTCAAGACCTAAAAACCATACAATAAAAGGGGAGCTCAATCAACCGAAGAGTAGGAAGTGCATTAATGTACCGAGACTACTCTAAGGGCCAAAGTCCTAAAAGTCGAACTTCTAAAAGGTTTAGTAATAACAATAGGTTTCACTATTTCCACGATTTTCGGCATATTCATGAGAATAACCGCGGTGTTACAACCGAAAGACTTTATAAGAGAAGTCCTAATGGTTATTTTTACGAAATAGTCGACACACATGTCCCGAAGAAGATTCAACCTAATGAATCACAACATCGAGCTCCTAAACATTACACAAATGCACATCAAAAACAAAGTTTTTCAAACTCAAACAATTTTGCCAAATCAAACAATTTTTCAAAATCAATTGTTTTTTATTGCCAAGTCGACTAAACCAAATCTTAGGAAAGCCGAGTTTTCAAACCACTATAAAAATTATTTTGTGAAAGATACTGAAGAGACTTCGAACCCGACTTGTTCATTTTGCAACTATTGTTGCAAAATAGGCCATATCTCACTATAGTGTCTAATGCGTAAGCCTGCTAATTACTCAAAATTTCTTTGGATGCGTAAAGATAGAAACACTAGTATCCCTACCTCCGAAATCTACCTAGACGCTTCGATAAGCTCCCCCCCCCCCCCCCCCCCCCCCCATTTTAACCTAAGCCATATTTTTAATGGGGAGCTATGGGCAGGAAATCATATTAGTTAAATACTCGTATTCATTTTAACTAATATGCTTTCTTGTAGATATGTCTAAGTTCATCATGTAAAACCATCAGTGGTGTTTGGATGGTGGTTGTTCCCGCCATATGACCTGGGATAAGAGTAAGTTCAAGACCTTGAGACCCTTCGACGGAGGAGATGTCACTTTTGGCGGGAATCAGAAAGGAAAGATAGTTGGTGTGGGCTCGATCGGCACAGGTAATTGGACATTGGAGAATGTCTATTTTGTGGTAGGACTTAAACATAACCTAATTAACATAAGCCAATTGTGTGATGCAGGATATGATGTGAAATTCGATAACATGAATTGTCATGTGATTCGAAATTCAGATCATATTACAGTTTGCATGGGAAAAAGAAAGGATAACCTTTATTTCTTTGACTTTCATTCTTTTGTACCGGGCACTCATTGTCTGACCGCTTCAGAATCGAGTTCGCATCTATGGCACAGGCGACTGGGCCATGTATGCATAGGCACGATTTCGAAATTATCCCGTAAAAAACTAATTTCAGGTTTGCCATCACACAAACTTAAGCTAAATGGGTTATGCGATGCTTGTGAGCGTGGTAATTACTCCAAGTCATCGGGTTTTAAGTCCAAGACGGTAATTTCGACGAAGCGCCCTCTCGAGCTACTTCACCTCGACTTGTGCGGCCCTATGAGCATCTCTAGCCTCGCCGGTAAAAGGTACTGTTTTGTAATTGTAGATGATTATTCTCGCTTTACTTGGGTTTATTTCTTGATTCAAAAGAATGAAACTAGTGATGTGTTCATCAAATTTTGTTCCCTTGTGGAAAATGAACAAGGCACCACTATCATTACGGTTTGTAGTGATAATGGTGGCGAGTTCAAAAATGCAAAATTTGATGACTTTTGCTCAAAAAGGGGATATAAATGTGAATTTTCCGCTCCACGCACTCCACAACAAAATGGGGTAGTAGAGCGTAAAAATCGCACTCTTATTGAGCTTGCACGTACCATGTTAAACGAACATCCCACTCCGAAATATCTTTGGGCTGAGGCAGTTAACACTGCTTATCACGTTGCGAATCGCGTAAGTCTAAGGTCTATTTTGAAAAAGACACCTTATGAATTAAGGTACGGCGCAAGCCAAATATCTCGTACATGAATGTTTTTGGTTGTAAATGTTTCATTCTTGATGAATCTAATAAACTTGATAAATTTGATTCGAAATCTAACGAAGGAATTTTCGTTGGATATTCTAATACAAGTAAAGCGTATAGAGTCTATATTAAATCTTTACGGATTATTGTTGAATCCGTGCATTTGTACTTTGATGAAACTAAAAATGGGGCCGAGAAAGGTGTTTCTTTGACAGATACAGGTACAAGTGGTGGACTTACGGGAGCTAATCAACCGAATATCATCGAGTTCAATCTTGGTGATCCGACTTTAGACGAACCCGACGTTACCGCCACACAAGACTATCAACCGAATGGGGAAAATTCGACTCAACAAGCTCAAAACCCTATTCGAGTCATCTCTTGACCTATTATTCAACCCGAGTCGGAACAACCCTCTTATCAAATTCCGGAAGTATTACGAGAAGTATCCGCACATCCGTTAACAAATGTAGTGGGTGACCCACGAGAAGGAGTTCGAACCCGATCCGGTTCGAGAAACCTCGTCGCTTTTTGTGCCTTTCTATCTCAAACCGAGCCCAAATCCTTCAAGGAAGCAAATGGCGACACCGATTGGATTCTCGCCATGCAAGATGAACTCGCCCAATCCGAGCGAAACCGTGTTTGGACCCTAGTACCTCGACCCGATAACCGATCCATTATTGGTACTAAATGAGTTTTTCGAAATAAACTCGATGAGCACGGTACTGTGGTGCGAAACAAGGCGAGACTCGTTGCTCAAGGTTTGAAGCAACAAGAAGGAGTGGATTTTGAAGAAACATTTGCACCAGTTGTTAGGTTGGAATCCATTAGATTACTCTTAGCATACGCATCAATTAAAGGGTTCACGCTCTTTCAAATGGATGTTCAGAGTGCGTTCCTAAATGGATTCCTCGAAGAAGAAGTCTACGTCGAGCAACCTCCCGGTTTCAAGGATCCGACCAATCCCGACCACATGTACAAGTTGACGAAGGCGTTATACGGGTTGAAGCAAGCACCTCGGGCTTGGTGTGGACGGCTTTCAATATTCCTTGCATCTCACGAATTCGAACGAGGGAAGAGCGACTTGACACTCTTCACAAAGAAAAGGAAAGATTCAATTTTATTAATTCAAATTTACGTTGATGACATTATTTTTGGATCCAGTCATGCGGCACTTGCCGAGGAATTTTCTGTTTTGATGCGTAGTGAGTTTGAGATGAGCATGATGGGCGAACTCAACTTCTTCCTTGGATTGCAAATCAAACAAACCGGTGACGACATCTTTATCAACCAAGCGAAGTACACGCGTGAACTGCTCAAAAGATTCGGTATGGACCAAGGAAAGACGAGCGATACGCCAATGGTGAAAAACATAAAACTCGACGCCAATGAATCAGGTGAATCTGTAGACATTTTCGGCTATCGAGGTATGATCAGTAGTCTGCTTTATTTAACGGCTAGTAGACCTGATATTATGTTTGTTGTATGTTTATGTGTCCGATTTCAAGCAAACCCAAAGTTTCACACCTAAATGCAGTTAAAAGAATTTTTAAATACTTAAAAGGAACAATAAACTTAGGTTTATGGTATGGCCGTGACAGTAGTCTGTCACTTTGGGGTATACGGATGCTGACTCTGCAGGATCTAAAGTGGATTGAAAAAGCACAAGTGGGACGTGTTAATTTTTTGGAGGCAATTTGGTCTCGTGGTCGAGTCGAAAACAGAACTCGGTCGCGCTTTCATCGGCCGAAGCAGAATATGTCACTGCTGGGAGCTGTTGTGCACAACTAGTTTGGTTGAATCAGACTCTAGGCGATTATGGACTCAACTTTCGGAAGGTTCCAATCTTGTGCGACAATACGAGTGCAATTTGTATTGCCAAAAATCCCGTGCAACACTCCAAGACGAAACATGTCGAGATTCACCATCATTCTATTCGTGATCACGTCGACAAGGAGGATGTGGAGATATTTCACATTGGAACAGATGATCAAGTCGCGGATATCTTCACGAAACCGCTAGCTTATGCTCAATTCTCAAATCTTCGATTAAAGCTCGGTATGCTTGAATTAAAAGATTAATTACTCTATTATTATTCGTTATGATTTCTTTTTGGGCATTTTTTAATGATTTCCTCTCGATTTCTTTTAACTTCTATTCATCTTTCTAACCTTTTTTTGATTTTTGAAATAAAGTATATGTATTTTTTTCATTTTAAAATAGTCAAATATTTTATAAAAATATATATATATATATATATATATATATATATATATATATATATATATATATATATATATATATATATATATATATGTTTTTGACAAAAAAATTGAGCAAAAACACTAGTAAAAACCCTTGTATCAACCAAACATGTTTCAGTCCGTGCCCAACGGAACAATTCCGTTCCCGACGGACCCCTTGTGTTCCCAACGGAACTCACGCAAAATCAACGCCCATATAGGAGCTAATTTCGCAGAACGGACCTCTTCGTTCTCGACGGAACATCCATTGGCAATGGAAGTCGTCCGTTGGGCAGCGGACTATGCGACTTTCGGCTTCCGGATCTAATTTTCCAAGAATCCAAATTCTAAATCCCCTTAATAACCGGCGCCTCCTTCCTCTTCTCTCCCAAACTCATAACCCCTTCAATTAAAACACCCTTTCAACCTTCTCTCTTCCAAACCTCAAAACCCTAGCCTCAAATTTCACCCAAATCCCCACCTTCTCCAAGCCCTTTGGCATCCAAACCTCCTCAAATCCACTCTAAAGGCCAAATCTCTACCAAATACTTACTCAAAACCTTCAAACCTCCTCTCAACTTGGTGGATTCGAGATTTTTCAATTCGACCGTGTTACTCGCCTTTCGTGATGATTCTCTCGCGCATTCGACCTATCGGCAACTCTCTCTTCAAGGATTCAACAAGGATTTGGTATAACTTCATCTCTCTCTATCAATTTCTCAATTCTTCAACCTTACAAATGGCACAAAAACCGAAAACGGGAATCAAGACGACGGCGTCCAAACAAAAAACACCCTCAAACCCCGAATTGGATTTCAATAACAAGAAAAATACCTTTCTTTTCAAAACACCGGGCGCTTACGATAAATTCCACGACAAATTAAGCGCGAAAAATGCATGCGAGATCTTTCATACTCTCCGCCACGAGAAATCGCGCAAGATCTATGATTTCATGATTCAATTTCCGGAATTTTGGAAATTTACCGGGCTTTTGACTATATCCGACCCCGGTTATGAAATCCTAATTCGTCTCTTCTACGCAAATGCAACATTTGATGACCAAACCTATCAAGTTACCTCGTGGCTATTCGGACATCCTGTCATCATAAACCCGTCCAAGCTTTGCGAGTGATTCGGTCTTGAAGTCACTCAAGACCAAGAGTGTTTTTATATCCGACACGCGAATAAATGGCTCGGTAGTGAATCGTATGAACAAATGAAGGAATACATGCATGGCGACCCTCCAAACCACAACTTGACAAATTATGAACCGTGACAACGGATTATTTTTCACTTCGTCAACAACATCCTCGCTCCGGTCGCGGCTCTTAAAACCAATTTCGAACGACGAAACATTAATCTTCTTCGACACCTATGGTATAAATCCAAATCCATTAATATTCCTTTCTTAATATACCATCACATGCAATATTTCTCGCAAATTGGAAACCTTCCGTACGGAAATCTTCTCACTTGGATTTGCAATAAACTAAATATCGGGATTCCCCTTGCAATTCTAATAAATCCTTTGGAAAAGGTCCCTAACCATGATCTCCTTGATCTTGACCATTACGCCAACCAATACAATTGTAAACCCTACTTTTGTGATATGGACACGTATGGCCATTTCATTCTTAAAACAAGAAAGGTATATCATTACTTTCCACCCTTGAACGAACGTGGACAACCCTTATGGCCCTCCGATACGGAATCCAAGACACCGGACAGTCTCACGCTCGCTTTACGTGCATTAAATCCTCAAGCCAATCCGCCCCGGCAAACACAAACCCTAACCCTCCGGCGGAACCCGTTATCAACCAAGAACCGGCATTCAAACCCGCGGCCGCGCAAGGTAACTTTGATGATGACGACACAGTTGACTTCGACTACACCACCGGTACAACCGATCAAGTGTTACACGCTATGGCCCATCGCCAAAGAAGGGATCTCGCGGCTCTTCATGACGGCGAACAAGAGTTACGCATACGCCAAGATGAGAGCGAGGCACGTTTCGCGGATTTTGTTCGACAAAATAACCATATGTATCAAGACCTTTATCGGATTCAACAAGAGAATTTTCAAACTCTACTCTCGGCTTTCAATGGCCGGTACGCTCCCAATTCCTCTTCTTCCAACCCTAACCCCTCCGACTTTGGCGGACCGGCCGAGTAACCCGTGACCCTTCTCCAAATTTAACCTAAACCCTAGTTGCGGTTTGCTCTTTCTTTTTTCGTTAATGATATTTTTTTAAGACTTCTTATTATGTACTATTCTCATGAATTTGTGGTTTGTACTTTGTTTATTTGTAGTTTTTATTTTATCTTATTTTGAACTTGTGCTGTAATGTATTAGTAGTTTGAACTTCTTAAAAACTCGAATTTCGTTAAAACTAATGTGTGCATCCGGTTCTAATTATTTTTAAAACAACAATAAATAAACAATTAACTAAATAAAATAAAAATAAAATAAAATTCATGGGTTATTAACTTAAGGGGGAGCACATATAGAGGGGGAGTTCATGCCTCTCGATCGTGTTCCTTTTGCATGTTTTTCAAAAAAGGGGAGAATGAATTTAAACTTGCTCAATTATCGGAATAGTTTTGAAAATCATCAAAAGGGGAGTTTGTTGTCCTTAGTTTGATGATATTTAAAACTATTCCGAGCTACTAATATATTTGTGTGAGAATGTCTTGAGTTAGATAGTCGCACGATCAAGTTCTCGAAAATGTCTCGGTCGCATCCTGCCTATCTCAGAAGAATAAGAAGTCATCACGCATGCAAAGGATTTCAAGAGAGTATTTCAAGGCGTGGGAGCAAGCTTCTAAGCTCTTAATGTGGGTTTAGTTTGGTGAGAAGTTTAATTATTATTGAAAAAGGAGTATAATCTGCAAATTGCCTATTTCTGTCTAGTTCCGTTGACAACGGAAGTGGTCCGTTGCCAACGGACCACTGAGTTGACAACGGAACTGGCCCGTTGAAGATTTGTTCTCCCTGACATCGGCTGTCGATTTGTGTTGTATAGTCCGTTGGCAACGGAACTATTCCGTTGGCAACGGACCATTAGATTTTTAGCCGTTGGGAGAATATCTTGATTTAATTCCCTTCCGTTTTTACAGTCCGTTGATAACGGAATAGTTCCGTTGGCAACGGAACTGCGCAGGATTCCTTTTCTGAAGGCTACTCCTTCCCCCTTTAAAAAGAGGTGGCCGCCTTCTTAGAAAAACTCACGATTTCTATTGATAAAAAGCAGAAATTCTCTCTTCTTAATACTAGTTAAATTCTCTAAATCTTAAAGTGAGATTAGTGGAGTTTTGGGTGTGTTGCTCGTGTTTGTTTGTTGAGTTTATTGAGATCAGATTGTAAGTTATTGCTCCATCGATTCGTCAAGGTTGTTGTAAGACGAGCGGTGGTTCGAGGTCCTGTAATCGATCTTATTTGTTAGTGATTATTGGAGCCGCAAGGCAAGTCCCGGAGAGTAGGCAACTCGTGAACGCGGTAAGGGCCGTTAGCGAGTAAACGGGTGGTTAAGGCTACGCAACCACCTCGCCGAAGAGTAGGCAACTTGTGTTCGGTATCTCTTTACTTTTTTTATTTACTTTAATTTCTTGTTTATTTACTTTTCTTTGTTAATTAGTATTCAAACAACCATCAATAAGAGTCTAAAAATAATAAAAATATAAAACCCTAAAAATACAAATATTCACGTTTCCGCACATTAGACCTTTATAACCCCCCCTATAGGCCTCAACCAAACAACAACCATATGGCCTAAGACTATGTCCTGATCCACCATGAAATGACATTTCTCATAATTCAGCACTAGGTCAGTCTCTACGCACCTTTGAAGAATCGTCTTTAGGTTTCCCAAACAATCATCGAAGGAGTCATCATAGATGGTGAAAACCTCAATAATTCGGGTGACATAATCAGAGAAGATGAACATCATACATCTCTGAAATGTACCGAGTGCGTTACACCAAAGGGCATGCGTTACACAACCCAAAGGGCATGCGTCTGTAGGCAAAGGTGCCAAAAGGACACGTGAAGGTGGTGTTTTCCTGATCCTCGGGGGCGATGGCTATTTGAAAGTAACCAGAGAAGCCATCTAAGAAGGAGTAATGGTGGCGCCCAGCAAGGCACTCAAGCATCTGGTCAATGAAGGGAAAAGGGTAATGGTCTTTCCGGGTGGCAGTATTCAATTTGCAGTAATCAATGCATACCCGCCATCCATTTTGTGCTCTCGTAGGAACTGTTTCACCATCTTGATTCTCAATTATGGTAATACCGGTTTTCTTGGGTACCACATGGATTGGTGATACCCATTGTGAATCAGAGATAGGATATATGATTCCTGCATCAAGGAGCTTGATGATTTCCTTTTTGACCACTTCCATCATTGGAGGATTCAGCCTACGCTGAGGCTCACGAGATGGTTTAGATCCATCCTCCAACAATATCCGATGCATACACGTAGAGGGGCTGATTCCCTTAATATCAGCCAGAGTCCATCCAATTGCAGTCTTGTGGTCCCTCAAAACATTAACTAATTTCTCTTCTTGAGTAGCAGTAAGGCTACTAGAGATGATCATTGGAAGAGTGTCTCCTTTACCTAAATATGCATACTTGAGATGAGCTGGTAGAGATTTTAGGTCAAGAGAGGGGGGACTCACAATGGAAGGTTTGGTGGGCTCAAGAGAAGGTTTTATCAAGGGAGGAGGAGGAGAAGAAGAAGAAGAAGAAGAAGAAGAAGAAGAAGAATAGAAGAAGAAGAAGAAGAAGAAGAAGAAGAAGAAGAATTAGCCTCTCCAATGGCCAAGGCAAATAGACTCTGAAGAATGATCTGCTCATCTGGAGAGAGATCAAGAATGTTCTCGAGCAGATCGATGAACTCGAAAGAGAAGAACTTGTCGACGCACTCATCAACTGGGTCGATGGTGCAAATAGCGGAGACATGCCTGTCAGAAGGATGCTTGATAGCATGAAAGATATTGAAAGAGATGTTCTCTCCGTCAAACTCCATAGAAAGAGTTCCATTGTGCACATCAATCTTTGTTTAGGCAGTTTTAAGGAAGGATCTTCCCAGAATAATGGGAGTTGAGCTCGGCGAGCTATCAGACTCATCCATACACAGAATATAGAAATATGCGGGAAGGCATTGATCTTAACAAGGACATCCTCTATAACTCCTTCTGGCACAGCAGTAGAACGATCGGCCAGCTGGATGATCACCCCGGTCTTTTTCAAAGTTCGTAAACCGAGGGAAGAATAGATAGAGAAGGGCATGACATTGATAGATGCCCCAAGATCAAGCATGCACCGAGCAAATTCATGGTGCCCAATACTGCAAGGAATGGCAAACATACCAGGGTCTTTTTGCTTCTCTGGAAGCTTCATACGTGATAACTACAGAGACATTCTCACTCATTGTCACCCTCTCATGGTCATTTAGCTTTCTCTTGTTCGTACACAAGTCCTTGAGAAATTTTGCATAGCGAGGGACATGACAAATGGCCTCGAGTAATGGAATGTTCACTTCCACCTTCCTTAAAATCTCTAGGATATCTCTCTCTGCTTCATTCCTTTTGGTGTTAACCGCTAGACGGCTAGGAAAAGGGACTCTACGTTTATAAGGTGGTGTTTTCTTGGGCTTTTCTTTCATCTTCTCGGATTCCGGCTTAATCACTTCAATCTCTCCATCACCTTTCATGTTTCCTTTACTCCCTTCTATTTCTTTACCACTTTTTAAGGTGATAGCACATGCATTCTCATGGGGGTTGAGAGTTTGAGAAGAAAGTTGTGAGGACCCCTGAGTCTTTAACTGGTTTAATTCAGAGGATAATTGAGAGATTTGGGTACCCAGATGTGTTAGGGCGCTCTTTGTATCCTTTTGAAAAGAAGTGGTTGACGTGGCCAAAGAGGTTACAATGTCAGAAAGACCTTTTAAAGCAGGGTCAATTGGAGGAGAAGAAGAAGAAGAATTATGGTTATGATTTTGAGGAGGTTGTTGCTGCTTTCTTGGGTCACGCCATCTAAAATTTGGGTGGTCACGCCATCCATGATTGTATGTTTTGGAATAGGGATCATAATTACGGTTATGACCCCCATTTGAATTTCCGTGTTGGTTTAGCTTGAATATGCCGCAAGCTGTGGTCGTGACTTTCTCCTCATCATGCAGTGTTGGGCATGCATCGGTGGTGTGCCATGTCTGAGTGCAGACACCGCATGCTTTCACTTCTACTTTGGTTCCCATGAATGACGCCATCATATTAGCCAAACTATCTAATTTGGCGTCTATACCATTCACTCGCTTCTTCAAATCACAGTCTCTAAGCTCGCTAACTCCCCTAATTCTAGATCTCGTTACGCTAGATTGGGCGTTTTTCGCCATTGTTTCTATCAAGGTACGTGCTTGCCTAACGGTTTTATCTATGAAAGTACCCCCACTAGCAGAATCTAGATTATCCCTAGTCTCTTGAAGCATCCCATCATACAAGTGTTGAATCAAGAGATTCTCTGGGACTTGATGGTTGGGACATTTTGCACACAACTTCTGGAAGCGATCATAGTATTTGTAGAGCGTTTCCCCTACTTCTTGTTGAATACTACAAATCTTCTTCCTAATAGAAGCGGTAAGAGAGACAGAAAAGTACTTGTCTAGAAACAACTTTTGAAGTTCTACCCAAGTTGTTGGAAAAGATGCCAAATGGTAGTACCAGTCCTTTGATGGTCCTCGAAGACTGTATGAAAACAGTCACAGCTTGTAAGGGCCTTCATTTTCAATCTCCGCCGGCATCATTGTTGCGGTGATATGGTTGAACTCACGCATCTGAGAGTGCGGATCCCCTCCGGCACTCCCATTGAAGGTCGGTAATAATTGAAGAAGACCCGTATGGATCTTAAAATTCGGGACTGGTGGTAATACAATACCATACTGGTTGGTAGCAAAATCAAAGGTAGACAAGTCCCTAAGTGTCCTATCCTCAAAATTAGCCATGACTATAGTATTACCTCTTGTAGTGTGAGGAGAAGCTGATGGAGTAGGAGGCTCGCTTTCGTTGTCCGAGTTCTCCACCTTTTCAGTTTCTTCGGCTGCTTTCGGTGTTACCGGAATTGCTCTTCTTCGCTCCAGGTGTGTTCTCTCAATCTCCGGATCTAGTGGTGCAAGTGGAAGATTAGAACTACGAGTAGCTTTCATGAACTGGAATCAAGTGTAAAAGAGAGAATTAGTGAATGCAGGTAATGCAGACTCAAAGTAAAAATAAATAGTATGATTGACTCTGACAAAAAGTGAAAAAGATAACAAAGGTAAGGAAAGTGTGACTCTGACAAAAAGTTAAAAAGGTATGACTGACAAAAAGTAAAATGAATTTGGTTTACTCTGACACAAATGCAGACTACCGTACTACACAAGAGAAGTGTGAATATTGACTTAGAATAGTCGTGTTGCTAGCTCCCCGACAACGGCGCCATTTTTATAAGAGGTATTTTTACAGTCATTTTACACTTACCAAAAAAAATTTATAACCCTAGACTTAACTACAATAAAATAGACAGTGGAAGTAGGGGTCGAACCACAGAGAGCTATTTAGACTAAACTAGGTGAAAATATTACTTCTCTAATGAAAATGGACTCAACAAAAATAGAAAACTAAAATAAAGAGAAATCAAGACCGTAAATAAAACCAAACACAAGACCTAAAATAAGACACAGAATTGGGGAGGAGGGGGGGGGGGTTGTTGATTGGTTGATTGCAACAAAATGAAAGTAACAAGTAAAGAGGAAACTTAGAGTAAAAATCAAGAGATGTGGTGGTTTTGTGAATTGAGGCATAGTTTTGTATAGTGAAATTGTGTGTAACTTTGTCCTTGACTATAATAATGAATTTGGAATTAATCTCTTAAGTGCAGTAAGATGAGCTCTAACCGATAAATAACTCAAACAAAAAGATAGGGTTTTAGTTTAGATGAGCTCGTAAATAAAAACACTAACCTACTTGAATATCATAACCAATTCAATAGAAATCATTGGCTACTTAAACAAATCAAAACCTCCTAAACAATGAGCTTATTCAGAAATGTTTAGATCGTTGTGAGTTATTTGCACTTGCCTATTATTCAAATTCTAATGGAGGCTATTGAGAAAATCAACCATAGAAATTTTGTGGCCCTTGTTAATTACTATTGAAAATAGAACTGACCGAAATAAACTTAAAATAATTCATTGAGCATGAAAGATAGTAAGTAAGTGAAAACAGAATAATAACCGTTCAAATGAAATTCATTATTAATGGTCTCAAAAGTTACAACACAAAAACATAAACACTAACTATACCTCGAAGGGCTTACTCGAAATACATGGAAAAGAAAGAAAAGAAAACAATGATAGAACCCATTAATGAAGCATGGATGGAAGAGTGAACCTTGCTTGATTTGCCCAACTCCAAGAGAGAGAATGATGAATTTCAAAAGTGAATTGAAGAGATGTCTTGCATCTGGTTATATTGCCTCACAAAAGGTGGTCATGAGGGATAAATGAAGCTCCATGCAAAGAGTGTGAACGGAGCATGGCAAAAGCATGAAGAGTGCATGCAAAGTGCATGAAAGATCTGTCCAGACGATGGTCAATTTGGGACACGTAGATCTCTGAATTGGGCTCTGGTGATATGGAATGAATTGTGGGCCTTATTCTCTTTTTTTTCAACGGTATGTAGTATGCATATAGAGGAGGCCCAAATTGTGAGTTATGGCCGAAATACTGAGGTTGTGTCAGAAGGTCCGATTCTTGATTATTATCTCCATCTTGTGCTCCAACATCTTTTCTCCAAGCTGTGCTCCATCCAAATTGTACTTGAAATCACATAAATATCTAATTAGTAGTATCAGCATTCAAGTTGTGATTATTATCCATATAAATAGAATATTAACACATATAATGGTGCAATATCACATATGTATAGGATATACAATGTGTATAATTAATGACCTATCAACCTATATTCAAGAATCTACGCAGTCGTCGCAAATCAAATAAGAAATATATGGGAGCCAAAAATTGAGAGAAGAAAGTTTTGTGAGAGAGAGCATTTCTGGAGATAGTTCTCCGAGTTACTAGAAGAACTCAGATGATTCCGGTTAGGCAAAGTTCGAGATGGATACGAGTAGAGAGTTTTCTACCTTGGAAATCTCGAGTGATAAAGGACCTAGCAAGTCAAACAAGAAATTCATGAGCGAAAATTTTAAATACCATCAACCCTAGGATCACCAAGACGGAAGGTTTACGTCAACCCTACATCCGCTTCTCTCAACCAGATAATTGTTATTCGAGGTAAAATTTGAAATACCGTTTATGTACTTTTGTTTTCTTCTCGGTGATCCTAGAGCGGGTTGAATCCGTATGTTCTGTCACGCGTATATCGTACATGGATATGAATTCTCCAACATGATTCTACATCATTCGTTCGAAACTTAAATCACTAGATCGAGTTTTAAATACCTCCTGACTCATATCATGGGAAGGATCAGAATGTGATTTGTTGAAAGAAGAAGGCGATGTAGTCGGTGTCAGAGAAGCAATCCGTCCTTGTCGTTGAAGCATTCTTTGTATCGCTTGTTCTACCACCTCATCCACCGAACGCAAGATCCTGCCATGAGAGCAAGATTATCAAATTCTGAGTCAGAGTCGGATTCTGATTCAAAGGCATTGGGTGAATCGCTCGAGTTATCTCCCTAAACGGCGACTTTGGCTGGGTGATTCTGTTAGAAGTTTTGCTTGAAAATACCGATTGTGATTAAGAATTTTTATAAAATTAAATATATTAAATAAAATATTATATTTAAAATAATATTTTTTGATAGAAAATAATAAAAGTAATGATTAAAACGTTTTTACCCAAGCGAGTGAACTATGTCCTAAGGTGTATTTCCCTCACGTGCGAGATACGAAAATCACCCCATGATACTACGGGTAGTGTCTCTTCTTAGGATCACGTCCATGGAAGAGACTGATAAGAGCCTCTTTCAATACCCAACTCGAAATACTATTTGTATGTATATTTATATAATAAAATATTGAGATATATGGGGGATATTGAGAGTATATATGTGTAAACTATTTGTTTGTTTCTTATCCTTTCTCTTACCAGCCATACCTCTATTTATAGGACAATAGCATCAAGTGACTTACCACTGGTTCAATGATACAATTAATACGAATAATAAATGACTTTAGTTACAATTACATTGATTGGCTGTATAAAGATTGCATGGCTACGTGTAACTTAGGTTACTATTGGTTTATTTTGATAACTTGGTCAAATCTAATAAATGGAGCAATAAACATATTTTAATTTTGAGTTTTCCACATAATATGTTCCAACAGATTCTTCTTCTTCTTCTTCTTCTTCTTCTTCTTCTTCTCCTTTGTTTTGTCACGTCCTTTATCACGGTCAGATCGTCCTTCTCATTTCTCGCTCTTTTTTTTCACGGAGCGAGTTCGAGATGAAGTACGTAACAGCTGTCGATTGTATATCCCATCTTGTTACTCTCGAAACAAAAGGTCTTCATGCTGTTGCATTCATGGTTGTTGTTGAACCATTATTCATGTGCTTGAAATTCATCGAATATTCTCACTAAGAGCGCCGTCTCATCGTCCTCATTTTATTTGTCGACGGCTGGCATAGCTACATATCTATGTTGAGTGTCCATTTGATTCATCTACTTGAGTCGGGCTTCAAAATTTCTGAAGTAATTGATTAGGTCACCATATTAGGTTTCGCATGTTCGTAACGCAGCGGAAAAAAAAAATCAAGTCCGAAACCCAAAAGAAGGATCCGTGAATTAATATTAAATCAAAGAAAAACTTCATAAAGTTGTACCTTCAGATTACGCTTAAGCTATGTCATTAACTAGGTCTCCTTTGAATGTTTCGTCTAACCGGTTTGTAATCAGTTTCCCAAACCGATTCCTGTAATGTGTATTTTTATACATATTTTTAGGGTTTTATCATATTAAATTCACCCTTAATTCACATAAAATATATGAAAAATACTTAAAATTTGTTAAACCTATTTTAAAATTACTTAATATATTTTTATGTGATTTTATAGGCGAAAATGCCATTAAATGAAGAATTGGACCAAAATACAAATAATGGAGTAAAGATGGCCGAATAAAACCCACAAATCTATACGCCTTTACAACAATTTAATAACCTTTTACAACAAAGTCAACCCAAGTAAAATATCAAAAGTCGTTGTGTTGAAAAGTCAACTTTCCTCAAATGAGGTATGAAAAAAGATCTCGACGAGACGAATCCAACGGTACAACCTCTTGATCGGAAACCTTCTAGATGTCTCAGAAACGACAAATCAAATTCTGGTCAAATTCGTCAAAGTCAACCAGTCAGCTTCTTCTCCAACAAACTCGATTTTTCAACCTGCTCAGAATTGAGCAAGACTACACCATTAGACTCTTCTTGTCAAGACAAGTACAAACGTATGGTTTGCCGGTGCTGGAACTGTCTGAATCCGTCGAAAAATGCGAAAAACCCCAAGTCAACCATGAATCCAACTTGACCACGAGCTGAAGCAATGATCGAGCTCCCATTTAAACTACAGACCATCATTTCTCACAAAACCAATTCCATTCTCTTCTCCTCTCTTCCCTATTTCCAATTATATAAATAAATCCATGTATGATGAACAAATGAGTGAGATATTCGCGTTTGAACTCATGCACACAAGATGCTCGACGATGAGTTTATTTGGATTTAAAACAAGTGGAAATGGGAGTTTGATTCATGACATTTGAGTTTTTTCTTGGGTTACAAGAACTGAGATGAAATGGAGCTCGTGCGAGCGGTTAGGACGAGAATCAAGGTCTCAAATCTTGCAGAAAGAATCATGGGAGAGTCTAGATGAGTGCCTGAATTATAATTCGAGAAGAGGTGTGCTGAATCTCGTGTTTGAGCTCAAAAAAGCCAACAATGACGGAGCTGGAAAAGTGTTGGAGGTGTATGTGTTCAAAGAGGCATAACTAGAACTTTTCTCAAAGAAATTCGACCGTTCAAAGTGCTGTAGGTTCGTAAGGAGATAAGGAACAATTCTGGACCGAAAAAAGCATTAAAATGTGGAGGATATAAAGATCACGAGTTGAGTTTTGAAGGTACCAAATTTGACGGAAATGAGAAAAAGAGTTGACTTGGAATTTCCATCTGACATCAGTCAGACTTGTAGTTGAGGAAAGAGTAGGAAACAAAGCCACAACAGATCATATATACAATTTCAAACAAACCAACAACCTCCAAAATATCCTAAACAACCGAATCTTACTTCTCTCATGTACAAGTTGTATTGAATCTGTTCAGTAAAGGAAATCCAAAGGCTGATAACACAATGTTCACTCTTCAAAACAGTCCAATGAACCCTCCATTCTCCTCCGAACCGGAGAACGCAAGTCCTTTTTCACCATTTCGATCTGGAACTGAAATCTTCCGCCAAAATAACAGAAGTCGGCAAAGAAATTCGAAATTTCCCCCATCTCTCAACCAAAATTTATGAAATTTGGACAACATCCAATTTATAGCCCTTAGATCAGATCTGGATTGAAAGAATTTCCTGATTTTCCCCTGAAATTTTATTCGATTCACAACAGTTGTTTGAGCCACCTATTCCCTATTTAAAGCCTCTAATTCCTTATTCGACACCACTAAATCATCTCTCATTCTCACAACTCATTAACCGGACCTTGTGTGACATTTTTAGCTCAATCAAGAGGGAGGAATCTGTTAGAGTATTAACTAGCACAGTCTAACTTTCAGGTCCACCCCATATTATCGCGAAAAAGCATTAAGCTTGATCGGTGCTAGTAGTTAATGCACTAGCCTATTTAAGTAACTCTAATTTTCATTCACTACTCAAGATGGGACAAATCAACTAACCCCTCTTTCAACTATTTGGTTCCGGGGTGTAACAAACTCCCCCACTTAAACTTCTGACGTCCCCGTCAGAACTAGCACCTGGTCCTAGTCTCATCCTAGTACACATCTGTGCGCACCTTCACCTCATACATATATCTTCACTGAGGCATATACGATCCTCAGGTTCTGTGGGTATGATAACAGTATGATACGTTTTCGGCCGCCCCAGGATTTGGCTCTGAATAACATTTGTTAGAGCGTAGTACATTAACTGGGCCAGCCCAACCTTCAGGCCCACACCATATTGTCCTGAAAAAGGATTAATCTTGGTTGGTGCTAGTAGTTAATGCATTAGCCTATTTAAATAACTCCAATTTTCATTCACTACTCAAGGTGTGACTAATTAACTATCCCCCATTTCCACTATTTAGTTCCGGGTTGTAACAAAATCCTTATGGAAGTAATGATCTTGCTTGTGCTAGAGTGAAACTCAGGTATCGAAAACGGCGAGAAACAATGGTCTATTGAGAGAGAACTTTTCAATCGAGTGCTAATCGAATCAAGGAAGAAGGAGAAGAGCCAAACTCGAATTTCTCACCTTAGAAGGAGCGAGACCACAAAGGATGGCTGTGGATCAACTCTACTGAGTTCCTAAAAGGGAATGAACAAGGTTTCGTGATCTAATTTTCTCTATTTTCTTTTATTTTTGCTGAATAACCAGATCTGCCATTTTTGTAATAAATTGATGAATCTTGAGTTGATTTGAGAAATTCTTGTGATTATTAAGTAGATTTACGATAAGGAAAGACTTTTGTATAATTGCTATATGAAATTGTGCCTTAATTGTTAAACTTTCCCTATTTTTATATAATTCCTCGTATGTTGACTGTTGTTCTCAATTTGATGATATTTAAAACAATTCTGTACTACTAACCTTCTTGAGTTTTTCTGAATAAGAATTAGTCTAAAAAGAGTTCAAGATTTTCGTGCGAAGACTATGTCAAAGCGGACATTTTTCAATCTCTTTAGAAGACCTAGAAGACCTCAAGACGCGTCAAATACTGGAGCGACAGTGATGATCCGTTTAAACGGATTAGACATCCGTTTAAACGGATTGAAGATTTTTTTACCATTTGAGCTGAATTTCGTATTGATTGCCTTCCTATTTTACTTTTTACCATTTGAGCTGAATTTCGTATTGATTGCCTTCCTATTTTACTTGATCCGTTTAAACGGATCGGGCTAACAATTTTCATGTTTGTTCAGTCTTTCCTTCCCTCTTTAAGTATGGCTGGCCCTAGCTCATTTTAGGTGACTTTTTCTGAGAAATTTGAGTAAAACAGTATTTTCGATCTATGGCTACACTTCAGACTAATCGACTACACATCTTTTATCCGGAGAAACTCGATGGTAAAAATTGGAATGTTTGGAAGAGATGCATGGTGAATGTCTTCGAACTACATGGACTTCGTCAGGTAGTAGAAAATAGTTTTACCATAGAATTTGTACCCAATAGTACCACAAACCATACCGATACAACGAAAACAAATATCACACTTGACATAATGGCACAAAATTTAATTCTCACAGATATGGTAAATAATTTATCGGTTATAACGGATGGTTGTTTTAATTCCCATCAAATGTGGTGAGCCCTCCTAAATCGATTTGAGGGAAATAGTCAACTGAAGAGGACCAAATTAATGGGACTCGAACAACAATTTGACTGTTTCCGGATGATCGAAGGTGAATCCGTCGAGGATATGTACACTCGTATGTCGCATATCCGAAACGGATTCACCGCTTTAGGAGAGACCCTAACAAATTCTCGAGTTGTAGGAAAATTAATCAGGGGAATGCCGCAAAGATGGGAAGCGCTTCGAGTTTCATTGGAGACGATGATGGCGACGCAAGAGAGCGGCCCAGAAGATCTAATCAGTTACTTCCGGAATTACGAAGCCCGACTCAAGCAAACAGACTCTCAAGCGACAACCGTAGCCATGCCGGCAATCGATGCACACGATGAGGAGATGGAGTTTCTTGTGAAACGATTTGGTGATATACGAGCACGAGAGAAACGGTTTAACGACAACCGTTGACGCAACAACAAGAAGGCGTATTGTTTCGAGTGCAACAAGATGGGGCATACGATGGAAAACTGTTGCACGTTTCATCTTGAGCTTGCACCTTGGAATAAGAAAGAAGACGAGCGACAAGAAGAACAATATGATGATAGACGTATGAAAAGACGTGAGAAAAGACGTGATGACAAGGCAATGGACAAGAAGAAGAAATCGAAGAACTACTCAAGCGATTCATCCAACTCCGCCGAATCGGAATCTGACTCCGACCCGGATATGGCGAATGTCGCATTCATGACGTATGATGACGTGGACGAGGTATGCGAAAGGGCAATACAAGAGATGATTCGACTAGGACAGCTTCCAGCTCAACCTCGTTCTCCTCCCGCGATATCCTCCATCGATTTTACTTCCTCTGGTTCTTCGCGCGACATGAGTCGTAAGGTATATCTAGATCCCACTCTTAATTATGTTTTAAAAGAGGTAAAGGTTCCTAGTGCCAATCAAGTAATTGAAAATGTAGAACCCGGAACCCGCAATGAACTAGAACAAGAATTAAAAAGGCTTCGGGAGTCTCTTATCAGTACCCAGGAACTTCTTATTGTTTCCGAAGCCTCGGTAAGGTCGTACAAGGCAAAAATAAAAGAATTTGAAAAATTAAATTTAAATGATAATAACAACTCAATCGACGAAAACTTAAACAAGAACATAAATAATTGTATTTGTGAAAAATTAAAAACTTAAATTAATCATTGAAAAGTCGAAGTTGTAAGTTTAAAATCTGAAAATAAATCTCTCAAGTTTGCTTGCGCCAGAAATGTCTCGAGCAAACTTGATTTAGACAACTTATTTATAGGGCAAAAACCAAATGATAAAACTGGCTTAGGGTTCAAGAAAGAGATCGGTACTAAACCCGCTCCTTCAAGACCTAAAAACCATACAATAAAAAGGGAGCTCAATCAACCGAAGAGTAGAGGAAGTGTATTCATGTACCGAGACTACTCTAAGGGCTAAAGTCCTAAAAGTCAAATTTCTAAAAGGTTTAGTAATAACAATAGGTTTCACTATTTTCATGATTTTCGGCATATTCATGAGAATAACCGCGGCGTCACAACCGAAAGACTTTATAAAAGAGGTCCTAGTAGTTATTTTTATGAAATAGTCGACACACATGTCCCGAGGAAGGTTCAATCTAATGAATCACAACATCAAGCTCCCAAATATTACACTAATGCACATCAAAAATAAAGTTTGTCAAACTCAAACAATTTTGCGAAATCAAAAAACATTTCAAAATCAAACAATTTTGCAAAATTAAATATTTGTAGTGCCAAGTCGACCGAATCAAAGCTTAGGAAAGCTGAGTTTTCAAACCACTATAAAAATATTTTGTGAAAGGTACTGAAGAGACTTCGAGCCCCATTTGTTCGTTTTGCAACTATTGTTGCAAAATAGGCCATATCTCTCTAGAGTGTCCTTTGCGTAAACCTGCTAATTCTTCAAAATTTGTGTGGTTGTGGAAAGACAGAAATGTTGAAAGCAACTCCTCATTAAATGAGGAGAAATCGAAGTCCACCTAGACGCTTCGATTTCCCCCTATTTAAATTAGCCATATTCTAAGGGGGAGTTGTAGTCAAGTTTTGCCTTGACAGATCTAACTTGTGGACGAGAAAGTTTTTGTTTGAGATCCAGGAAACTTTGGACAGCTTGACGGGAATCAATCAAGAAATGTGGACATTCGACGCGACTTGTATCTGTTGCAAATCAAGGTCTTGTGAAGAAATTGATCGAGTTGGCTAAATGGGATTGAAGTCAACAATATTTTCGCCAAGTCATGAGCATCTTCTTATCTATCCGATACTTGGTCGAGGTTACGCTACTCATGATCAAATCTTAATTTTTCTTTACTCATCTATTTATTCGGTGCTTTGTGTCTTCTCCTTGGATTTCTTTTAAGAAACTGTTGTTTTTGAATAAAATAAAATAAATAAATAAATATTATATGTATGTTTCAATAATATCAAAATATTTTTTTTAACCATGTCTTGATGAATGTTTATTATAAAACCCCTTCTGAACAGTTTTTGTGAAACCTTAAAATAATCTCTAAGTTTTTTTTTTCTTTCGGGTTATTAAACTCAGGGGGAGCATCTATCTAGGGGGAGCTTTATTCTCTCTCGTTTGATGATCCCTTTTGACTGTTTTTCAAAAAGGGGGAGAAGACATAGCGATATGCACATTTTTTTTTTCTCTCGGAATTGTTTTGAAAATCATCAAAAGGGGGAGTTTGTTGTTCTCAATTTGATGATATTTAAAATAATTTCGTACTACTAACCTTCTTGAGTTTTTCTGAATAAGAATTAGTCTAAAAAGAGTTCAAGATTTTCGGGCGAAGACAAGCGGACATTTTCCAATCTCTTTAGATGACCTAGAAGACCTCAAGACGCGTCAAATACTGGAGCTTTTAGTTAAGTGTTTTCTAGTTAGTTTAGTATTTCCTTGAGTTCTTATTTTAATCACCAAAGAATGAGTTTTGCACTTAATTTTACTGCTGATCAGTTTAAACTGACTCCCAGTCCGTTTAAATGGATTGCACAGTTTTTCAGCATTGTTTTTGACAGTGATGATCCGTTTAAACGGATTAGACATCCGTTTAAACGGATTGAAGATTTTTTTTACCGTTTTAGCTGAATTTCGCATTGATTGCCTTCCTATTTTACTTGCTCCGTTTAAACGGATGTCACATCCGTTTAAACGGATCGGGCAGGCAGTTTTCATGTTTGTTTGGTCTTTTCTTCCCTCTTTAAATATGGCCGGCCCTAGCTCATTTTAGGTGACTTTTTCTGAGAAATTTGAACAAAACTCTCTCTTTAGGGATTAAGAATATTACTCCAAATTCCTTGGGAGATTAAGGGAAATTTAGTGAGCGGTTAATTGATTAGTTGTTGCTGAAAGATTGAAAGAGAAATCTTGTAAGTTCCGTTCTATCGTTTCGTCACGGGTTATTGTAAGACGAGCAGTGGATCGAGGTTGTGTAACAAACGCTATTCGGATTAGTGATTATCGGAGCCGCAAAGCAAGTCCCGGAGAGTAGGCGCTCGCGAACGCGGCAAGGGCTGCTAGTGAGAACGGGTAGTTACAGCGTCAAGCAACTACCTTGCCGAACTTCGTCAACAAGTTCGCGTGTTCGGTATCGAGTTATTTTCAGTTATTTTCTTATATTCATTACTTACGTTTTGTTTTTCTAATTAGTTAGAATTTACGCAACCATCATTAAAAAGTAAAAATAAATAAAAAGTAAAAACCCCAAAAAGTTCAATTTTACATACTTCCGCACATTCAGGCCTATTACACCCCCCTATAAGCCTCCAGTAAACAAAATTGACAAGATGAGCAACAATGATGGCGTGTCGGTTTGGCATGCTAGTCTCGGCCATGTGGGTATTGACAAGTTGAAGGCGATGGTTTCGAGAAATCTGGTCAACGGGCTTCCATCTCTTTCTTTTGCAAGTGGTGTTGAGGTGTGTGAGGGTTGCTAATATGCTAAATCTCATCGACTGCCTTTCGAGAAGTCTCAATCAAGGTGTAAAGGTGCGTTAGAACTTAGTCATGATGATTTGATGGGTCCTGCGCAAAACGCGTCATACGGGGGTGCTCGGTATATGTTCGTACTCGTCGACGATTTTACACGGTACACTTGGCTTTATTTTCTGAAGGAGAAATGAGAGACATTTTCTAAATTTCGAGAATTTAGAATGATGATTGAGGGAAGGCTCAATCAAAGGATTAAGAAGTTTCGAGCCGACAATGGAGGCGAGTTTACATCCAAGGAGTTTCTCTCATTTTGCGGAGACATTGTGCTTATACACTGCAACAAAATGGTGTGGCGGAATGTAAAATTCGGCATCTGGTGGAGTTATGCAGGAGTTAGGTGTATGCGAAGAATTTACCGAAGGCCTTTTGGGCGGAAGGTATGGAATGTGCTACCTACGTGGTTAATCGGCTTCCCTGCAGTCCGATTAACATGAAGTCACCTCACGAGTTGATGTTCGATGAGAAGCCAAGTGTGAAGTATTTGAAGGTATTCGGTTGTACGTGTTTTGTTCACGTACCGGATGAGAAGAGGACGAAGTTAGACGCTAAGGCTCGGAAGTGTGTTTTCATTGGTTATGATCAAAGAAAGAATGGATGGAAATGCAAGGATCCGACAACTCATAAGTTCATTGTCTCTCGAGACGTGGTGTTTGATGAAGCATCTTCTCTATATGGTGATGATGGTTGTCAAGTAGTAGTTTCGAATCTGCCAACGCCACCTATTGTTCACGTGGAAAATCCGGGTATTTAGATATGGGTAACCCGAGTGGAGATCCGAGGTTCTCGTAGCCTATGTCGACTATCACTAGTTCAAATGAGATGGATCAAGGTGACAGGAGGAGCAACGAAGTGCAACCGCAAGAAGAAAGAAATACAAAAGCTCTAAGGAGGTCGATGATAAGCCCGCGAAATAGGTCGTTTTGTGTTTTCTAATTAGCGGAATTATGCAAACAAAATTTGTATTATTAACCCTTTCTTTTATTTAATTTCAGGTAGTACAGAATGAGAAAGAGGTCGTGACCACAGAGAGGAGAGAATTAATTCTGGATTTAATTGATAAAGGATAGACCAGGAAAAACGTAGTTTCAATTTTGTTATCTGACTTTTTTGAATTAGTCCCCGGTATTTTACGAAAATGTCTTTTTTGCTATGCAATTCCAAACAAAACAAATTTTATATGAATTCTAGTACTTTAGGGTGTTTTAAAACCAATGGTGAACTTAAAATTCAGAAATACTGACACAAGACTTCCCAAACAACGAAATTCCAGTAACAGTTTTAAAACAGTTTTTGCAAATATGACCCTAAACTTCTTTAAATCATAACTTTTTGATCCTTTATCTAAATATAGCAAACTTTATGTCTATTTTGACTAGAAAATATGACGAATCCAAATATGAGGTTAAAACAAAGAAACAAAAACAAAACGTTGCTAAATTTATCCATTTTCAGTTCTGGTTGCAACTTGTTTATTTAATTATTAGCAATTTCTTTTGGATTTTATGGAAAATAAGAATTGAACAAAAATAAAACCAGAAAGTTGTTTTGGGATATTTTTAGGACTTATATTAAGTGAGAAAACACAACAAATATCACAATCGTCACAGAATTTGAGAAAAAACTAAAAATTTCCCTAAAATCGAAACCTTTTTCCAATTAAATTTTTCCTTAAAATTCTCATTTAGTAGATAAATCTCAACCCAAAATTTTCCCAAGTCCTATTTATATTTTGTGAGATATTAATTTTTCAAATTTGTTATTTTTTTGTTTCTGTTTTTCCTGACATGATTTTCTGTTTTGTATTATTCAAATTTTTAAAAATATTAAAATAAATATTAAAAATATAAAAATAGTCCTACCTAAAGAAATTTGAAGTTAGAATTCATTTCTAAATTTTAGCATAATCATTGTTTATCTAGATTTGGAGATATTGTCAATTTTGTGAGTACTGGTCAGTCTGGCCTAATTTCTGAAACAGATCGGAGTTTTCATCATAACTTTTGATCCGCTCAACATTTGTGTATGAAATATTACTAGAAGCTTCTCAACTAATTGATTGCATTTTTCTTATTTTTTGGTGTATTTAGGAGCTGTAATTATTTTTCTAGAATTTTTTGAAGTTTACTGGTGCTGAAATTTTGAATCTGATAAAGTCCTGGACTAAAGTGCAAATTTCTCAAAATTATTAAATAAAAGCATAATACCAGTAAAGTGCCACTATAAATATATCTTTGTCTAGTTTCATCATTTCCTAAATTTGAAGATCCTTTGATACACTTTTGAGCTAAAAAGGTAAACTTGTGTTAAAGTTAGGTATAAGTACAGCTTGTGCCACTCAAAGAATTTTTCATATAAAACCTTTAATTTAGATCAAATCTTAGATAATAATATTTGATAAATTGTTAAAACTTGAAGCCTTAACTTCTTGTGTTGACGCCTGAACCTCATTACCACTCATACTCGTAATTTGAATAACTGCGAATATAAATTATTTTTCTAAATTGTGTGAAATTAAACGACGTTTTTGACGATTTACAATTCCTTGGATGCTTCCCATTACCGGTCTCACAAACTGATTTCCAGCCACACCGATTCTTAAACTGACTCATGATTTCAACCCGAATCACAAGACGCCACGCACAGGTTCGTCCTCTACAGGTATCCACACGAACAACCCCTTTGAACTGATGAAGAATGATGTGCTAGTATCCGTAATTCACTTTTCTCTCACACATAAATTTTAAGAGAAGAACTTTCGGATTTCTCTTGTTCTCTCTTTCTTTTGTCTCTTTCTTTTGACTAACCATAATTTGAGTCTCCCTTGTGCTTATATAATCAGTTATTATATCATATTGCATGATAACTATGTAATCATATATGCATACCTTATCATATAAGATGCAAGATTATATCTGACACTTAACTATATATTAATTTATACAACTTATCACATAAGTTATGATTTTTTGTGTACATTTCAATAGTTGTTCTTTGTATGTGACCATGTAGGTTTACTTAATGTTGGAATGGATTATAAATTATGAGCGGCCTCTAGCAAGACATCATAATTACCTAAATTAAGCAAATATCGATGATTTGATCAAACCTAATTTATGTTCACGTATTGTATCTCTTTGTTACACGATATCTTTATCGACCATAAGGCATGGTACGTATCAATCATATATTGGTCGATAAACATTTCTTGATACCAAATTTGATTGAATATGAAATGACATTAATAACTCCTTATTAATTCACTCGAGAACGGTCATGCGTTTCTTCAATCAAATTCATCAAGAGGCCTAAAGATATCTCTCTCATTTTATGAGATGAACAAATCCTATCTTAATTAAACTCTTTTCCTCCGCATGATTCAATATATACCTAATCATAATCTTTATGACCACCTGGTTAAAGTTGATGTTAAATTATATTAAAGTACAAAATTCCTCATGTAGGAAACCGAGAAAATCTCAAATCAAAGGATTACAAATACTTTCTTTTATTGAGAAAAACTAATGACACAAATCATGAAGTATTCTCACGGTGGGTTAATCCAGTATATGGTATCTAACATATACCTTAATAACTCTTATTCATGACCAGTAAAACGTGATCATCAGTCAACTAACAAACTAATGTACATTCATAGCTTATCTAAAAGTATGTTTGTCTCACAAACATCATCTGAATGACTAGAGATGATTTAAAATAGTATTCATAATATTTTATAGCTTTACTATCAAAGTGGCATACTTTGATGACATAAAGTTGAATTGTATATTCATGATTCATTTTAAACAATAAGAATAAAGCAACCAATATCCACTTATTATACAAAATATCTCTAAATCAACATAATGTGTGTTTAACACAATCTATACATCAAGGTCTCAAATACATCGGACTAGGGCATACTACTAACACACCCAGCCCGATATCTTACGTCGCCATTAGCGTCTCCAAAGCAACTTGTAGAGTCTTCCAGATTTTGTGGTATTTTCTGATTAATTTTCCTACAACTCCAGAATTTATTAGGTCTCTCCTAGAGTGGTGTATCCATTTTGGATATGTGATATACGGATGTACATATCTTCGACATATTTACCTTCGATTATTCGGAAACAATCAAATTATTATTCAAGTCACATTAGTTTTGTTCTTTTCATTTGAGTGTTTCCCTCAAGTCAATTTATTGAGAGCTCGCCACGATTTATGGGCATTAATGCAGACATCCGTAATTACTGATAATGAACTCATTTTGTTTGTGAGAATTAAATTTTGTGCGACTATATCAAGTGTTATTTTATCTTTTGTGTCTTTGGTGTAATTGATATTTTCAGTTTCATATGTGAACGCATACCCGTTTTAGATAACATCTCGTTGTCCTTGCAGTTGGAACGCGTTCACCATGCACATTTTTCAAAGATTCCAGTTCTTATTGTCGAGTCTCTCTGGATACGCGATTTGAATTCGATTTGGAAGAGTTAGCATGGTAGGAGCGGTTGTCATGAGGAAAGAATAGTCGCCATGATCGAAAATACAAGTTTGTTTCAAAAATGAATTTGAAATGGCTTGCCTTCCCGCTTTGAAAACTTGGGGAAGAAAAATAAAAGATATTTTGGTTGTATTATGCTAATATTTTATATATTTTTAATAATAGCTTATTTTATTTTTATAATGTCAATATACTCAAGCTATATATTATTTTATAATACTTATAAATTGATTTCTAAGATATAAATATAAATTAATAGTTTTATAAATATATGGAGTAATAGTCAAGCACATGTGATACAATTCATGTTAATGATTAGCTAGCATCACAAGTAAAAATAAATTCATCTAACCAGGTGCACGGAGCAATTGACCCGAAATACTGATCTGATTGATTTAATACACTTCAATAATATGTAATATATAGCAGAACAATCGGAAACACAAACCTAAAATACCCAAAACTTTGACTTGAATGACCTGTAACTAAATTAAATATAGACTCAAATTACCCGATACCTAGACCCGAATGTCCTGTGAGCATATTGTAAATAAACCCGAATTATCCGAAACTTAAACCTAAACGACCCTCTATCCGATTGATCCATAACCCGAACGCGCCTGACCCGAGATCGGAAAGACTCGAGACCCAAATGATGCGAAACCTGAATGACCCGAGACCCCAACGACCCGTGATCTGAATGACCAGAGACCCGAACGACCCATAACCCAAATGACCCGAGACCGGAACGACTCATAACCCGAATGACCCGTAACATGAATGTTTCAAACACGAAGTGACCGACCCAACCGCCCATTTGTCACCTCTACTAAAATCTAGATTGCTCAACCTTTTTCATTTTCCTTTTGGAACAGAATCACAAATGCTTTCTTTCTTCAGTTAGTTCAATTTGTTTTTGCTTGGAAACAATTGGCTTCAGAATACCAAAGCTTTTCCAGTACATCTTTGATAATTGAAAATACCAGATAAACCAAACAATGAAATAAAATGAATTCACCCAGAACAAATGCGTCATTAATCTGTCCAGTAATACAGTTCTCGTCAAATAGAGAAACCACAATATATTTGCCACAGTGTTACAGTGTATATCTTTGCACCAGCAATAATATTTTGTTTCCATTTATTAACCTTCTAATTTATTTATTTTTTATTATTACCATCTCAAGCATCAATTAGTTCATCTTTTTTTTGAAATTGATGGCTCTAATTCATCAAGTATGGCCAACAACTTTGGATCTTCAAAATCCTGTATTAAGAGACCGGCTCCTGCTTCCTTCAAAACATTCTCAGGATTTCGTGTGGCCAACCCTACTACTACCATATGTGCTGCCACACCAGCTTTAATCCCAGATGCAGAATCCTATAAGACAAATATTAAGGAATGTATACAGATAAAAGAAATATAATATTGATTAGGAATATAAAATATTATGATAAATCTAAAAGGAAGATTTAATTTCAACATTTTTTTATTTTCAGAGACTATTTGTGAAACAACTCTTTTTTTCTAAAACAAATCTTTATAGATTTGTAAATAACTAGCAATAAATGAATTTAAAGGTGAAAATAAGACCTGTGATTTACTTCTAACTAGATATAAGAGACTACAAAATGATATACATATCACTATCATTTATATTGCTAGATCCTGGATTACAATTAAACCAGAACCGATATCTCATATTACAAATAAGCTAGGAGACTAATTTCATATCTCAAACTAAAATACATCGATAATATTTAAAATCATACCTCAAAAACAAAAGTGTGATTTGGAGAAGCTTCTAGAAGCTTTAATCCTTTCAAATAAGGGTCGGGAAAAGGCTTCGCTTTTTCACACTCGCTCCCAATTACAAGAAATTCGAAGAAACCATCAAGTCCTAAAATCGAAATCATTAATTCTGCATTTGCCCTTGGTGCATTTGTCACAGCCGCTCTTTTTAAATTATGATCCTCTATCCATTTACATAAATTTGTGAGGCCATTCACGGGTTTTAATTGATCTTTAATCAACCTGAAATTTTTTGCAAATGTAAAATATCTGGTTAAAGCAAGTAAATTTTTAGAAAACTATCTTTTTTTTTTTTTAAAAATTCCTTACATTTCGTTTTAAACCTATTTTAGATCGTGTAATAAGAATTAATTTTTTTCTAAAACAGGTGAGCACTATTTTGAGTACTGTATGCACAACGAAGAAATGAAATAATATTGGTTGAGAAGTATTACTATTTTCGTTCAAAAGTAAACTTGATTTGAATTCTAAGAACGAAAATCAATCAAAGGGTGCTAAAATATAGTTTCCAAGAACTTGAATATGTTTATTTATTGAAAAAATAGATGGTTTTGAAAACAATCCTGAAATAGAGAAAATTTTACTTTCTAAACATGACTTCTTTATCATCCATGAATTGTGTGGCCTTATCATGATCCCAGTTTGGAAATAAAAATTTCCCAAGTTCTTCATTATGCTTTCCGCTGATATGCTCGCTAAAAAATTCTTCAGTTATTGGTTCTCCATTATTAAATCCGACCTGCCGAATAATATATGCCAATAAATTATGTCATACCAACTGGTACCATTTTGTGTAAAAGATCAGAAAAAAAAAATTGGAATAAAATATCACTTAGATTATAAATTAATTTTAGTAATATATACTGTCTTGAAATAAAAGAGATGGTAATTATGAGAATTCAAGTTTAATACCTCCATAAGCATTTCACGAAATGCATAATAATGAAAAGGGTCTGAATCGCATAATGTACCATCTATATCAAATATAATTGCTTCTAATGGAGCCAGCTTAGAGAATGGGTCATTGCTGAATAGAAGAAACGAAAATTATGTAATTGGTAATTGGTAATATTAATCATTATCAACATTCAGAAAATAAAAGAAGGGTCATTGGGCCCAAATATATTCCCCAATCTAAATAATGCTTATGTACCCAAATTTAATCCTTGAGACCATATACTTTCTGTTGTTTTTCAATTATGAACAAATGCAGCAAAAAATTCATTAAATAACAGCATAAAAATGAATTAAAAAGTTAATACCTCTCAGATGAAAGTGAATCGACCATCACAGACATCCTCTTCTGAGAGAAGAATGAAATTTTTTGAATGGGAGGTTTGTTGGTTTGAGAAAATTTTCTATTAATTGGAGAATAAATAGAAAATCGATTGTGGTAATGGAGAGAATGAGAAACAATGAATTTATGCATGTGAATATATTCACAAGGTTCACGGACCAAATTTAATTTCTTTTTCGAAAATTCTCTTTCTCAAAACGGAGCAGCTTCTCTCCAAAAGTATCCACTAATTCAGGAGGATTCCGCTCCACTAGAATCAAAGTTAAAATTGCCTAGAATCTTTTTTTGTCCATTATGATTGATACTTTATGTTAATTTAAATAGATATTTTGATTAGTTGAATCTTTTTATTGAAAGCATGTTAAAATTTCCGTCAAGAATTGGATGAAAAACTAATGGGGTGACATAATTTGGTAAAATTAATAAATTAATAAATTAGGTTGCATAATGTGAAATTCACCCATTGTTTTAGTACCATGATGTCTAAAAAAATTAACACATTTGTTCACGTGACAACGATATTGGTTCACGGAGGAATAATGACATTGGAATTTTAATGTCAGCATACATGACATTAGAATTTTTTATATGAATTTCTGATATGTCATGAAAAAAAAGGAAATAAAAAAAAGAGACATGATAGGTCACGCCGGCACTGTAGTACGCCGGATCATGCCGGATCCCGATAACAGTATATATACAGCTTATTACGGTGTTAACAATATATACATAAAAAGTGAAAACAGTATATAAAAATCAAAATAGTATGTTAGAGCAGTATATACATATTCTAAAAGTAAAAAAAAAAAGTAAAAAAAATATATAAAGAATAGAAAAAATATATAAAATGGTAAAACAATATATAAAAGTGCAAAAACAGTATATATACCGTCCCGTCGTGATCCAACGTGTTATAGTACCGTCATGATATCACATTTTCTATAAAAAAATTAAAGAATAACTCCATAACACATACTTCAACGTACATGGTTGTCTCATCATCCATATTTATATGATGTCATGAAAGTTATGAGTCAAATAAGTTAGACATTAACGAAAACTTCCATAGTAGAAGTGGATAGGCACTACCTCACCAATCAAAAGGGTGTGGGTTCGAAACTTGTCAAAGATGATTTCTTTGAAAATATGTGTGGAACATATGAGCCCTCCTTATAAAATAAAATAAAAATAAGTTAGACATTAAGTTATTAGTCGATCATTCAAAATGCATTAGTATTTATAAATGATTTTCTCTAGATGAATGAATTAGTATTTGGATGGTTTTCTCCAGATGCATGAACTGCTTAAGAGGGTGAATTATTTAAAATAAAGTCTTTATTTTTATTATTTATTATAATTAGTTTTAGAGTGTGTGATTTAAAAGAAATACAATATTTGAAGTCATGATGATCACATCCTTAATAAATAAAATTAAAGAATGATATCTGAGTTGACATGTCAACATACATATTTGTTATGTCATCTGCATTTGTGTTACGTCATGAAAATACAAGTAAAAAAATTAAGTACATAAATTTGTTAGTGTGTTTTCCAAGATGCATTAGTATTTATAAATGATTTTTTCTTTTTTGAATTTGTAGCCGACAGGCTACTTAAGATTTTCATTTCTGAAAAAGCAAGATACATTTTGATTACAAATGTTATGTATCTTTGATCTACTTTCCTCACTAGACTGATAGAAACAAGGAAAATACAATAATTACAACATAATAACCCTTTTCCTAATCTAACCCCTAAATCACTTAAGTTTAGTCTTCCGTGCGATTGCAATCTATTGCGCGAGGTTTTTATGGCTACCGCAATAATTGTTTCAGGTGATGGATTTACGTTCTGGAAGATCTTGTTATTTCTAGTCTTCCATAGCTCCCAACATGTGACCTTGTTATAAATGATTTTTTCTAGGTGAATGAGTAAGTATTTGAATTGTTTTCTCCATATGCATGAACTACTTAAAAAGATGAATTATCTACAATAGAATTTTTATTTTCATTATTATTTTAATTAGTAAAATTCTTCCAAGAATTTAGTTTAGAAAAAGTGTGTGCATAATTAGCTTGATTTTCTCACATTGTACATTCATTCTTTCAAATCTCTTGATTGTAGAAACAGAATTCTAGAGTACTTGTTCATACAAAAATCTATTGGATGGTCGCTTGGAACGTCAGACAGGGCTAAAATCTATTGGAAGCCCGTTTGCCACATCAGAGAACTTTGAGAAGGAATGTTCTTTGGAAAATCCTTTTGGGTTTTAATCTAAGGGAGTTGATACTGCGCGACGGGTACTGTAGCGATCTTATAGTGACAGTATATAAAAATTGAAAACAGTATATACAAACATATAAACTGAAAACAAACAGTATATAAAAATTCATTCGATAAAATAATATATATTTAAAAAAAAAAATGAAAACAGTATATACAGACATATAAACTGAAAACAAACAGTATATAAAAATTCATTCGGTAAACAGTATATATTTTAAAAAATGAAAACATTATATAGCGTATATAGAAACGCGAGAAAACAATATATAATTTCAATCCGTCACTACAAGATCGCTACAGTACCCCAGCGTGATTTCCAATTTCTCTTAATTTAATTGAAGGAGTCCAAAACATTATATTTTCTATGGAATACAAAATCCAATTTCTCGTCATCAATATTCCAATTTTTACCAACAATTTATAAAGGGGCCGGTTAATTAGCTCCTCCATAAAATTGAGAGTATATCAAATTCACTGGGAGCTCCCAATTCTATGCACTCCCGAACTCCCATATTTAGCTGACAAGATTAGGAGCCTCCAAATTGCTCCTATAAAATCCGACTTCTAGTTGTTTTGTTTAATAGTTTCTTATGGCTCCCAGTGATTTTTCATGTAAGGTATATTGTTGGAATATAAAAGAATAATGTTTATAATCTAGAATATATTACTGTGATATAGATGTATATTATATTTTTTTGACGAAGAGATCTCTTCATTAGTCTCATAGTCTAGGTCTGTATGATGAGACTTGTAACTTCAACTATTTTAGCATTTCATTTATCTTGTTTAGAATGTAAAGTATATTGTGGTGAATATAAAGATATAATGTTTAGAATGTAAGGTATGTTATTGGGAATATGAATGTATAGTCTTTAGAATATAAAGGTATAATCTTTAGAATTTTAGATATATTGTTATGAATATAAAAATATAAGTAGAAACCAAAATAAAATTATGAAACTTTAGGCTCCAAAATATGGGAGTTCAGGAACCAACAATATGGACCGGTTAAAACTTTGGACTGAAATATATTAAAGTCACTATGAGCTAATAAAAAATATTTCAGCGTTTGAGCCAGCTCCTAATTTGGGTTCCCATCTTATTGGGAGCCAATATAAACTAAATAAGATGGAAGTTCCAAATCTTTTTTCATTTATAAATATTATGTATTCAAGGAAAGTATTATATTTTTTCTACCAACTTTTATTTCGGACCTGTGAATTTCGAAAGAGAGAATCTTATTGTCCTAATAGGGCCTTATTTTTGCATGATCCAACTTTCCCAAACAAAAGGAATTTGTTTTGAATACATCCACTATTTTGGGCCCAAAGTTTTCTGTAGTATATACCTGAATTGGGCCGTTAGAATTATCTCCATTATTAATAAACGGAGATGTCTACATTTAATCCCTGGTTTTGATTAATTGTTTTGCTCTTCTGTTTAATAAACATGACTAATCCAGTACTCATAACGGGAGAGCAGAAAAATTAATTTCCACCACAAAAATATCATAAATACAAACTAATAACTAAACACAAACATAAATTAAATTTTGTACGGGTGTTTCTAAAGTAGCATTTGGAAAAACTTTATTTCAAAAAATAGCCTTGAATAATTTTATTTGTAAAAATAGCATTTTCACTCAGTGATGAGCGAAACTAACTACTTCGCTCAGCCACCAGGTAAAATTGTTGAGATATTAGATTACAGCAACAGGCAGTTTAATTTAATGATAATCAGACTTAAAAAATTCAGTTTCTTCTAGTAGCTGGTGAGATTGGAAAAAAAAAATATTTTTTGTTCTAAACCTTACGCCTAGAAAAATGATAATTTCGCTCAGTGGCTGGACGAAATTGATTTTTTAACTTTAATTAAAAGGTGTTTAAGAACTAACAGTTGAACATCCTAAAAATGAGAATTTGCACTTGCGCTCACTGATTGGACGAAATATCTTCAGTTGTACCCAATAGCGTGAGAGTAGTAGTTTTACAAATAAAGTTGGTCTAGGAGTTAGGGCTATTTTATGAAATATTTTATTTCAAATGGTACTTTAAAAGAAATTGGGTGTAATGATATTTTCGAGATTTCCCAGGGTACACATAGAAACTTCCCCAATGGAGAAGTCTCGAAAGCCAAAAACTTCCTCAAACTTAAGCTCACACGCCTCTCTAATTGCTACAACTCTCCACTCCCTGCATTTCCTTCCAATCCACCCTCACCAGCTCCACTTCCACCTTCGCCGAACCCACCGCGCCGTTTCCCTCTCTGTATGGGCATTCGGGCGGGGCGACGTGGACCGCCTAGTGCGGGATGCGTGGCACGGCGCCAATGAGGGGTTCAAGCGGCTCGCATTCGAGGCTCGGCTAGCGGCGTAGCGGATTGATAGGAAGTACTATGTTGGGAGCCGCCTGGACCCGGCAACTCGCACGGTGAGGCTCAGGGTGGGCGGGATCGATTTTGAGCTGGGGATTGGGCAGCAGTGATCTTTCTCTGTTGATTTCTCCAGAAATTGGCCTAGGGTTTGATTTGGATTTGGAATTTTTTTGTTCAATTTATGTTTTGGGAAATGTGCAAACACGACGGCACTATAGCACGACGGCACTGTAGATATACTATTTTTTCCATTTTATATACTATTTTGTCATTTTATATACTATTATTTTCTTTATGTATGTTTTATTTTTTTATTTTTATATACAGTTTTTCCATTTTATCTACAATTTTTTTCATTTTATATACTGTTTTTATTTTTTATGTATATATTGTTATTAGAAAATAAATTATATATACTGTTATTGGATCCGTCGTGAACAGTCGTGCTACAGTACCGTCGTGCTCTATCAGGTCCCCTATTATTTTTACGTAATAAATAACCTTGTAGTTTTTGTTAATCTCTTTTTTTTGTCTCCTTCATCTTAGCCTGATTAATACTTGATTTTTTCTAATATAATATGTCAAGAGATAACGATATAAGAAATCAAAGAGAATATAAAAAATGATAATCTTTTAATCTTAGAAATCTTAATGCAAACATAATTTGAGATCTAAGATTAATTATCCAAATTATTTGGGGGGTTGTTATTTTTTATTTTTTTATGAATTCATCACTTATTTTATTTCTCATATATAAATTTATTTGTATAGAATTATCTGCCCTTATAAAATTAGATGTGATATAGAAAATATTTTTGAATGAATAATAAATGGATAAAATATCTTATGATGTAATTTAAAATAATTTTAAATATATCCAACTTACTTAACATAATTATTATATATTATTTATGTACTATGAATTCATTTCAAATTTTTATTTTGAATTTTCATAATTGTAATTTATATATTACAAAGTGAAATAGATAATAAAATTGAAATATTCGCAGTGAAGTGTGTGCATTATCTAAGTGATACTAATATGTTGGCATGAAATTTTGTCGAATCTGACCATTCAACCTAACCCAAAATCTAAATCGTTCAACCTTTGTTTTAGAACCTAACCCAAAAACTACATTGTTCAATGCTTTCTTGTGAGAGTATATAACAACATAAAAATGAAATAAAAATAAATAAATACCTCTCAGATGAGAGTGAATCGACCATCACAGACATCCTCTTGTGAGAGAAGAATGAAATTTTATGAAGAAGAATGAAATTTTTTGAATGGGTGGTTTGAGAAAATTTTCTATTAATTGGAGAGTATATAGAACATCGATTGTGGAATGAGAAGCAACGAATTGATGCATGTGAATCTATCTATTCACAAGGTTTACAGGCCAAATTAATTTCTTTTTCCGAAATTCTCTTTCTTAGAACGGAATCAGCTTCTCTCCAAAAGTATCCACTAATTCGAGAGGGTTATGCATGCTTCTCTAGAATCATAAGGTAGAATTGCTCTGATACTAGAATACCATATCAGATAATAATATCTATGTATATTCTGATATTCAGATACCGTATCAAATTATAATATCTATATACTCTCTCATACTCTCGGATATTGTATTGGATACTCCATGTTATCTTAATATTTTATTCCAAAACAATAACATATGTTTCACAGATACTTTATGCATCCACATCAGATACCTCTGACGAAAGAACATATATATTTAAAACATAAAATATAAAATTAATAAACAAAATAAAGACATTTAATTATTTAATTAAAGATAACAAATAAATCATTTGCAACAAGATATTTATGTAGTAACAAATTTTTAGCATCTGCTGTATCAAATTCTGATATCTAAATATATGTAAAATAATTAAAAATATAAAACATAACTAATAAAATAATAATATTGAAGTATTGTATCATGAGTTTTTTCAAATTTACTATATCATTGTATCTGTATCGTACCATATACGATACATGTATCTGTATCCATGTAAATAATAGATGATTTATTTATGTTAATTTAAATAGATATTTTGATAAGCTGAATCTTATTAATGAAATATTAAAGTTTAGTGGCTTATCATGAAATAAAAATAAAGTTGAGTGACATATCATGGTATATTTAAAAGTTTAATGACTTCTCCTGATATATTGTTAAAGTTCGTTGACATTTTTTATTGAGTTTAGGCCTTAGGCCAATGAGTTAGATTAGAATTAGATTCTGTGAAAGACGTTTATTGATCTTATATATGAATGAGATCCACCTTCATTGGTTAAACTAGATAGATTTCTGGTTTCGCCCAATTGGCTTGAGCTATATCCAAACTCAAATCAGAAAGAGGCAACAAGAACAACATCCGACCATTGCCCGGTAATCTTGCAAATGAAAGGGAATTTTAATGGGGAGAAGGTATTTAGATTAAAAAATTATTGGCTAAAGGTTAATACCTTACACCAACTTGTGCAAGATTTCTGGAATCAAGATGTTGCTGTAAACTCACAACAATTACATGAAAAAATTACTCTTCTAACCAAGGTAATAAAATTGTGGGCAATGAAAAAAAAGAACTTGTGGAGGGTACAAATGCAAAACTGTCAAAGAATCATTGATTTCATCGATGGTGCAGAGGAGGAGAGGGGGTTGACGCAAGTGGAAAAATTATTACGAAGATGGACTAAGGTTAGAATTGCAGTCCTATGTGAGATGGAACAAATGAAATGGAAACAACGGGCAAATATTAAATGGACAATACAAGGAGATGCAAATACGAAGGCATTTCACGCCATGGCTTCTACGAGAAAGAGAAATAATCACATAAATGTCCTTCAGGTTAATGACATCATGTTAACTGACCATAAAGATATGGCAGCAGCTACATTTCACTCTTTCAAAGACTCAATTGGCAAAACGCCCAATTTGTGACATGAACATCCACTTCGGCCAGATTTGGGGCAGCCCACTACAAAATCTCAAAAAAATAAATGCGCCACTACAAGATGATGAGCTCATTGAAACAATCGATCATTGGCCGGCAGACAAAGCACCCGGCCCTGACGGGTTTACGGGGAATTTTTTAAATGCTTCAAGCTGATTCTTTTTGATGAATTAAAAGTCGTGATCAATGGAATATTTAATGGGGACTTTGACCTTGGTCCTCTTGCGACATCATACATTATGCTTATTCCTAAATGTGATGGAGCACGACTAATCAAGGATTTTAGACCAATTAGTTTGGGACATTCTATCCAAAGACTAGTGTCACGAATTATTCAGACGCGCATGAAAGATGATATTCCCCGACTTGTTAGTGAATCTCAAACCGCCTTCATTCAAGGCAGAAGTATTTTAGACAATTTTGCAGATGCTCATGAAGCCGTTGCCCTCGCCACTCGAGATCAACTCATGCTACTACTATATAAGGCTGACATCTACAAAGCCTTCGACTGTGTCTCTTGGGAGTTTATTATCAATGCTATTATATTTAAAGGTTATTCTATGCAAGAGGCCAAATTAATAGTAGATGCGGTACTTAAGGGAAATGCGAAGATCTTACTAAATGGAGACTATATCAACAAACAACGGTACCGACTGCAATTACGACAAACAATGCTTCCCCCTTGATGAGAGACATTCATACCATTATGTGCATATTCAATAACTTCATCAAATTTGGTGGTCTCTTCAGAGAGAATATCCTATTCTGGAAACATAATTGGTTTGGAGAAAGGCTTCAAATTAAATTCCCAAACCTGCATTCTTTTGTCAATAACCAAGATAACCTAACAGTTAATGATGCATTTAATTTAGAAGATTGGTCAACAATCTTCAACTTGCCACTCTCCAATGTTGCAACATGAGAATTAGATGAATTAATCATTATTTGGGATGAATGGATTGATTCTACAACTACGGGTACTGACCACCTCGCTGCATGGTCCTTAACAAACGAGGGAAGTTTCACAGCGGTTTCAATCTACACTATCATGGCGGGATATCCAAAATATAATGTTACATATAATTACATATGGAAGCTTCATGTGCCACCTAAAATTCGGATCTTCATTTGGAGACTTGTCAGGAATATTCTGCCGACCATAGACCAACTCTCCAAACGTGGATGCGTACTGCCAAATATTTGTGTATTGTGTATGGCAGATGCCGAATGTGCAATGCATTTGTTCCAAGAATGTATGTTCATTGCCCAAATTCTTTCCATCATTGGAATACAGAACACTCAAACAATAGACACCTTCAAGCACAAAGGAGACCCCAAAGTGAGAATTCAGTTGGCTACAGCGTGCTTTTGGGTATGGAAAGAGAGATGTGCGAGGACCTTCACGAATGAAACATCAAATATGCAAAGGCTCGCTGGTTCAATTAGGGCTGACATCGCGTTTTGGAACAGTCTACTTTAGAGCGCGAATAGATTGGGAAATTATTATTTTATTCCTATTTTGCTTTTATTTACTTTTCTTTGGTATTGCATCTTGCTAACCCTCTTAGCAAGATTACATGTAATGAACTATATTTATCCCTAATTTAATACAATTGCAGACGCCCAGGTTAAACCTGGGGTCTATTATTCAAAAAAAAAAAAAATCTTATATATGAATGAGTGTATGTCAACCATGATAATCTTTTCGGGTTCACATTATCAAAGTACGTGACTGTGATAGTAAAAGCATGAGCTGAGGAATGTCATTCTAAGCCGCCCTAGTGATACTTTTACATTACTTCATAATTTGTTCATTCATATTTTTTGAGGGAAAACTAGGAGCGTTGCTCGTTCATTTTCATATGAGCTCTTATTTGCTACCCAATCCTTTTTTTTAATATTTATGTTGGACTAAATCTAGGCCCTTCATTTGAGAGGGATGTTTTGGGTAATTACCAACTAATAAAATTATAAAAAGGGTTTGATACAATCTGCTTGTGAGGAACAAGCCTGAATTGCATGAAGTAAAATTACATAAAGAAACAAAATGAGGAGGGCTAATGAGGTTTAGCCTATAACTTCTGCCAATTGCTGAATTTCTCCTACGACTGTCTGATGTGAGCTTCTATCCTGAAATATTAGCTTATTTCGTTCCCGCCATAAGCACCAACAAGTTGCTGCCCAAGTAGAATCCCATTTCCTTTTCAGAGTTGAACTGAGCTGCTGTCTGAGGGTTGCCATCAGTTGAAGAAATGATTGTCGCTCTGTGAAGATTGGTAATCCAAGAGAATGCGGGACCATATCCCAATTTCGAGGATGCATGAGGAGAAGAGGTGAATGACCGTTTCTAGTAATCTGTTCATTCATTAGCATTACTATTCTGTCCAAATTAATAAAGCTCATTATAATGAACATATGCTTACCACTTACCAATACATGAGAGACAATAAAAATAATGAGCGTTCCTGTTGTCTTTTTACTTGTAGTTATTGTGCATCTTCTTCCTCATTGGGCTCATCTACCACTAAAAAAAAAATTATGCATAAGATAACTAAATTCCTTATTGGTATATTGTTATTTGTATTTTGCTGTATTGTGTAGCTACAAAACGAACTAACCATCAATTGTATTCTATTTTTCCCTAGTGTTACTACAAAGCGAACTAACCATCAATTGTAACTATTTTTAGTTTTTATTATTAATATATACAAGCATCGCAAGCAAAAACTTTCTCAATATGCACAAACTAACCTGTGTGTATAAGGGATATTATTTATTCGGCACCAGTCCCTCATCAAAGGGCAATCCCGGATTATTACATTTTCAAGCTCTAATTGGAGTATTTCAATAGGCGAGATGCACAATTCCGAACATTGGTTTACCAACAAGGTTTTAAGGGAAATCAAACAATGCATATCCATTAGAGCAGTCAAGCTCACGCAATTCCATAACAGAACCTCTTCAAAACAATAGAGTATTTGAATGATGGTATGGAGCACAGCTTCACACAATCCTTCAGTGTTAAACTGTCGAGTTTAGATGGAAGAAAATCACCCTTTAAATGACAAATCTCAGGGCAATCCCATATCTCAACCTCTTTCAAAGCATTTGAATTTTTGAAGGATGGTATAGAACAGAGTTTATCGCATTCCTTCACTATTAAAGAATCGAGTGTGGATGGAAGAAATTCACCCAGTAAATGACAAATCTGTGGGCAATTCGATATGGTCAAGTGCTTTAGGTCGCAAAGGTTGTTTAATCCATCTATAGATATCACTTTTTTACAACTAAACAATTGGACCGTTGTTATCCTATCTAGGTTTATCAGGCCAGATATATGCCCCCAGATGCTAGTGCAGAAATGATATGAAATTAATTCATCGGTTTCTTGGGTCTGTTCAGTAGAATAGGGTTTTGTGCAAAGATACTCAAGGCACCGATTATAGAGATAATGAACCATTGGGATATCTTGATCATTGGATATAATCAGCTCCTTAAGTGGAGGCAATTTCTGATGCATAAAAACAAAGAATATTTTAGTAAATTATGAAAAGCAAGAAAAGTTAAACAGTAAAGTACCTACAAGAATGAAATTATTATGTACAAGTCGGTATCTACAATAGAGGTACTAACAATCAAAAAGAAAGAACTCAAGAGAAACAAGGTAAAGGAAAAAAGAGTTGATTCTACCTCGAAGTACTTAAGTTTGTGTTGGTGAGACCATCTTTTGAGTTCAGGACAATCAACAATTTGAAACATATCAGGAATGGGCATAATTTCTGGGAGGTTAAGTAGAGGACAGGATGTTAGTCGCAAGTCCACGATTGAATTAATATTTTCTAGGTGAAGAAGAGAATTAAGAAATCGACAACGAGAAATGTGCATGCATTCAACCATTGATTCAATGGGCAAAGAGATTGCATACATTCCACAATGTATAATCTCTAGCCGCCGCCGAAGTTCACTCAAGCCTTCTAGCCCACACGATGAAATTGGGCAATGCTTAACAACAAGACTCCTGAGTTCATATGTGTTGCTTTCAGAATTATGCTCACATATATTAAGTGAACATAGAGAGGGAAAAATATGCAACTTCGATAAGCTTGAACAATGTTCCACCAAGAGCTTCCTAACAAGCGAAAAATCTCCATCGACAGCTAAAAATTATACATGCATCTACATTCAAGAGTATCCAGTGACGGAAAGCGGATTTCTCCACAATTTCTCGTGTTCTCCTCACAATCTCCAAATATTTCAAGACCTAAATTTATTAAAAACAATGATCTGAGAGAGGGCAGCTTACACAAACAAGATAGATTATCATTACCAACATTGTTGTCTACAAGAACTAGTGTGCTCAGTTTGGCAAGTGAACAAGGATCTCCAAACCAATCAGGAAATTTGAGCCCATTGTATCCATGTATGGTCAGGTTGATGACATTAATGCTTGGTTGGAGGCTATCCAGCACAGCTTCCTCAATTTGTTCACTATTCATTACATCTTGCGAGTTACTTGAAGAGAGCTTCAAGTGGAGTTTCTCTTCTACTTCATCATCATCCATTAAATTCTCCAACATAGGATTAACCCTCCATGCTAACTTCACAGTTTTTAGATTATGCTTTGAAATCATTTTGACATCCCGGGAATATCCTACATCAACAATGTTTTCAAGCCTTGAGATACATAAGGTTCCTTTAAGGTTAATTAAATCCTTCATCTCCCCCATCCCTATATGATTATCATCCCCCTTGATACGAAATATTGCTTGCAGATTTTGGAGATTAGTTAGCCTCTCAATCCCGGGTATCATATTCATCTTTTTTTCCAAATGATGGCTCTAATTCATCAAGTATAGCCAACAGTTTTGGATCTTCAAAATCCTGTATTAAGAGGCCGGCTCGTGCTTCCTTCAAAACATGCTCAGGATTTCGTGTGGCCAACCCTAATACAACCATATGTGCTGCCACTCCAGCTTTAATTCCAGAGGCAGAATCCTACATGAAATATGCTAAAAGTAAATATACGAAAAATTATATATAGTATTTTTCTTTTTCACACTCGCTCCCAATCACAAGAAATTGGAAGAAACCATCAAGTCCCAAAATCGAAATCATTAATTCCACATTTGCCCTTGGTGCGTTTGTCACAGCTGCTCTTTTTAAATCATGATCTTTAACCCATTTGCATAAATTTGTAAGGCCGTTCAAGGGCTTCAATTGATCTTTAATCAACCTGATTTTGTGTGCAAATTTATAACATCTCGTTAAATATTAAGTAAACAATTTTTAGAAAACTTTCTCTTATTCTTTTTTTGATATTTTGAATAATTCCTTTCATTTTGTTTTAAACATACTTTTGGATCGTTTAATATGAGTTAGTTTTCTTCTAAAACAGGTTAACATATATTTTGGGTACTATATGCTCAAGGAAAGAAATGAAAAAAAATATTGGATGAGAAGTATTACTATTTTTGTTCAAAAATAAATTTTATTTGAATTCTAAGAACGAAAAATTCAATCTGAGGAAAAGAAGTTGAAACTATATCATAAGTGCTAAAATATAGTTTCAAAAACTCTAAGATATTTGATAAATTATTAAAAAAATAAGATGGTTTTGAAAAAAAAAAAAATCCTGAGATAGAGAAAGGATTACTTTCTAAACATGACTTCTTTATCATCCGTGGCCTTATCATGATCCCAGTCTGGAAATAAAAATTTCCCAAGTTCTTCATTATGTTTTCCGCTTATATGCTCGCTGAAAAACTCTTCAGTTATTGGTTTTCCATTATTAAATCCGACCTGCCAAATAATATATTCCAATAAATTATGTCATACCAACTGGTACCATTTTGTGTAAAAGATCAGAAAAATAATTGGATAAAATATAAAATATCATTTAGTTATAAATTAATTTTAGTAATATAAATTTGTCTTGAAATAAAAGAGATGGTATTTATGAGAATTCAAGTTTAATACCTCCATAATCATTTCACGAAATGCATAATAATGAAAAGGGTCTGAATCGAATAATGTACCGTCTATATCAAATATAATTGCATCTAACGTTCAGAAAATAGTTTTATTCAGAAAATAAAAGAAGGGTCATTGGGCCCAAATAAATTCCCCAATCTAAATGATGCTTATGAACCCGAACTTAAGCCTTGCAAGCATATACTTTCTATTGCTTTTTTCAATTATGAACAAATGCAGTCAAAATTCTATTAAATAACAACAGAAAAATAAAATAAAAAATAAACTAATACCGCTCAGATGAGAGTGAATCGACCATCACAGACATCCTCTCGTGAGAGAAGAATGAAATTTTTCGAACAGGAGGTTTGTTGATTTGAGAAAATTTTCTATTAAATAGAGAATTAATCCCCCCCCCCCCCCCCCCCCCCCCCCCCCCCTCCCCTCCTTTCCTTTTCACTTAGCTGTGGACTTTCAGTTACTTAAAAACACACGTCATCCAACCTTGGGGAGTAGAGGTGTTATGATATAGGCCACGTATTCTTCTTTATATTTGAATCTTCTATATTATTTTTTGTGTGAGCTAAAGTGTCAAGTTAGAATTGGTTTGGTTTACTACATTTTATTATATTATAAATCATGTGAGAAATGTCACACTTCACAAAAACAGTACTAAATGGCCCTGCATGTAGGGGTGAAAATGTGTCGGATGTTATCTGACCGATCGGTAACCGCAAAATATTCATATTCGAATCAAATTATTCGTATCTTGTCGGATACGGATACGATAATGTATTTGACTTATGATATCCGATCAGGTATGGATAATATCTTTATCCGGATAATTCTGAATACTATCTGTTTTAGGATATTTCACTATATATTGGATAATATCTTTATCTAGATTATTATAAAAAGAAGTTGTTTTGTCATTTTTGAATATGAATAAGGATATTTATTCAAATCCATCAATTTATTTATTACAATTTTGAAACTTGATATAATTTTATTATAATTTTATAATTTTTTTTGTTATTAATAGTGAAATATATATTTGAAAGAAGACGCAATCCGTCTATATTTGGATATCCGATAAATATCCCTATTCATATTCATATTCGGCAATATCCGAGCTGTATCTGTATCCGGTTCCGTAATCATATCCACACCCGGAAAAATAATAAGGATACGGATATAGTATGACCCCGTTCCGAATCGTATCCGAATTGTTTTCACCCCTGCCTGCATGGTCCCACCATCATTCTCTCTCAAACAAAAACAAATATCTTTTACCTTTTTCCCTTTCTCTCTTTAAATATTTTTTTCTTGGGACCTGATATGTAACGATGCACTATAGCACATCCAACTCACGACAATAATATATATAACTAACTAATAATTGTTGTTCTTGGTTTGATGATGTTTAAAATAATTCCGTAATTACTAATCTTGTTTGAGAATGTCTTATTAGCTCAGAATATCACACGTTCAAGTTTTCGAAAATAGAGATTTCATCGGAATGGAAGCTTCTCTCTGATCTCGGGAAGACTAGAAGTCGTCACGCTTTTAAAGGATTTCAAGAGAGGATTTCAACCCGTGGGAGAAAGCTTCTTTAGTCTTCTAGTATGTTGTCTGGTGTAACAAATTTAATTTGTACTAAAAAGAGAGTAAAATCTGCAATTTATTCAATTTCTGCTAGTTCCATTGGCAATGGATCTAGTTCCATTGGCAACGGACCCAGTCTATTGGCAACGGACCTCCCCGTTGCCATTTTCTTAATCCTAGAGTTTTGGTTGAAAAATTGTTGCGTCAGTTCTATTGGCAACAGAACTGCAGGAATATAGCCATTTGATTTGAAATCATCATTGATTTTCTTCTATTTTTGCAGTCCGTTGGCAACAGAACTGCGCAGGTTTCCATTTTTGGAGGGCTGCTCTTTCCTCCTTTAAAAGGGGTCCGCCCTCCTCAGTTTTTTGGATGAATTTTCAATTGAAAAAGCAGAAAAACTCTCTTCTTAATATTAGTTAAATTACTCTAAATCAAAAAGTGAGATTAGTGAATTTTTTAGCGTGTTGCTCGTGTTTGTTTGTTGAGTTTATTGAGATCGGATTGTAAGTTGATTGTTCCACCGGCCGTCAAGAAGTTGTTGTAAGGCGACGGTGGTTCGAGATCCTGTAAACGATCTTGTTTGTTATTGAAATTGGAACCCCAAGGCATGTCCCAGAGAGTAGGCAACTCGTGAACGCGGTAAGTGCCGCTAGTGAGTAAACGGGTGATTAAAGCTAACGCAACCACCACACCGAACTTCGTCGACAGATCTTGTGTTCGGTATCGATTTCCTTTTTCTATTTACTTTAAATTTCCTATTTATTTAATTACTTTGTTAATTAGAATTTGTACAACAATCATCTAAAAGGTCTAAGACTTATAATTGTGAAACCCTAAAAAGTTCAATTATTCATGCTTCCGCATGAAATTAGGCCAGTTTAACCCCCCTATCGGCCTCAAGTAAACAACAATTGGTACCAGAGCAGATATACAGACCGTTTCAAATTCTAATTTGAAACAACGTGTATTTTCGATCAATGGTGACGCTTCAGACTAATCGACTACACATCTTTTATTCGGAGAAACTCGATGGTAAAAATTGGAATGTTTGGAAGAGATGCATGGTGAATGTCTTCGAACTACATGGACTTCGTCAGGTAGTAAAAAATAGTTTTACCATAGAATTTGTACCCAATAGTACCACAAACCATACAGATACAACCAAAATAAATATCACACTTGACATAATGGTACAAAATTTAATTCTCACAAATATGGTAAATAAATTATCGGTTATAATGGATGGTTGTATTAATTCCCATCAAATGTGGTGAGCCCTCCTAAATCGATCTGAGGGAAATAGTCAAATGAAGAGGACCAAATTAATGGGACTCGAACAACAATTTGACTGTTTCGGATGATCGAATGTGAATCCGTCGAGGATATGTACACTCGTATGTCACATGTCCGAAACGGATTCATCGCTTTAGGAGAGACCCTAACAAATTCTCGAGTTGTAGGAAAATTAATCAGTGGAATGCCGCAAAGATGGAAAGCGCTTCGAGTTTCATTGGAGACGATGATGGCGGCGCAAGAGATCAGCCCAGAAGATCTAATCAGTTACTTCCGGAACTACGTAGTCCGACTCAAGCAAACAGACTCTCAACCGACAACCGTAGCCATGCCGGCAATCGATGCACACGATGGGGAGATGATGTTTCTTGTGAAACGATTTGGTGATATATGAGCATGAGAGAAACAGTTTAACGACAACCGTCGACGCAACAACAAGAAGGCGTATTATTTCGAGTGCAACAAGATGGGGCATACAATGGAAAACTATTACACACTTCATCCTAAGCTTGCACCTTAGAACAAGAAAGAAGACGAGCGACAAGATGAACAATATGATGATAGACGTGTGAAAAGACGCGAAAAAAGACGTGATGACAAGGCAATGGACAAGAAAAAGAAGTCGAAGAACTACTCGAGCGATTCATCCAACTCCGCCGAATCGGAATCTGTCTCCGACCCGGACATGGCGAATGTCGCATTCATGGTGTATGATGACGTAGACGAGGTATGCGAAAGGGCAATACAAGAGATGATTCGACTAGGACAGCTTCCAGCTCAATCTCGTCCTCCTCCCGCAACATCCTCCGTCGATTTGACTTCCTCCGATTCTTCCCGCGACACGGGTCGCGAGGTATATATAGATCTCACTCTTAATTATGTTTTAGAAGAGGTAATGGTTCCTAATTCCAATCAAGTAATTAAAAATGTAGAACCCGGAACCCGCGATGAAGTAGAACAAGAATTGGAAAGGCTTCGGGAGTCTCTTATCAGTACCCAAGAACATCTAATTGCATCCGAAGCCTCGGTAAGGTCATACAAGGCCCAAATAAAAGAATTTGAAAAACAAAATTTAATTAATAACAATAATTGTGAATGTGAAAAATTAAAAACTGAAATAAGTCATTTAAAAGTCGAACTTGTAAGTCTAAAACTTGAAAATAAATCCCTCAAGTCTTCCTGTGCCAGTGATGTCACAAATAGATTTGATTTAGACAACTTATTAATAGGGCAAAAATCAAATGATAAAACTGGTTTAGGGTTCAAGAAAGAGGTCAGTACTAAACCCGCTCCTTCAAGACCCAAAAATCATACAATAAAAAGAGAGCTCAATCAACCTAAGAATAGAGGAAGTGCATTCATGTACCGAGACTACTCTAAGGGCCAAAGTCCTAAAAGTCGAACTTCTAAAAATTTTAGTAATAAAAATAGGTTTCACTATTTTCATAAATCCCGGCATATTCATGAAAATAACCGCGGTGTCACAACCGAAAGACTTTATAAAAAAAGGTCCTAATGGTTATTTTTATGAAATAGTCGACACACATGTCCCGAGAAAGATTCAACCTAATGAATCACAACATCGAGTTCCTAAATATTATACTAATGCACATCAAAAACAAAGTTTTTCAAACTCAAACAATTTTGCGAAATCAAACAATTTTTCAAAATCAAACAATTTTTCAAAATTGACCGTTTTTAGTGCCAAGTCGACCGAGCCAAAGCTTAGGAAAGCCGAGTTTTCAAACAGCTATAAAAATCATTTTGTGAAAGGTACTGAAGAGACTTCGAGCAAAACTTGTTCGTTTTGCAACTATTGTTGTAAAATTGGCCATATCTCTCCAGAGTGTCCTTTGCGTAAACCTGCTAATTCTTCAAAATTTGTGTGGTTGCGGAAAGACAGAAATGTTGAAAGTAACTCCTTAATAAATGAGGAGAAATTGAAGTCCACCTAGACGCTTCGATTTCCCTCTATTTAAATTAGCCATATTCTAAGGGGGGGTTGTGGTCAAGTTTTGTCTTGACATATCTAACTTGTCGGTCGAGAAAGTTTTTATTTTAGATACAGGAAAATTTGGACAACTTGACGGGAATTAATCAAGAAATGTGGACATTCGACACGACTTGTGTCTTTTGCAAATCAAGGTCTTGTGAAGAAATTGATCGAGTTGGCTAAATGGGATTGAAGTCAACAATATTTTCGCCAAGTCACAAGCATCTTCCTATCTATCCGATACTTGGTCGAGGTTATGCTATTCATGATCAAATGTATATAACTAACTAATAATATTTTCGCCAACTCACGAGCATCTTCCTATAACGATGCACTATAGCACATCGAACTCACGACAATAATATATATAACTAACTAATAATTGTTGTTCTCGGTTTGATGATGTTTATAATAATTTCGTAATTACTAATCTTGTTTGAGAATGTCTTATTAGCTCAGAATGTCACACCTTCAAGTTTTCGGAAATGGAGATTTCATCGGAATGGAAGCTTCTCTCTGATCTCGGGAAGACTAAAAGTCGTCACGCTTTTAAAGGATTTCAAGAGAGAATTTCAAGGCGTGCGAGCACGCTTCTTTAGTCTTCTCGTGTGTTGTGTGCTGTAAGTAATTTAATTTGTACTAAAAAGAGAGTAAAATCTGCAATTTATTCAATTTCTGCTAGTTCCATTGGCAACGGACCAAGTCCATTGCCAACGGAAGCAGTCCGTTGAAAACGGACCCAGTCCATTGACAACGGACCTCCCTGTTGCCATTTTCTTAATCCTGGCATTTTGGCTGAAAAATTGTTGCGTAAGTTCCGTTGGCAACAGAACTGCAGGAATATAGCCATTTGATTTGAAATCGTCATTGATTTTCTTCTGTTTTTGCAGTCCGTTGGCAACGGAACTGGACCGTTGGCAACGAAATTGAGCAGGTTTCCATTTTTTGAGAGCTGCTCTTTCCTCCTTTAAAACGGGGCCGTCCTCCTCAGTTTCTTTGATGAATTTTCAATTGAAAAGGCAGAAAAACTCTCTTCTTAATACTAGTTAAATTACTCTAAATCAAAGGTGAGATTAGTGAATTTTTGAGTGTATTGCTTGTGTTTCTTTGTTGAGTTTATTGAGATCGGATTGTAAGTTGATTGTTCCACCGGCCGTCAGGAAGTTGTTGTAAGGCGACGGTGGTTCGAGGTCCTGTAAACGATCTTGTTTGTTATTGAAATCGGAACCCCAAGGCATGTCCCGGAGAGTAGGCAACTCGTGAACGCGGTAAGTGCCGCTAGTGAGTAAACGGGTAGTTAAGGCTAACGTAACCACCTTGCCGAACTTCGTCAACAAATCTGGTGTTCGGTATCGATTTCCTTTTTCTATTTACTTTAAATTTCCTATTTTTTTAATTACTTTGTTAATTAGAATTTGTACAACAATCATCTAAAAGGTCTAAGACTTATAATTGTGAAACTCTGAAAAGTTCAATTATTCATGCTTCCGCACGAAATTAGGCCAGTTTAACCTCCCTATAGGTCTCAAGTAAACAACAATAATGAAATAACAGTATATAAAATTCTTTTTTTGTAACAATATGTACATAAACAATGAAAATAGTATATAAAAAATAAAATTGTATATTAAAACAGTATATACAAATTCCAAAAGTAAGAAAATACATAAAGAATAAAAATATATCTAAAACAGTATATAGAAAAATTTAATTTATTGAACCGTTAATTTTAACAGAAAAAATGGATGATTTTAAGTTTTGAGTAAATTTAACGGCAAATATGATATATTAAGATTTCGTAATGGCAAATATGATATTTTAAATTTTTGTAATGGCATGTATGATATTTTAAGCTTTTATGATGGCAAATATGATATTTAAGTTTTTGTAATGGCAAATATGATATTTCGAGTTTTTGTAGTGGCATATATGAAATTATCCCCTTTTTGTTTTACACTTTTAGATTCCTATTATACCCCTAATTCTCATTTAAGTCAAAGCAAACGAGTTTAGAAACTAAACAGACCACATGAAATTAGTTTTCCAAAAAACCCTAGCTCTCTTGGATATTTTAACATGCCCCTGAGATTCTTATAATAACACGCATATGAGTATTTAACTTAACTATTATATGCCTACAGGCTTTAAAACATAACAAATATATCTAATAAACATTATTTGGATCAAAATACTCTCATCTAGTTTATTTTCTCTTTTTATTCAAACAATATTAATAAATAAAAAAATTATATTTTGCATTAAATATAAATGAATAAGATTAAAAGGTAATTAAAATCATAATAAATAAATAAAGAAAAATATTTTACATAAAGTAAATTATAATTTACATAAAAAAGAAGAGATTTTTTTATGTAACACGATATTATAAAATAAAATAATTTATCCTAAAATAATATCATAAATCATTGTCAAAGTAATATCGTGAAATATCATGTCAAAAAATATTATTTCTTCATTTATTTATTATTTTAAATTGAATAAAAGGTTAGATTATATTTTTTTCTCGATTGAATATTTTCTGACGTAATATTTCACGATATTATTTTGACAATGTTTTATGATATTAATTTCGGATACATTATTTTATTTTATAATATTAGAATACAGAAATATTGTTCTCTTCTTTTTTTTGTAAATTATGACTTATTAATCAAGTATATTAATTTGCAATCAAATTAGTGCATCCACAATTAACCACGTCATTAAGAAAAGATAATCCGTCCGATTAAGCAGTTTTTCCTAAAAACATCTGATTAAGTCCTTAATATCCGTCTGATTGAAATTAACCAACTTTTTCTTTCTCTGCACCCAACCACAAAGCGCCACCAAATCTCCTGCAAATTTATCTAAACTCACGCCTCTCCATCTCTAGTCTCTTCACTTCCCACCAATGTTGCAGAAATCGCTAATCGGGATTAATTGGACGGGTCGAAAATTTCCGAGTAAGGGAGTAATCGAGATTAATCGGAATTAATCGATTTGACCTAATTGGACTGAATTTTTATATATATTTCAAATAATATTAACATTTATAGCAAAAATATTCAATATCCTAAACTCATAATCTAACAAACACATATAATTTAAAGTTCTAATACATAATTCCATTTAAAACATAAATGATGTTCAATACATAATTCAAATTAAAATATAATCTAAACAAACAACATACATCAAAGTCCAAAAAAATAACACACATCAAAGTACAAACCAAAAATACACATCAAAATAAAAAATTAAATGGGCCGGGCCGGGTGAAAAATATAGAAAAAGACTGAAAATATTTTTTAAAAAAACTTTGGGCCTAATCGGGTTGAAAAACGGCCCAAATCCGCGAAAAAACAGCCCAAATCGGCCTGCCGATTAATGCTCCCGATTAGTCTTTTTTTGGGACGTTCGGCTCCAATTAGCGATTAATCGGCGATTAACACCGATTTTTGCAACACTACTTCCCACTGATGCTTCTCTCCTCTCTCTCATCAAACATTGTTTCACTGTGAATATCCGCATCTCTCTCCGCCCCCTTTTTTCCTATGAATATACAAGATTTTCATCTCAAAATGCATCCATTGCCCCTTGGCCGGAAGCCGGCGAGTTCTCCCCCTTGGCCATTTCTCTGTCGTGACGTCTCTTCATCTCAGAAATGAAACGAAATTTCATTTTCCGGGTACTAATGTTTTCATTTTTATACTTTGTAGAAAATCTTTCTTCCAAACCTACAACTCCAGTTCATATTTAGGGCTTCAGGATTTCATCACTTTTTTAGTTTTTGGGTTTATATTTATGAGGGATATTTGTTCGAACAATTTTCAGTGCTAAATTGATTCTAAATTTGGTCAAATTCAATCCTTTATTGGTGTTTATTCTCAAATACTTGAGTAGGTGTTTAAGCATGATTATATAGATTTTTGAATGATGCAAATAAGGCCTTCATGTTAAGAATAATTTTTAGAGCATAATTCAATTCAATTCAATCATGAAGTCTTGAAACTCTATATGGATCTAATTAAGTATATTGAATCATTAATTGTAGGTCGTTTTTCTTTTCCATAGTAAATCTTGAATTCTTTGGCAGCTTTGACATTTTTATATAATTGAAAAGAAAAGAGAATTAAAATTTCTTAGTTTTAAATTTTTAATTTTTACATTTTCATTGAAGAGTGGAAAAATTAATTAAACAATAAATCAGATGGGAAATATAGATTTGGATTTCGAATAACAAATTCATATCGGCCACAGTTCGTAGTAATCAGATAAGCACTCCTTCGGGATACCATTTACTCTTTCGAAATTAATTTTTGTTTTATCTTTGAGTAGTGATTTCTAATTGAATTAGGGTTTGGAATGAGATCAATTGCAGATGTAATCAATTAGAATCAATTACGACAAATTCAAAGATGCCCCTGCATTATGCTGAAATTGGAAAAAACAAATCCTGCATTATTGAAATTGTAAAAACACCCCTGCATTAATGCCTAAATTGAAAAGCTTTCTACTGTTAGTTTCAATAATGCAGTTTTTTTTACAAGTTTGGTACTATGCAGGTAATTTTGTAAATTTCTTAAATATTAATTTATTAAAATATTGATATCTGTTAATTTGTTTGTTATTTTATCCAACATGAATGTTCTTAAGATTATGGAGGGGCACAAATGCCAGTTGAAGACTCGCCATTCCAACCGTTAATTCCTTTTTTTATTTCTTATACAAAATTAATGAATTTCTTCGAAATAACTAACTTTTCTGAATATTGTAAAAAAACCTTAGGGTTTTTTGAAAAAATACCCTTAAAATTAACAGTCCAACCTTCTTAATAGGAATTTTTTTATCATAATTTATTTACAATATTTCTTTTTTTTTTAACAGGTGAGGATATATTTACCATGTTACGATATATTCAGATATACTTGGAGAAATTCACAAAAAAAATGCAGATTAGTTTAACTTGTAGTCCATACGCTTCATTAATGGCCGGCTAAGGAGCTCGATCCTTCACTTGTGTTGCTTGCTGTCCAATTGAACTTTCAAGGACTCGCATGGAGGTGCATAAACTTTCCAAATAAATATTTAAAAAGTTAGGGTTATATTTGAAAAGGTCAAATTTAGAGTTATTACTTTATAGTTAGGCGTATAAAGGTTAAATTTAGGGTTATTATTTTATCTATTACCTAAGTTAGAAAATTTGCAATAAAAGCCCCTGCATTATGCCTAAATCACATAAGAGCCCCGATTTTCTAATAATGTCTTTTTTTGCATTTTGTTTGACCATCTTAGTTTTTTTGTAATTTAGGCATAATGCAATGGCTCTTTGCATTATAATGTTTTTGATGAAGTAAAAACATTACAAAAAATCCCCTGCATTATGCTTAAATAGCAAAAGAGGCCAACTTTGTTATAGTATGGGTGTTTTTTCTTGAAATTTTTGGTAATTTAGGTTTTTTTTACAATTTTGGCATGAGACGAGCTTTTTACAAATTTACCTATTTTATGTTGTTTTAGCATTAATGAAATAGATGTTCCTTTTTACTCTTGAACCAGTAATAATTTCTCATTTTTTCTCTTTTTACACTTTAATGCAATATATATTTTTTAAAATCCTTTTTTTCTCATATATACAGAAAAAATCCTCACCCCCTTATTCTAATTAAAATAATGGATAAACAATGTTATTATGTGTGTGTAGTGTAATTGTACGATAATTAATTAAGTAAAGAATTTTTTGAAGTTTCCAAAAATCAGGGAGTTTTGCGTAAGTAAGAGAAAATATGTGTGTGTGGGGTTTTTTTTTTTTTGGGGGGGGGGTCTATTGTAAAAATTCCCTAATAATAATGATGATTAAGAATAATATATAGGGCAATTTTATTTGTCAAAAAATGAGGATTCTTGCATTGTCTCTGTATGGTGTTTTTTGTAGCTCCACAATAATGATCAATCTGTACGAAACATTAGTTGAGATTGAGAACCAAGTCAGAGGAAAAATAAACCCTTAGGGGCATTTACTTCACAATAATGTGAGATTATCATGGTAATCACATTCTTAGGAATGTAATTCCTTAGAATCACTTTACCACAAATTTAGATTTATAGGAATATTAATTATTTGAATTATTTTTAAATATGAAATGACTAATCTGTCCTTGATACTAGTATAACAAATCAACCATATTTAATTATAAAATTTTACTAACTCCATATGACATAATTTCTAAATAAATATTTTTTTCTATAAAATTGTATGTATTTCTAAATAAATATTTTTTTCTATAAAATTGTATGTTTAATATTATTTTAGTTGAATTGCATTTTTTTAATTAAATCATAACAACTTTGCAATAAATTAAGAAAAAGAAAATTCACAACCCATTTTTGAATAAATATTTAATGAATACAACATATAATTTAATTTCTAAATTTAAATATTAAAATATTATTATTATTATTATTTAGTTATATTTTTTATTTCTATAATTAAAATATAATTAATAAAAATAATAAAATAATGATAATCATGTTAATATAAATAATAAATAACATAACAAATAAGGGCATTTTGGTAATAAACATGGGAATTTAACATTCCCATCTTTTTTTTAGGAATCACATTCCCACAAATATGGTAATATCACTTTGCCATGGAAATGTGATATTGCTGCTACGTAGGATTCCCATGTCAAAATAAACATGGTAATGTGATTCCAATACCTCAACATTTCTAGGAAAGTTCAACTTTTCCATGAAGTAAACGCACCCTTAGGCTCTTCAAATCAATCATAATTAAAGATGTTTGTCTTCTTTATTGCAGAACAGTGATAAGTTGCTTTGATCAATGAAGTACAATTTGTTAAAAATAAAATAAATGATATAAGAGATAATGATATCTTGAATTTGACACTGATTTGGTTCTGTCCTGACCAATCACCAAAAGCTAGGCATATAAGTGATATTTCTTATGTTGTATAGGATATGTGATACCTCATTTTATAGAGTAATATATTAACTCATACTTTTTTATTTGTAAGGTAATAACACATTGTTTTTTTATTTCCATATCGATCCTTCTATTTATTTTAATTTTAACAGATCAAAATTTAATTCAGGTCAAGATCAAAGTATCAAAGCATCATGCTGTTGAAGGCAAAAATTTCTCCCAATTATCTTCTCATAATAATATCTTCTTATTTTTTTTTTATTTAAAACATGATTTTAAAATTGTAATACATGTATTCCACTGTTTATTACTTATTGCATCTATTTTCATTTGCATTTTCATTTTTCGACTAACTAAAATTGAAATGGCTTTGGAATTCAAAGGATAGATTTTTTTTTGTTGTTGATTGATTGAATTATAAAGTGTGCTAATATTGTCATAGATATCCTAATGAAATATATGAAATAATGCATATCTTTCTTATTATTCTTTGGAAATTATTTTTCAATTTTATATTGTCTCCAGTTATAAATAGATGCAAAATGTTCATTGAAATACCCGCAGCGTAGTGCGGGTATTATCCTAGTTTTACATTAATTGTGTATGTATTTTATTATTTATAAATTAGTTCTCATTTGTTTATATTTAATATAAAATATGATTTTTTTTTATTTGATTGTTTGGATGATTGCATAAGAATACAAAAGAAATTTTATGAGGATATTTTGTTCAAAAATATTTTTTAGGAATAAGAACTAAGCAACTCTAAAAGAAATACTAAAATATTAAGAAAATTAGGTGGCTTTCAAAAAATTTCCTCGTTTATTTGCAGAGCTCTAAAGTACTATATTTAGTATTGAATAAGGATATAATGGGAATAACAAAAAAAATGAAGTAAATGGCATGTATGATTAAATGTAAAATGAGTAGAATGGAGAGCATTAAATGTAGTTGAGCTTAATGCATAAAATGAGCTCCGTAAATACCACCACCCTTGTAAAATTAGCTTGATTTCTCACATTGTACATTCATTCTTTCAAATCTATTCTGATTGTAGATACAGAATTCTAGAGTACTTGTCCATACAAAAATCTCTCCTCTCCCAGTCTCCCTATTGAGGGCTAAAATCTATTGGAAGGCCGTTTGCCACATCAGAGAACTTTGAGAAGGAATATTCTTTAAATGACACTTTTGGGTTTTAATTGAATTGAAGGAGTCTAATACATTATATTTTTATGTGGAAAGTGGAATAACAAATTCCATTTTCTCGTCATCAATATTCCAATTCTTACAAAAAAAATATCCATTTGTGAACATTCTATTTATATAATATTTTGTAAGTAAGGAAAGTATTATATTTTATTACCGACTGTTATTTTGGACCTGTGAATTTTACGACATATGGAACCCTATTCTACTATGAGGGCCTTATTTTCCCACGATCCAACTTTCCTACGTAGAACAAGCACTTATTTTTGTTTATTGGGCCTGTATTATAATAAATGGAATTTGCTTTGAAATGCATGCCACTATTTTGGGCCCAAAGCTAGAACAAGCACTTATTTTTGTTTATTGGGCCTTTATATCATATAATAAATGGAACTTGCTTTGAAATGCATGCCACTATTTTGGGCCCAAAGGCTTCTGTAATATATACCTGAATATAATAATTACAAACTAATAATTTCCACCACACAAATATAATAAATACAAACTAACAACTAAACACAAACAGAAATAAAATTATGTAGGGGTCTAATTGATAGTTTTAAGATTTTTTAGGCTACACATGAAACATCAATATTAAAACATATAATTATATAATTAACGATAACAAACAAATATTTTCCATCAAAATATTTCATAAAATAATATTTTAATATCTCCCACATCACAATCTGATATCTAAATATATATCATAGTAAAATATATAAAATATAATTAATAAAATAATATATAAATTTGTCGTATTATATTTTAACCTCATATTTAATATTGTATCGCTGTATCAGTATCCGCCCAACGTTGCTAATAACTCGCCTACGGGTTTCAACCAAAAAAAAAAAGTTGCTAATAACCTATGTTGCACAGAGTGTCCGTGTCCGACATGACACGGACACAGCAACACGGCAGTTATAAAAAAAGTAGAGTACACGACACGTTTTATATATATATTATTATATTATTTTTATGAATAAAATATATAATTTAATTATTGTATGTATTATTTATGTCAATTTTATTTTATTTTAAAGGATTATACATAATATTTTTACCTTATAATTAGAAAGTTATAGGTAATATTTTATAATTGATACAATATATATAACATTTGAAGTTGCACTTTTATACGTGCATACAAGATATTTGACATTTTAATATTTTATATGTTTGTGTATGAAAACTTGACACTAAATAATTAAAATTTACTTTAAATGTGCAGTCCCACAATTACTTGAATAGAAAAATGAGCTGAACTAGTTTCTAAAATAAGATGATGATAAAATAGTGCAATAATTGTGCTAACAATCCCAATGTACGTGTCTGAGAAGTGTCCTGAGGAGCATCGTGTCTCACACGTATACGGTCGAATTTTTATAGTGTCCGCGCAACACACAGATAATAACTCATCGTACTAGGAGTGTTATTGATGTTTTTGAGATTTCCCAGGGTACAAACAGAAACTTCCCCAACAGAGAAGTCTCGAAGCCAAAGAACACTGAAATAACACAACTCAAGCTCACACGCCTCTCTAATGGCAACAACTCTCCACTCGCTCCACTTCCCTCCAATCCGCCCTCACCAGCTCCACCTCCGCCGTACCCGCCGCGCCGTCTCCGTCCGGGCGTTCGGGCGGAGCGACGTCGACCGGCTGGTGCGCGACGCGTGGCGCGGCACCAACGAGGGGTTCGAGCGGCTCGCGTTTGAGGCTCGGCTCGCGGCTCAGCGAATTGACAGGAAGTATTCTGTCGGGAGCCGGCTCGACGCGGCGGCTCGCGCGGCGAGGCTCAGAGTGAGGGAGATCGATGCTGAGCTGGGGATTGGGCAGCGGTGGAGGTCTTTTTCTGTTGATTTCCAAAGAAATTGGCCTAGGGTTTGATTCTGATTCTGATTTTTTGTTAATCTATTGTTTTTACATAATAAATAACCCCTGTAGTTTTTGTTGATATCTTTTTTTGTTATGAATGTGCAGTATAGGAAGCAGCTTAATGACTTCTCAAAAACCCCAATTGGAAAGGGTTTAGGAGTGAGTTCGATTGCTTAACTTAATTCTTTCATGCTTGTAATTTCATTAAATTCATGTTTATATTTTTTGAAATTAAACAAATTACTGAATTAACACTCGCTTTTTAATTTCTACAGACGTTGTTCTTTGTGTGGTTTCTATTATCCGGATGGTTCTTCAGGATCTTCTTTTTCGCTACTTGGGTTCTTCCTTTTGCTGCTCCTATTCTAATCGGCGCTTTTGCTAATAACTTTGCAATTGAGGTATGATATACTATTTTCTTCTAGAATATACTATTTTGGCTTTCTACTTGTTTTTTAAATTGTTTTTGCTTCTGAATAGGGGACTTGTCCTGCTTGTAAGACAAGATTTAGAGGGATGAAGAACCAAGTGGTGAGGTGCTCAAATTGCCAAAATATAGTTTGGCAACCTAAGGATAATTTTTCAAGAGGAAGAGGTAGTTCATCTTCTTCTAGAAGAAATTCTGATCCTGATATAATTGATGTTGAGTTTGAGGAAAAATGAGGATGGAAACCTTCGTTTATGAATATTTCGTAATGGTTGTTTGTTGGTTTTCTTGTATACAATAAACGTAATATATTTTTTCTGTAGTATTGTTAGAAATTTTGATATTAGTTGGTTTGTTCATTTTAGTATAAATTTTGGAGGTTGTTTTTGTTATTATGCGTATTGGTTTTCAGGTTTGAGGATATGAACGGAATGAATGAATCTTGCTTAGATGATTGTATAAATTATTTTTTGCATGTTGAATAAACATGTCCATTTTGTAGTTCTGTTTTGTGAAATCTCAAATTTGGTAAAAATGAATTTTGAAACATATGGAAGGCTACTTTGTCTTCAGATTGTTATCCACAGAAAGTAAGAAGGTTGTCTTTCAAGTGGCTTTAATAATTTGGATGCGAATAAAAAGAATGAAAAAGATGTTTATGCAAATTTTATAAAATCTGGTTGAGCCAGATCTCTGTTTTCCTTACTTGGAAAACTTTAAATAACCCTAGTAAAGAAAAATGACACTGAATTTGTACTACAAAATAATTGGAAAATGCACAATGAAAATTAGAAAACAGAATACATACTAAAAACAAAAGAATACACAGAAAATTACAAACTGATGAATCCTCCAAAACTGTACAGAAATCATGTAGCAGTAACCCTAACCCTAAAACTGATCACAAATTCATTTTATCATCCAAACATTAGATTGTTTATATGGTCAATTCCAACATCTGAAATCGGATCAATTGGTTTCCCCATTCCATCTGGCAGACTTAGTATCCCATCTCTACTATATTCATCTACAAAACAAAAGTAAATAAATGTTTAATAAAAGAAATAAAATTAACAAATAATTTATTTTTTATTTTAATTACTTACCATAGATTGTGTTGAGTGAAGTGGGAGGAGGCGTGGACAAGAAATTCAAGCCTAAATATAAAACCATTGCTAAAATCACAGAGACAATTAAGAAGGATGGAACTGCTAATGCCCAATACCTGCATTTATCAATATATCCAATTAAAATGATTTTAAAATTACTAATCAACCCAACAATAATTCTACATTCACTAAATAATCCACTTCTCTTTCACTAACTCTCTCAACGACATTTAGGACCCATATGATTTTGCGTGAGTCAAATACAAAATGAGAGTTAGTAGAAAAGTTAGTGGATTATTTAGTGGGTATAGCTCCACTCTGTAACTAAATACCTACTTAATTATTTAGGCAGAATTACATGTGAACTTCAAAATGTCATGTATACCCTCAAAAAAGTGGAATATCCTAAATACCCTTACAAGAAATGAAAATATATTACATACCCTTCCTCACCTATTTATTTTCAAATGAATGCCTATTAAACTACCTTATCTATTCATGAATAAATAAAAGATAATGAAACAAGGATGATTTTGAAATCTTTTGAAGAAAATATGGAATAAAGGGGCGTACATGACATTTTTTATGCTTTTTAGGGGCATCCATGATATTTCCTATAGTTTGTAGGTGTATTCACGACGTTTCTCATTTTGCAGGCACATACACGACATTTGAGATTTTGCAGGGATACACATGAAATTGTGCATAATTAAAAAAAACATGTATCTTATTTGAATATCAAAATTAGTGAATTTTCCGACGGAAAATTAAATTGACAGTAAAGGAATATAAAAGAAGTATGTTTGCAACTATTTAGATAGAGAAAAATAACATACTTGCTAGGATAATAAGTGAACCCCAAAGAATGCAGCCAAGGTTCTGGCGTATATGCCCACACCAGATATATCACTATAATACAAAAATAAGTCATCATCAAATCTAGATCAATTACAAATTTACAACAATTAAGGATAAATCAAAATCCCAATCAGAGAGAAATTAGATGTCACAGAAATCTAACAGTAACAACTGGATGACACAAATTCTTCCAAGAAGTAAAAGGGAACATGATTTATTTCTACCTGAGGAAATGACCGTGGTGATGGATCCGACGAAGCCGTAGACCTCCGACGGTTTGGGCCCGGCGAACTCCGATCTCGACGCCGCATTGTCGGTCGATCTGAAGGGGTTATTACGATCGGAGGAACGGCGGAGGAGGCTGAGGGTCCGCCGGGGACTGTTCACCACCAGCCGTGATTCTTCCATTGTAATATTGCCGAGGTGGGAGAATGGAGAAGAAATTCAGGAATTCAAATATTGGTTCCGAGTGATCTTTTGATGAGTTTTTAGAACTGTGGTTTTGTTTTCCTTGTAAATTCGGAATTGGAATCTCGGATTTGTGATGAACTCAATATCTAGTTGCGAGAAATCGGGAATTGGAATCCCGCGTTATAAGAACCCAATTGTGACTTGTGAGTCGTATAAATAATAAATAAACCAGGTTCTATAGACGGGAGCACGACTTGTCACGTCATATGAGATACACCGGGTCGTGTAAAGACCCACATATTAGAGATTGGTCTACGGTATGCCGAGTCTATTTATTCCTTCGATATACAAACGATCATCCATCGTTCTCATTTCTCAAATCTCAACTGCCATTTCTCTCTCTCTCTCTCTCTCTCTCTCTCTCTCTCTATATATATATATATCGATTGATCAATTCTTGATTGAAATTTGATCGGACAGCAATGGCGTTCAAAGGTATCTATCTAATTGTCTTATCTCGATTAGAAAATCCGATTCATGTTAATTTTTGAACAATCAAGCTGATTAATTTCGCGTTATTTTGTTTCTTTTAAGATTTTATTCTTGCGTTGGATTTTGAGTTTCTTCCAGTTTCCTGTATTGATGTTTTTGGTTAAATTCGTTTTCTTTAGTTATAATATGACGTGTATTCTATAGAAATTCGATGAAAATCTGAGAAAGTTACTCCCTTTCTTGAATTTTTTATTCAGTAGAATTCAGTTGAAGAATCCCAGTCTGATATAATCAATTCTTCATTTCTTCTCAGCTATAATATGATATTTCCGCATTTCTAATTTTGATTGCACGATATAATCAATTTGTACCAACCAAATGCTGGTTTAACCACCATTATCATTTCTATTGTTTTTCAAGACTCAATTTTGTCTAATTGAACAGTAAAAAATAAGTCCTAATTATTCATGCATAATTACATCATTGGAGATCAATTGTGCACATAACCCTAAGATTAATGATGGCGAGATTTTTGTTTGAAACAATTTGGATGTTAAATTCTTTTGAAATTTCTTTGATGATAATTACTTTATTTCAGGATTAATGATGGTGAGATTTCTTCTGCAGATCAAAAGCCAAAATTGTGAATTTTGCCCCTTCAGAATCCTGGTATTTAGGCGGATCATAATTTTCAAGGTAAAAATATTAAGAAATTTACAACAGTGTGTGATATAATATTGCTATATAATTAAAATAAGTAGTTTGACTTGATTGTTGGTATTAAAATAGATTGGGTATTTTTACAATGTGATCCCTCTTGAATTCTGTTTGCTCCTAATGAATTTTTGAGGCCGCTAAGCTCTAGAAACCTAATAATCCAGTTCTCCTATTAATGAAAAATCGGAGTTCAGTTCTTGGTTTTTTAGTTTCATATATTCAAGAAATATGAGAAATTTAGTTAAAAATTAGGAACTCAAACCCTGGGATTTTGATGGTGCTTAGCTGTTCTAGAAAAACTAGGAATTCAAATTCAAATTTCTATATGATTACAAATTCAGATTCAGAACATGGAAACATCAATCCGTTACGTGGAACTAGGCTAACATGAGACGTGGAAAACTATCCAAATTCTCCTATCATGAATATCAAAAGTAATTTTCTGTGCTACAAAGTGTCCTTTTCCATTGTCTTTCCTTTCAAACTTCTCACAGAATGTGCCTAATTTAAGTATGTGGAATTGAATTCACTATTTGAGTTTTCAATAATATATTATAACATAGGGTGTATGATATTTCACATGTTATGTACGATATTCATGATATTTTCATCTTGTAGGCTAATGCGATGGTTTGTGATTGGTGATAGAGAAACACGTCATCCTCATGATCCTAATAGATGCTCTTATGTGTGAATATCTATAGTTAAGTCACAACAAACTTGTGAGTACATTCAATTATAAAAAGAACTTTCATTTGCTATTTGTCTTGATCAGTTAATGTATTATATGTGTAACTAACTAAAGTCTAATATATTGGTGGAAATTGAATTAAGTTTGTGGATGAAAAGAAAAGTTAAAAATGAAGTTGTGGATTTAATCATTGTCAGAATGACTGGCACAAAAAACTTTAGTTATTATTGAAAGAGATAAAAATGATAGAGAATAATAATATAGGACATTTCCAAAAATTATGGTACATTTGTATTAAAAAGTGAATGATTCTTGTTGAAAGAGATACTAGTGGTACCATTAAATAGGATTTCTATTTAAGTTAAAGATGAAACAAGTGTGAAAAATGTACAACTTTGTTCACCATTTGATTTCATTATCATGCCTATACAAATAAAACTATGTTGACGAATTTCTTGTAGATTTAATTTATATATGATGCGGTAGATAATCACTAATTATCTATTGTTTTTTACAGACACCAACAATGGTTGAGATCTACAACGAGATGCACAAACACAACGAACTAATGCCTGGGTGACAGAATGGAGACCACTGCTCGTGGGATTCAACCCGGCTGTTTTTTTCTTTTTCTTTTCTTTGTTATTGTTTTGATTAAGTTGTATCTTAATTAGTATTAATGGCACTATTTATTTTGTTACTTAATGCAATTTGCACGAAGGATGCTAAGTCTACCACAATTACTCAAAAAAAAAAACACAGGCATGAGCATAATTGAAGAAATGAACCATGATTATTTGGTTTTGAAGCACAGAAGGGGTGGGATTCCATCCAATATTAAATTGGTTTTTAGTCGAACTGAATTGAGTTGGGAATTTTGCTTAGTTATTAATTTAATATGTTAAATTACAACTATAGTTTAATCTCGTAATTAATTATCATTATAGGTTAAGCTAAAAAATATTTTTCTATTATAACTAGTTTCTGAAATATCAATATTATATTCGTAGCTTCGTGTGATTTCATCAACCACCTTATTTTCACAATTCCATACAATTTCATGTAGCTTCTTGCATTCATAGCTTCTTGACATTCATTTTTCAGATTTTTGTAGTTCTTCGTTTTTCAGTATCACATATTTCAAGAAAAAACAGAATTTATTTAAAAATCAGGAATTCAAACCCTGGGATTTTGATGGTGTTTAGCTGTTCTAGAAAAACTAGAATTCAACTTTTGATTAAAAATCCGGATTCAAAACATGGAAACATCAATCTGTTAAGTGGAACTAGACTAGCATGAGAGGTGGAATGTTTTCCATGGAAGGGCCATTTTGAAAAGTTTCTATCAAAAGTCATTTCCTATGCATGGTAAAACATTTGAACCCTAATTCCAATGAGAATTAACAATCCTTGATCTAACATTGTGATTTTTCTCTTAACAAAGTGTCCTTTTCCATTGTCTTTTCTTTAAAACTTCTCTCAGAAAGTCCCCAATTTAAATATGTGGAATTGAATTCACTATTTGAGTTTTCATTAAATATGCCAAGGATATATGACAGTTCACATGTTATATATGATATTCATGTTATTTTTCATTTTGTAGGTTAATGTGATGTATTCTAACAGATATTCATGTTATCTATGATATATAATAAGTAGCACATCATCCTCATGATTCTAATAAATACTCTTATGTGTGAATATCTACAGTTAAGTCACAACAAACTTGTGAGTGCATCAACTATTAAAAGGTAACTTTCACTTGCTACTTATCTTGATTAGTTAATATATTCTATGTATAACTAATTAGAGTGTGATATTGGTGGACTATGTGCAACTAGTTAGAGTCTAAGATATTGGTGGAAATTGAATTAAGTTTGTGGTTGATGAAGAAAGATAACAAGGAAGTTGTGTATTTAATCATTGTCAGAATGACAGCTAAAAACAATTTTACTTGTTATTGAAAGATATAAAAATGATATAATACATACCCGGAAATAAAATTTCTAAACATTATGGTATATAATTTATGTGAATGAGTGAATGATATTTGTTGAAAGAGATATTAGTGACACAATTAATGAGAAGTCTATTAATTTCGAAGACTCGGCAAGTGTGAAAAATGTACGACTTAATTTATCATTTGATTTTATTATATGCAAATACAAATATGATTAGTATATTGTATCATGAGAATTTGTCGAATTTTCTGTACGGGCGTAAATCAAAATTGAGTTAAAAACAAACTTTAATTGCCAAAATTTGATTGTCAATCAAGTTTTCAATTTTTCTATAATGTGTCTACCTCGAGGCTTAAGTAATTTAATTAATTTATTCATACTTATGGGCAATTTTCACAAACACTCTGCTTCAAGCAAGAAAATTGGCCTGATATATGTGTTTCTCCTCACACATGCTTAACAATCTTCTCTACTTTCTCTATTGAAATTTTTGGTGACTTTGGATTCTTTTTGTACTTATTTTCTACTCTTCAATTGAAAACACTTTAATGGAGGATTGCTAGCAATAGCACCAAATTCCATTTGAATAGTGAAAAAAGATATCATAATTGTTCAATTGGTTGACATCGATTACTACTATAATTTATTTTGATAATGTTATTTAAACATGCTGATCCAAATGATGAGCCTGGTGATACTGGATGCATTATTTTACCTTTCTACTGGAGAGGATAGCACCTGTATATCATTTCATAATTGCAAATCATCTAGCTATCCTTCCTGATTCCTCTCTGATTTCTATCCGTGTAATTTGTTAGTGATTGATTTGATTTAGGGATGATTAGCTATAATTAAGGGATTGATTAGTGATTTGATTAGCTATAATTAAGGGCTTGATTAGGGTAGCTGTTTGGTAGAGATCTCTATAAATAAAGCGTGTCTCTGTAATGGAAAATATAATTCAACAATATCAAATAACAAATAACTTCCTCTTATCATTCATATTTTGTCATGGCATCAGAGCCAAAGAAAGAGCACACGCTCATCTGATCCTTCTTCTTCTTCTTCTTTTTTTTTTCTCTTTTCTTTTGCTCTATTTTGAAACTCCAAGTCAATCTCTCTTATCCACCTCTGTTACTTCTCTACTCCCCAATTCCAGCATACAAATCTTATTTGGCCGCCATCTTTCATTACACAAAATGGTTTCGCAAACCTCAAATAACACCGCTTCTGAAAATCTCGAGCAAATCCTGACCTTCAAATTAGTTACCTTTTCCCATCAAGTCCCAATCAAATTGGATAATACAAATTACCTAATATGGCGCTCACAGATTATGCCTACCTTACGTGGTCACAATCTCCTCCAATACCTCAAACCATTCAAAGCCGACGAATCCTCAACCAGTCTCGAAGATTGGCAAGCTCAAGATGCATTACTTCTTGCTTGGCTATTATCCTCTCTGTCTCCTGAGATTATTGGGCAAGTTACACAGTGTGACACCACTGCCGAGGTATGGGACATTCTTCAGAAAACATATTCCTCCGTTTCTCTAGCCGGCATCATGCAATTACGCAAACAATTGCAAAGTATATCTAAAAATAATATGTCGTGTAGTGAATACTTTCAAAAGCTAAAATCTGTGGCGGCTCAAATGAGTTTTGTCGGGGCTCCTGTCTCTGAGCAAGAGATGGTTTTGATTACATTGGATGGACTCGGAAGTGACTTTGAGTCTTCCGTTATGGCCATAACCTCACGGACTGATTTTATATCTCTTGCTGACCTTCATGGCATTTTACTGAGCCATGAACAACGAATTAAAAATGCTCTCTCCCAACCACAAGCCCTGATCACATCAACCTCCAATAGCCAATATCTAATTCCATATGCCACCAATAATCCTCGACCTCCTCTTCTTCCCACTCCTCACAATCAACATACGCATCAACAAAAGAATTTCACCAACAACCGTCGCCCGAAAGGAAAAGGTAGAAACAACTACAACTGCAACAACAACAATTATCAATTTGCGGGTGTTGAATGTCAAATCTGTCATCGCCGAAATCACACGGCTGATAGATGTTGGTACCGAGTTCCCGCTTCGCCTAATCAGAATCAACCTCCCGTGCCTCGGCCACCACATCCAGCTTCCTACCTGACGCAACACTTCTCCTCTCCCTCCTCTGACTGGTTTTTAGACTCGGGTTCTACGTATCACCTCACTCCTGATATCAACAACTTGAGCTCTCATGCACATTACACCGGGAATGATCAAGTACATGTCGGGAATGGTGCCGGATTACACATCCAGCACACAGGTTCATCTACAATCCCTTCTCTTTTAAAACCCTTACAACTTAATAATGTTCTGCATGTACCTCAAATAACACAGAAATTACTAAGTATATCTCAACTCACACTTGATAATAATATTATTGTGGAATTCTCACGTTTTGGTTGTTTTATTAAGGATCTTCGCACCAAGGATATCTTCATCAAGGCCAATCTAACTAATGGATTGTATTCTATACCATTTACTCGCACAACGAATCAGTTTTCTTCACCCCCTTTTGCATTTCTTAGTGAAAGACAATCTCCTACTCTTTGGCATCGAAGACTTGGACACTCTTCTACCGATTTTGTTTTTGCCTTAGCTAGAAATAATAAAATTTCAATTTCTTCCAATAAATTTGTTCCTTGCATTGATTGTTGTAAAGGAAAAAGTCATAAATTGCCTTTTAAATTAAATAATTTTAGAGCTTCCAAACCTCTTGAACTTATTCATTGTGATGTGTGGGGACCATCCCCAGTTAAATCAATCAATGGTTATAATTATTATATTAGTTTTGTTGATGATTTCTCACGTTTTACATGGATATTTTTCTTGCATAAAAAGTCAGATGTACGCCATCTTTTCTCTCTTTTTAAAGCTCAAACTGAAAACTTGCTCTCCACTACAATCAAGCGCATGCAAACGGACGGTGGTTCTGAGTTCTTTTTGTCGAAGGACTATCCGGAAATTTTGCATCAAACTTCTTGTCCTTACTCACCCGAACAAAATGGTGTGGTAGAACGCAAGCATCAGCACATTGTGGAGCTTGGTCTCTCCATCATCTCTCAAGCTACAATACCTTTGAAATATTGGGCCCAAATCTTTCAAAGCACGGTTTTTATAATAAATAGACTTCCTCTTCTTAACAATCATTCCATTTCTCCATTTGAATTATTATTTCATAAATCTCCTGATTACAAGTTTCTAAAATCAATTGGTTGTTTATGTTTTCCTTATTTGAGACCGTACAATACTAACAAACTTCAATTTAGATCTTCTCCTTGTGTATTTTTAGGTTATTGTCATAATCAAAAGGGCTACCGATGTCTCGATTTAGCTACGGATCGAATGTACACAAGTCGTCACGTGGTGTTTCATGAAGATGCTTTTCCGTTTAAAACTTTGATGCAACGCGAGTCGTCTCTCACCAGCTTACCTTCTCATTCAACTTGTCCACTCTCTGTGTTGCTTCCATCTGAGCCGATTCATCATGCACCTCAACCACAACACTCTTCCTCTTCTCCTCGTGCCTCCTCCTCTTCTGTTGACTCAATGCCTTCCACTCAGTCTTCACCGACAACTATTGAAAATTCAGCCACCGCCTCATCCTCTTCTGACCAAACCTCTAACCCACCAACCACTCTTCCTACCCATAGTATGGTAACTCGGAGTAAAACAAACTCTTGCAAACCTAAGGTCTTCAACGAGTATACTACACTCATTGCTTCTAAACATCCACTACAATCCACTTGTGAAGAGTTTGAACCAACATGCTATTCCACCGCTCAGAAAAATCCCAATTGGCGAGAGGCTATGGCTTCTGAAATTAATGCTCTCATGGATAACGGAACTTGGACTTTGGTTCCTCGCTCTTCAAGACTCAATATCATCAAATGTAAATGGGTTTATCGCTTGAAAAGGAAACCTGATGGCTCCATAGACCGATACAAGGCTAGACTTGTTGCGAAAGGATACACTCAACAAGAAGGCATCGATTATGACGAAACATTCTCTCCGGTTGTCAAGCCTACCACGATCAGGTTAATCATCTCCATAGCTGTGTCCATGAATTGGTCAATACGCCAATTAGATGTCAATAATGCCTTTTTGCATGGTGATCTCCACGAAATAGTTTATATGGAACAACCGCAAGGTTTCATCAACAATAATTTCCCCAATCATGTTTGCTTACTCAAAAAGGCATTATATGGACTAAAACAAGCCCCAAGAGCTTGGTTTTCCAAACTTAGTTCATCCTTACATCAATTAGGTTTTATTGGCTCTCTATCTGACACATCTCTTTTTATTCGTAAAAACTCTCAATCCATCACTATTATGCTCATTTATGTTGATGATATTATAATTACAGGAGATAATCCCACACTCATTCAACAAACAATTAATCAGTTAAATTCTCAATTTGCTCTTAAAGATTTAGGTCCTCTTCACTATTTTCTTGGTATTAATTGTAGGTCCACAAGCGCAGGACTGCAGTTGACGCAATCACAGTACATTCATTCTCTTCTCCTCAAATCGAAAATGGACGGGGCCAAGGCGTGCACGACACCTATAGCTGCTGGAGATCAAATATCCAAGCATCATGGTGAGCCGCTCAAGGATCCGACCCTTTATAGAAGCATCGTAGGTGGTTTACAATATGCCACCCTCAGTCGCCCCGACATCGCTTACGCCGTCAACAAAGCAAGCCAATTTCTTCATGCTCCAACCGAAACTCATTGGTCCTTAGTTAAAAGGATCTTACGTTATCTCAAAGGAACGATAAACCATGGCCTCACCATTCAAAGATCTTCTAATATGTCCCTTCACCTATATTCCGATGCGGATTGGGCTGGATGTCCGGATGATCGCCGCTCCACAACCGGCTATTGTGTTTATTTAGGACCAAATTTAATCTCTTGGTCCTCAAAGAAACAACCCACCGTATCCCGTTCAAGTACAGAAGCTGAATATAAAGCCATGGCTATGGCTGCCGCGGAAATCATGTTCCTGAATTATATACTCTCCGAGCTATCCATAAAACCGTCTTCTCCTCCTACTCTATATTGTGATAATATCGGCGCAACTTATCTCGCTTCAAACCCAGTTTTTCACGCACGAACTAAACATATCGAAATCGACTATCATTTCATTCGTGAACAAGTTCAACAACGGCAACTCATTGTGCGGTTCTTATGCTCACAAGACCAATTAGCGGATATCTTTACGAAAGGATTATCTGTCAAACGGTTTCACTTGCTCAAAAACAAGCTCACGGTGCTGGACACCCCCGTTTCGCTTGCGGGGGGCTGATACTGGATGCATTATTTTACCTTTCTACTGGAGAGGATAGCACCTGTATATCATTTCATAATTGCAAATCATCTAGCTATCCTTCCTGATTCCTCTCTGATTTCTATCCGTGTAATTTGTTAGTGATTGATTTGATTTAGGGATGATTAGCTATAATTAAGGGATTGATTAGTGATTTGATTAGCTATAATTAAGGGCTTGATTAGGGTAGCTGTTTGGTAGAGATCTCTATAAATAAAGCGTGTCTCTGTAATGGAAAATACAATTCAACAATATCAAATAACAAATAACTTCCTCTTATCATTCATATTTTGTCACCTGGTGGTAGGCTGGATCTCATGATTTTCTCAAGAATAATTATTACTAATAATTATGATAATGATGATTAATTAATTAATTATTAATTAATAATAAGTTTTTGGTGTAGTTTCAAGCTTTTGGAGATGGTGTGCAAATAAATCCTTAAATATTACTGTTTTTTTAGTTGAAAATATTTTCTTACGACATATTAACTTTGCTAATTGTTTGCCTTTTTCTAATATTTACAACACCCAGTGAGAACAAAGCACTCTAGGGTTAGTTGTTTAATCGTACTTTATTTTTAAACCCAAATTTGTCACATTAAGCTTGATATAATTAACCCAGATTCACTTAATTTTAGGTTAATTATACAATAGCTAAAAACAAGGACCTTTTATTTGGAAGAGCATCAAGAAATGAGTCACTCTGTCAGTGTTAGGCCTGAAGACAAACTAACTAATTTTAGGTTAATTGCAAGAGTATGTTAAACAAACTAATTAATTGCATTATCATTTATATGTTTTCATATGAATTATTGAATTGTGATTTTTTTATGTAAGAAAGGCTGAAGAGATGAGATCTGAGAGGGATACAACAATAGAGGAACTTTTAGCATGTTAAATGAGCGATGAGCAATTTTTTTTTTTGTAGAGAGAGTTCATATGTCCCCCAATTATATTCAAAGAAGATTGGATTTGTCAAGTATTGACCACAACATTTGGGTTAGTCGGGTAGTACCTTACTACTCTACTAGAGGTGGTTTGAGAGCGATGAGCAATTAATTATTTTTTATAGCATGTTTTTGATGGAGATTAGAGAGCTATTTCTTCTTATTGTTTCTTTAGCCAATGTAAAATCTCAATTTGGTTCTTTTTAGTACATGAATGGTAATAAAATAGTTTGAGCAATTTGAATGTTGTTTAATAACTTATACCTTGAATCTTGTTGTTACAGGCAGCAAGAAGTTTCGGCTAATTCAAAAAAGGAGAAAAAGTTTGAGCTGTTATGAATACTCTAGAATCACAAGATGTCAATATACATCAAACCTTGAACTTCCAATTTACACTAATGATTTTATATATTAATTAACTCTCTTTTAATTCTTTTTAATATGACCACCACTAGATTAGCCTAGTGGTCATGGTAGCAACCCATCTATTCATAGGTGAGGGGTTCGAATCTCGCGTATAGTAGAATTGATTTAAAAATTTAGATGAAGACATATGAACCCATCTAAATGAGAACAAATATCAAACGATCGCTTGTAGTTCTCTTTCAAAAAAAAAAAATTCTTTTTAATATGAAGGGGTTTTTCTCACCCTATAAATAGATCGTTGTAATATAAGAGATAATACAATTGAATAAAAAGATTACTCTCTCCATTTTTTTTCTTTTTATCTATCTCTTTATTTAGTTATTTTATAACATATTATCAGCACGAAACTATCACTTTAGTAAATGTAGAATTTCAGCTGAAAATCGGTTTGGCATCCGTATCAAGCAAAACACTGAGTGTATATCTAAATATGCACTGACAATAATTACATCAAACACATACTTGATATAAGAAAAAAGAAATTCTTTTTTTTTCTTCATTATTTATTTGATATTATCACACTATTGTTATTTTATAGTTTTATCAAATTTGTTGATGCACCTAAAGTCGCAATAATTTTTATGCACCCGAAGTTACAATATTATTTTTATTAATACACTTGAAGTTACAACATCTTGACTAATTACACTAGAATTGTCAAGATTTTTTTTATTATTGATGCACCAAGAGTTGCTTGATTATTAGAATGCACCTGAAGTTGCAAGATTACAAATACGTAAATGAATATGATTATGCCAAATCAAAGATTAGCACTTTATCGAAAAATTAGTGAAAAGATTAAAAAAATATATATATGTTAAAAAAAATCCTTTACATTTTATTTGCTCTGAAAGTAACAATGAAGAGAATAACGTTTTATGATATATTCAAAAATAATATCATGTGTGTACTGTGCTAAGCAAAACAATAAGTTGAAAGAAAAAAATTATAAATCTCGTGTAATTTCCTGAGGGAGGTTCTTCCATTGTGATGCGGAGGGACAAAGGGGAGGAGAGAGGTTAGAGAAATCCAAGAATTCCAATATTTGTTCGGAATGTCCAAAAATTCTGTCTTATGCTGAGTTTTAGAATTGTGGCTTTGTTCTCCTAGTAAATTTGGAATTTGGATCTTGGATTGTAATAAACTAAAGAAATCGGGAATTGGAATCCCGAGTTTTAAAGAATATAATCCCGAGTTGTAATAAATTATGTTACGCGTATATTTCAAAACCCCAAATGTATCGTATATGATACCGTACTGGATACCGATACCCGTATCGGACATGCCACATGGTATATCTTCATATTTTATTCTAAAACAATAACGGATACTTCACACATACTCCCGTATCTGCATTAAATACTTCTAACAAATATTCTTAAAACGTATGATAAAATATATAAAATCAATAAAATAAGATTAAGATATTTGATTACTTAACTAACGATAACAAATTGTAATATTATGCATCAAGATATTTCTATAATAACAAATTTTTAATGTCTCCTATATAAAAATATAATATCTAAATTTATACAAAATTAATTAAATATATAAAATATAATTTATAAATAATAAAATAATATATAAAATTGTTGTATCCGTATCCTAACTTTTTTTTAGATTTGCTGTATCGCCATATTTCGGATACGATACCCATATCCGTGCAACAACATAGGCAATAAACTAGGTTTTGAATCTTGTAAGGGGAACGGGATTAGAGGTGGCAAATGAGTGGGTTGGGTCGGGTTCGGGTCGGGTCGTTCGGGTTAGGGTCGTTCGGGTTTTGGATCATTCGGGTCAGGGGTCATTAGGGTTTCGGGTTGTTCGGGTCTTGGGTCGTTCGGGTCTCGGGTTATTCGGGTTTCGGGTCTTTCGGGTCTCAGGTCAGGCGGGTTCAGGTTACGGGTCAATCAGGTTACGGGTTATTCAGGCCTAAGTTTCGGGTAATTCGGGTCTAAGTTTCGGGTAATTCGGGTATAGGGTCAATTTGGTTACAGGTCATTTAATTCTAAGTTTTGAATATTTAGGGTTAGTGTTTCTGATTGTTCTAATTTGTATTACGAATCATTGAAGTGTTTTAGTTCAATAAAATCATTATTACATATCAATCGGGTCCTTATATTTGGTTAGTCAAATTTTTGTTTTACTTTTGGTTCATTTTGGATTGTATGTGTAATGCTAACTAGTTATTATTAGCTTTGACTTTATCAAGTGTGGGTTTATAAACAATTGTTAAAGTATATTTATGTCTTAGAAAACCATATTATACATGAGTATTATAAAATATTATATTACTCTCTAAAATAGTATAATGACATTATAAAAAATATAATAATATATTATAAAATAATATATAATATCAATATATCATTCAGGTTCGGATAATCGGGCAGGTCATTCGGGTTCGGGTCATTCGGGTCTCGGGTTATTCGGGTTTCAAGTCGTTCAAGTCTCGGATATTTCGGGTCTCGGGTCGTTCGGGTTTCGGGTCATCTGGGTTCGGGTTGGGTCAGGTTTCGGGTCGTTGACTTGTCAATATTTTCGGGTGGGGTCGGGTTTGGGTTCGGGTTGGACGGGCGGGTTTTTTGGGTCGGGTCAGATTTTGCCACCTCTAGATGGGATTAGGGGGTAAACAGGTCGGATATTATCGCTCTAACCCATGCCCGTATCCTCAAAAATTTGTATCCGAATCAAATAATTTGTATCTGGTCGGATACGGATACAGATAGTTTTATTCGGATACATATACAGATTCGGTAATTAAATTTGGCTCCCGGATACGCATAATATCCAAATCTGGATAATTTGTTATTTATATATAGGATACAGATATTTGATTTTTTTTTATCATATTTAGATATGGATATTATCCATATATATCCATATTAATATTTTGTTGCTAATTTCTTTATCCATATCAATATTAATATTTTGTTGCTATTTCTTCAAACTTGTTCTTATAAATTGCTATATTTTTTTAAGTTTACCATCATAAATAATGAAATATTAAAAAAAAATACGATCTATTTGCATTTGAATATATCCATTTAAATATCCCAAATGAATTTGTATGTATTTGTATCCACTAATATCTGAACCGTATTAGTATCTGTATATCTATATTCGAACTGAATCTATATCCCGGAGTTATCTGTATTCATATTCGAGAGAGTAAAACGGATACGAATATAGTATAATCACTATCGGAACCTTACCCGAACCGTTTACTTCTCTAGATGGGATGCGATGTAGGAATCCAATTAAAATTTATTTGAAAAGGAAAGAAATCTGAAATTTATTTGAAGGAGAAAAAAAAATCAGAAATTTGAATCTCACTATAATAAAAACAATCTACCTTTCCCTCTTTTATTGGCAGATAGCTAGAAATCTCAATATCCTTTAAAACATCCCCATCATGCCTTGAAAGAGAAAATCAAGCGTTTCCCTCTTATATACTATGAAGTTTGAAGTGAAGTGAAGCTTTGATAAAAATGCAAAAACAGGTAATTTCACTCTTTCCAAAGCCCTATTATTCTCTTGACAATTGGAACCGCTTGGTTCAATCAAACACAAAAGATGGTTTCTTCTCAAAAGCCCTTCATCTCTATTCCTCCATGTTAAACTCAGGCCTCCATGGAAACTCCTTCACATTTCCTTTCGTTTTCAAATCTTGCGCCAATCTTGGTTTGTTAAATCACGGTAAAAAGATTCATGGACAAACTGTTTTATTGGGTTTTCATTCGAATGTTTTCGTTCAGACTTCTCTGATTGATATGTATGCAAAATGTGATGGTGTGTTGGATGCAAGAAAGGTGTTTGATGAAATGTGTGAGAGGAATTTGGTTTCTTGGAATTGTATGATTTGTGGTTATGTTAAACAAAATCAATTGGAAAAGGGGATTGAGTTGTTTAATGAGATGCGTAAATTAGGGTTTAGTGCCAGTGCTGGTACGATTGTGAGCCTTCTTTATGGTTTTAACAAATTTACTTTGGATTTAAAACATGGGCTTTCTATTTATGCTTGTGGGATAAAATCTGGTTTTGGTTTCAATTTGGAGGTTTGTAATTCAGTTCTTTCAATGTTTGTTCGATTTGGGTTGTTAGATGATGCTCAGATTATGTTTGATGAAATGACTCATAAATCGATTGTCACTTGGACTGCAATTTCTTGCGGATATGTACAAAAAGGAGACTATAACAAGGTTTTTGAATTATTTAATACCATGATTAAACTAGGTTTTAGACCTGATTATGTTTCTTCAATGAATCTAATTTCAGCTGGTGTACAATTAGGAAATTTACCTGTAGCTGGAAGTATTCATGCTCTAATTCTTCAATTTGGTTTTAATTCTGAAAGAGAGATTTTATCACCATTAATTAATTTATATGGCAAATGTGGTGATATTTTTTCATCTAAAGTCTTGTTTGATTTGGTGAGAAATAAAGATGTTTTTGTATGGACTTCCATGATTAGTGTCTATGTTCATAATGATCATAATAATGAAGCTTTTTCACTTTTTGAGAGTTTGTTGCGATCAAATGTGAAACCAAACTCAGCGACCATTTGTACAATTCTTCCTTATTGTGCAAGTATTGGTTCAATAGAAATGGGTAGAAAGATTGAGAATTACATAAAAGAAAACGGGTTTGAATCCGATTTGAAAATTCAAACTGGATTAATTAATATGCATTGTAAGTGTGGCAGTTTAGAAAAAGCAAGAGATATTTTTGAAGGAATTTTGAATAAAGATTTGACTGTTTGGAGTACCATGTTAAGTGGGTATGCTTGTCATGGTAAAGGAAAAGAAACACTTGATTTATTTCAAAAGTTGTTAACAGAGAATAAAATAAAGCCAGATGAAATTATTTTCACTCATGTTTTATCAGTGTGCAGCTATTGTGGATTATTAAATGAGGGTTTAAATTGGTTTGATAAAATGCAAAGTGAATTTGGTGTCAAACCAACTATCGAACACTTTATGTGCATGATTACTTTGTTAAGTAAGGCTGGACAATTAGATCTCGTTTTGGAGTTTATTAATAATATGCCTAGAAATTTGAGAAATCAAGCTTGGGGGCCGGTTTTTAGTGCCATGAGAGAGAATTGCGATATGAAATTTGGAGAGAGAGTCTTAAGGGAAGTAGAAAAATTAGAGATTGGAGATGGTGGAAATTATGTTTTAATGGCAAATGTGAAATCATTAATGGGGAAATGGAATGAGGCAAAAGAATTTAGGGGCTTGATTAGTGAAAGAGGATTGGTTAAGAAACCTGGATGGAGTAGGATTGGATTGAATTGAATGGGTAATATGAACATTTATTTAGTTTGTGTACTTGAAAGTTTAGTTGTACTTAGGCGGAAGAAATTAATAGTGTAGGGATTTCACTGTAATCTTACTACTAATTATCCAAAACAAATTAACATTATTGAGTAGTTTTGTAATTGCATCTTCTAGTGTTATGATCAGTATATAGACAGGTTCCCTTTTTTAACATGCCCTTATTGTTCTTACAACAAAACCTAAACTCAACCCACTCATTAATAATCCATGTATACTTCGGGGCTGTTTGGATTGTCGCATTTTGTAACATCATGAAGAAGCTGAAATATCTATGAGTTGTAGTGCAGTTTCTAGTGTTTATATGTAAGAAGTTTAGATTAAGCTATTTATGGTTTGAAAAAAGGTGATTCTATCATGGGGGTGGGGGCTAAAACCCTAGCGCCCTACCCCCATCTTAGGCCATTCGACGGCGATCCTCCTCTCTCAGTCCCTCTATTTCCGGTCTTCTCTCGCCTCTATAGTTTCTCCTCTTTCTTTTCTCTTTTGCTCTTTCGCTATGGCATTTACTCACACCGCCAAAACTCGTAAGTGCCTGAACATCAGCCTTCTCTTCTTTCTGCTCTTGCACTACAACCTTAGATGGCGGCCTGCACTTTCTCCTTCATGCCTCTCTCTTTTATAGCACTGATGGGTCGCAATACATATCAATAATTGCAATATATTAAATACTTATTTCTGTATGAATCAAGTCTATCAAAGACAATAAATAAAAAACAATATATAGAAATATATTCATATTATGTTGGACCAAACAAGGACTAACCATTAGTTGGACCAAAACAATTATCATATTCATATTATGTTAGACCAACCGGAATTAAAATAATTATCATTTGTTGACCATGGAACCAAATGACTAGATTGTAATAATGATGATCCAAGAGGAGAATAAAATGATCAGATTAAGATCTACATCAACTTGATAGATTCTTACGTACAATTAAACATTCTTAGATTCAATTTAAAGGTTGTACTAACCATTAGTCATCTTCATTACAATCATTCGTCAACAACATTCTCACCTTTTCAAGAGGAAATCAAAACAGAAAAATACAAGTTGTGTTACAAAGATGAGCTTGATGATTTAATGATACCAACAAGATTATTAAAGTCATCAATTGATCAACTGATTACAACCAAGAACATGATAAGGTGTCGTTCATAAATCATTAATCATCAGAGTAAACTTTAATCTTCACAATCATAGAAGATAGGAGTGGTATGCGCATTTCCATTTGTCGCCACAAACCCACCCTCTGAAACACCAGATAATTGATCTAACGATTCAGATCTTTCATGCCTTCATGTACAAAGATAAGGAAAGATAATTAGAATGAAAGCCTCAAGGACACCCTAGAATTATTTTAATTGCAAATTTGTGAAATCATATTCCAACTTGGCCCAAATCAAGTCATTGTTAACTACGAAATGATAATAGTTGATGTATTTGCAGCATTTAACTCAAAATGACAAATTTTAATATACAATTGAAAAGCTTAAACTATCAATTGTGTTTATAAAAAAAATAATTCTTATGAGGATAGCAGTTTTTTTGTTCATAAATTGATATAGAAGAAAATCATATCACTACTAAAGAAAATAAAATTTCATCTATTTTGTAAAATGACCATAAATATAGATGAAATGCATCGTATTTACATGCTCATTTTGAAAATCAATAGTTGGACACTAATCTAGAATGGCTTATTTACATGATGAATTTGGCATTTTGAGGCCTACTTGTATATTTCAATTTTTTTAAGCTCCAACTGTATTAGACAGAGTTAACTATATAACTTTCAACGTAATGGTACTGATATACATAGACAAACATAGCACTTACCTATAATGTTGGACCGATGAAGTGGGACCAATCATGATTTCATCCGCAAACTTCACTAGGCGCTCAACAATTGGCCAAACCTCATTAATAAGATCAGGACGTTCACTCCTGAGAGCATCAACACACCATATGCCAATCTTGGCAAGCTCCTCTGCGTGATGAAGAGGCCACTCTCCAGCGGACTCATCGATGATTGTGCACAAATTATCATTTTTAATTGTCTCTTCGACAATTTTACTAATGTTTAAGTGAGACTTTCCTGTTAGAAGGTGAAGTATGAAGATGCCGAAGGAGTACACATCGGATTCCAGTGTTATTTCTTCGGTCGTGAAATATTCCGGATCTATGTATGCAAGTGTTCTTGTAGGGTCTGAATTAGTTATGTTTGTATCTACTTGTTTTATGAGGCCAAAATCACTAAGCTTACGCGTAAAGTTGGCATCAAGTAAAATATTGTCAGGCCTGAGATCTCCGTGTATTATTGGGTTTGGTTTATTTGAATGCAAAAAGATAAGTGCAGCACAAATATCACCTATTATGCGAATACGAATATCCCACGGAAGAGGCATGGTGTTACCTTGATGATTCAAATAGTTAAGAAGACTCTTCCCTGATATGAACTCATAAACAAGAGCAGGAGGCTCTGAACATGCTCCCATGAAGTTAACTAGGTTCGGATGTCTTATTGTACCAAGAATAACTACCTGCAATTGCAATAGTTAGACTTCATTAATTGCTTCCTATTGCGAGTGTGAATTCTATGAAAGAGAAAAAAAAACAATACACCACTTTGCAACACAAAATTATACCTCTTGCTGTGACAGAGGTAAGCTTGGTTTGCTTTGAGATTTGAATATCTTTATTGCCACTACTGTGCCGCGAAAAATGCCCTTATACACACATTTAGATTGGCCTTCTCCAATTTTTAGCGAATCATTAAAATTTTGAGTTGCTTGTTCAAGGTTTTGGAAGGTGAACGTAGTGCTTAGTGCTTTGTTCTGCTTGAGTTCATCAATCTCTTGAAGTAGACGATCAATCTCTTGCTTATTCATCTTTGTTTGTTCAATCTGCCAAAATAAATATGATTCACAAATATTATTTGAAGGACGGATAGTGACAATTTCTCATTTAGCATGGAAGGGCAAAAGAAACTAAAAATACCTGAAATAGCCAAGAGATCCATTTTTTTTATTGGATCGGATGTAAATCCAAATTCAAAACAAATAATATTCTCATTAAGTTTTCTATTTAAGTTTTTCTGAAGCTTAAAAATGACAATTTTTTAACAAACATGATAAATAATGTGATGCACGAATAAAAAAAATAAGATATTCAATGAAAAGAAATATATCCCACATTATAACAGCTTAAATGAAAAGAATAAAAACTACTTTACGTAATTCTACAATATAAAATTTGTTTTCTAGATATTTTTATAAATGAATTGTCTAATTTTGTTTCTAGATGAATTAATGATTAGTTTCAATTTACAAGATCGATTAAAAATATTAAAGTAAGCAATAAAATAAAATAAGAATTGTTGGATTCGGGTATGAAACCGAATCCAACAAATTCATTAATTTAAATTTACTTTTTTTCATTTATTGAGGGTAAAGCAATAATTTCATCAGTTTCACATCAGAAATAACATTGTATGTAGGGGTGTTCATTCGGTTCGGTTTATTCGGTTACCGAACCGAACCGATCAATTTCAGTTAATTCGGTTCGGTTATTCGGTCAAATCGGTTCGATTCGGTTCGGTTCGGTTCGGTTCAAAATGTTGGTTATTCGGCTAATCCGGTTCGGTTCGGTTTTGGTTTCGAAGAAACCGAATAAACCGAACCGACCGAATTATATGTCAAGTTATTAATTTATAATGATTTGATCTTAATTTTTTGATTATGCATATTAATATTAATTAGTATGGTCATTGTTTAGTCTAAAAAATATTAATTTTGATGTAACCTTGTTTAGATTTCTTGTTAATTCGGTTCAAACCGAATAAACCGAAATAAAAAACGGTTTAGTTTCGGTTCAATTTTTATTCGGTTCGTTCGGTTCAAGTCTTGTTCGGTTCGGTTTACTTCGGTTTGGTCTTATTCGGTTCGGTTTGGACCGAACCGACCGACTGAACACCCCTAATTGTATGACATGATTATGAGTAAACAACCAATATTATTACCATTGAGAGCAGCTCTTTTTCAACATTTTCGCGTCGGCTATTCTCTTCTTTGTTCATATTCTTTAACTTTTCATTTTCCAAAAGGGCCTCAGCTGCGATCATCTCAGCATTACAAAAATTGTAGCATCTAAGGAAATAGTACACATATCAATTTAGCATAAACTTTTTATAGAAAATTTAACTTCAAATTGTAAGCTACTAATGCATTAGTATGGTCACCAAGTTATAGTTTACATTAATTTATAAAAATAATATTTTAGGTGAAAGAGTAAAACTACCTTGTGGCGACTAGCTTTACGTCCGTGTGATTAACATACCATATCTTACAAGACAGATTTGATTCCTCTTCGAAGACCTTTGAACTTTTACTGAAATCCAAAAGTAACTTTTAATGAAATTCAAAAGTAACTTTTATGTATTCAAAAGTAACCTTTATGTCACAATTAGGGGTGGGCATTCGATCGGTTCGGTTCAAACCGAACCGAATAAGAGCAAACCGATTTAAACCGAACCGACTAAATAATAGAACCGATATAAAACCCAACCGAATATATTAGAATTTATTATTAACAAAAATTATTATAAATTAAATTAAGAATATAACTGACTTATTAAATAATAATTATCTTATTTTAAATATGTTTTTTTATTTTAATATTCAAAATTTGAATAAAACTAAAAAAAATAAAAAAATTAATAACATAATTTGGTTCGGTTTATTTGGTTTTTCCAATTCAAAACCGAATCAAACCGAACTGATTAAACCAACTAATCTCAATTTTCAAACCGAACCGAATGACCCGAACCGATTAAACCGAATTCGACCGGTTCGGTTCGGTTCTCGAATAAACCGAACCGTTTGCCCACCGTTATGTTCAGCATAAAACCGGCTTTTTTAGAATAAAAACAAGAGAAAACCGCGAATATTTTCCACATCAGTTTTGTACTTCTATCTATTTGTGGGAGAAAAGTTTGTAGATAGAAGTCGAAACATGAGCGTGGTTATGATTTAGATTGGTATACCTCAGTGTAGATCCTCGAGTATCAGCAACAAATTTATTCATTCCGTGTTTGATTATTAGCTCCAATATTGATGCTTTATATTGTCCATATGCCTCAGGTAGCAATATCTCTGCTCTGAACTGGATACAAAATAAAAACAGAATGGTATGTTAAGTAACTAACTTGAGAATATATTATTTGATATTTCTAACCTTATTTGATTTACTAGATTTAAACTAGGAAATAAGTCGAGAATATGTTACTTTCAGAAGAAAAAAGACTTCACCTTTTTCTGGGCACATCTTGGAAGGTAAATACTTCTAGATACATCCAGGAACTGATCCACGTTAATGTCAGCTGTTCAGATGCCAAAATATGCTTTAATACATCTTTTTTGTACGTAATAATAACTAAGTCAAAAAAATCTAGAGATTACAAAAAAAAAAGGAATTGTGACTTTTTTTAGTATTATTATCAATAAATAGTCATCCATGGCAACCTGATATCATGTATTTCACACAAAAAGATAACTCAAGTAAACATGAGATAAGTTATAGTAGAAGTGATCTTCAGCTTTATTGCCCACTCAAAGGTATGATTTTAGCATTATTTTTCAACTTCAGATGTCAGAAAATCAATTCAAGAGAAAAAAACAATACATGAAACAAATGAAAAATACATACCACCATAGGGGATAAGAATGATCTTAATTTTATCGCTGTCAAAATAATCAAGCGTCCATTCAAGAGTGGGCATTATGCCATTTGGATAATAAGATAGTTGCACAAACACCTTGTCTAGGTTGACAGCCATCGTCAACACGAACTCAGTCTGATATTACTGAGACACAGAAAATAATGATAGCAATTGTAGCAAGGGAAACTCAGTTCAATTGTAGAAGCCACGCAAGCTTTAGTTCTCAGAGAGTTTCATCAATTTAACATATCTCTTGCTGAGAATGAGATCTGATGCATCTAAAAACGAGGAAAAAAAATAAATGGCCAAATTAAGTGAAACAAGAATAAAGACAGATCTAGAACAAGTCAAATGATGCGAATTGCCCTGTTAAAGGCCGCTGCATCCGCTAATAACTCCAGATTCTATGGTTTCTTGAAAAAAAGAAAAAACGAAAATTGGTATGTATATATAGTCTTCATCTCTAATGGCTCGTCTTTGTATTCAGGTTGCTTAGAATAAAAAGGGAAAGATTAAAGAAGGCGCTGGAAGGGTAGAGAGATAGGAAAAATGCACAAGGAGAAGAAGAATGGAGAGATTTGGGGTTTGGGGGAGAAGAAAGGGTCCAAAGTGAAGAACGGGGAATGAGAGAAGGAATTATGATATTTGTTCCCCAGAATTTGAGTTTGGAATGTGGGGATTTATGTGAATGGGTTTCGAATGTAAAGAATCGAGGTGATGGGTGTGATTATGAAACAGTGTTGGACTTGGGTTTAATTTGCAAATTTGGGGGAAAAGAGATTAGTTGGGATTTGGGAGGTTTGATTGGATAATGTTCTGATTAATTAGAAATCAAAAGCTATCATTTAAGATTTTGCAAGATTGATTATTGATTATTTTTGTATATACTTAATGAATTAGGCATAAGATATCTAAGAAAATGAATTTGGCAGAAGAGGCTAAGGTTTATAAAAAAAATGTAATTCTTCTTTTGAGTACTGTTCTAAAACTTTTTCATTTTTTTAAATCTTAATAGGTTATCTTATAACAGTTTATTGGTCTTTTCTTATTTATTTAAATACCAAGCAAGTTAAAATATTAAAGCACTCTTTTATTTCCGAAATCATTTTAGGCTTGAAACTTGAAAGGTAATTTTCATTCTTTTCTGGACCTTTTTTCTAGCTGTATTTACCGCCAAACTAATGAAACAACAAATGAACAAATGCTATTTTTGACAAAATCCTCAAACTTTTGACAAATTACAGATATCATGCAGAGACTATCCACAGAAACATACCTGCGCTGAATTTCCCTTCGGCAAAACATCGCACGAGAATTACTGCTCCAATGTACAATCTACCATTACCTGTCAAAATTTCAGTTTTAAAATTATATTTAATTTAATTGCTGTCTTTATTTTGGTGCAGTGTTTTTGCTACGTATGTGACATAGCTGCACCGTTCGAGTACTTGAGAGGAAGGAGGGACACTGCAATGTCTCCAGTTCTGGAATTCTAAGAGGGCAAATTGGCAATTAGCAAGGAAAATTTGTCAATTAATGAAGAAAAGTCGCATAAGGCTTGGATATAAAGATTGAACCATAAAGCCTTGCAATTCACGGTGCAAATGATGATTGATTTATTGTTTAGGCCATCTTAGTATTTATATAAGTATTTAATTATATATCGACTTTTCTGATGTAGTAGTCTAACTATTTGACATGTGATTGCAATTGGGTAATATGCAAGTGATGTGTAATTCCCTTGAACTTGTTTTTTGTTATATATCTGGCTTTTAATGTTGTTGGAAATTTTGGATTTGTGGTTTTGTTTGTATATTATATTTTTATTTTATTGCCAGAAGAGATTATTTTTCATTTCACATTTTTATGAGGATGTGAAATAAGTGTGGAAAAATATTGTTTTAGCATGTCTTATGTTTTGTTTAGGTACTTTTTTGGAAGACAGTTTATTAATGAAAACGCCGTTGAGACAGTTTATCAATAAAATATAGCATCATTACACATTGCAGTGCTCAATTAGTTGAAGTAAGTTAGAGCCAAGAATTTTATATATTGAAGAAGTTCAAAATATTAACATAGTAGAACCCACAAGGACCTAAGCTATTTGATACCATCTGACCTGTTAAACAAAATAAACACACAATAAACAATCATACTAAAGCATCTAAATTAGGGATAGAAGTTGAAAAAATAACTTAAGAGGAACTTCAATCAATTCTAATCAGACCAAATTGCAATGGATTATTTTTTTTCCAAAGTTGTAATGATATAAAAGAAAATACACTGAGAAAATTTATATTCTAGATAATTTAAATGGACCAAATTGTAAATTCCCTTCATCATAAAAATTACCGGAAAGAGGGGCGGCTGCACATCAAATATAAAAATACAAAAAAGAATCATTACAAAAATTACAATTCAATTGATATGAAAAGAAACTCAAAAATGTATCTTTAGTAATTGTCTTTCCCACCATTGTGAAGGACTAAAGCTCCGGCGAACAACACTCCGAGAATAATATTACCTACCGCCACCACCTCCGCCTTCTGTTGTGGTCGGCCATATTGCTTGGATCCGACTTTCCCGCTAGCTGAAAATTAATTTTCGATGTTCTGATTCGTTTCAAATGTAGAGAATTCTGATTTTCATTTTTTCTTGATAGAATTGATCAAGAAAAAAAATTCAGAATTATGGAATGATGTTATCTCATTTGATACAGGACTTATTTAAGTGAATGGAATCGAAATAGAACAAAGGATCACGTGGATCAAACAGAGAGCCCTAAATGAATCAGGATACTACTTTTTTCATTTTTCTTTTCTTTTCTTTCAAATCTCCATAAATGACGGAGTGTGTTTAATTATGCCAACCAGGTTTAGTAAGCCGCCATACTCAAATTTCATTTCGTATATAACATAACCCGAAATCAATTTGATAACAATTCAAGAATATATTTGGTTTTCCCCAAAATCTCATGAAGACATGTTTGAGAATGAGAACATAAACCTATGTAGCTCATTCCACCAGTAACTAACACACTTATATAAGAGCCATAACATGCTAAAACAATGATATTTTTTTTTCATATTTCCATTTTGTAACTAACTTCATGCCTACCGCATTCTTTACAAGATTACAATTAACATGCTAAACAATAATTTTGTCATATTTTTAAAATTTCAAACTTGGTGGCTTCATATACTTAGTTCACATCTTCATCAAATGATCATTAGCATGTAAAAACTATGATTTTGCTTCACACTAAACATGCACAAAAAAACTACCATACACATTTGCATTCTACATTTGTTTATTTGTCAGTTAAGTAAACATTTTTCAATAAAATATATTTAACATACCCTTCCGAAACTACCATTAGAAAAACAAAATATCAAATTTACCCTTACAAAAACAAGAATAACAAAATTTACCTTTATGAATGGTCGAGATGCTGGTCTAAGAAGGCTTTGGCGAGATTACTCAAGATCGAATCGACAGTTTCAGCATTGGAATATTCTTTTATGATTCCTATCACTTGTGGTTTTAAAATTTCCTTTTTGGTTGAAGGGTTGCACAAGTAATATAGTGCACCTAATGCATAGTTAACCTATTTCAATATCATTTAATTAAATTATTAATACTAGTTTGTTTAAGAGTTACACCTAATTGGTTATGCCTCGATTAGAACCCTTAATTGTGCAAAAAATATAGCAAAATGATAAAATCAAAGAGAAATATTAAGAACAAGTACCAAATAAGTTTTTTCTGCAAAAAAATGAAAAAGTGATTAAATTGAACTTTTTTGTGAGACGAGAAATCTTACAGTATTTTTAACAGGGCTGGATAAGCATTGTATAATTAAAGGAATTCCACCGGACTGAACTATAATTATTGCATTTGCAGGGTCTGCATTGAAATTAGTCATATGATTCATAAAATCAAGAAAATGAGGGGTAAATGTGAATTATGCTATTTTTCGAGGATAAATTTGCAATTTCACCAAAAAGAAAAGAATAGTCAGTAAATATTTTTGTGAGCATACCAACGCATGAATTGCAAATTCCACCAATTCCAAATTCAATGAGTTTTTCATTTGGTTCTGTTGTGCAATCTAGAAACAGCTCTAAGACGTTTAGCTGATAAAAAAAGAAAAGAAAAGAACAGAAAAAACTATTAATCAAAATGAAAAATACTAGCTCCTGTTGAATTTGTGAATTAACTAAGTACCTGGCGCAAAAAAGAGTAATTGTAAGGGTCATATGCAAAATTAGCCAAATTTGCAACTATTCTCTCTTTTGATTCTGAAAATTAAAAGAGAAAAAATTATTAAAGCTGATTTTAAATAGAAAAGAAAGGGCAAGTTTGAAAATTTACCTTCACTAGTGGCATTCTGAAACTGTGTAACTAGGTCCTGAAGAGAAATACGCATTTATCAGTTCTTAATCCAATTTATCACAATAAAGCAAAATGTAGTAAAATGCGGACTTTTAGAGGGAAAAGGACCTGAAGGTATTGAAGCCTTGGAGTTCCATACTGGCCGGTACGCTCAGCTTGCCTTTGATCGTTTGTAAACATTTTAATTATCCTAATTATCTCTGATCGTAACCTAATTAGTACAGAAAAGGCAAAGATTAAGTAAGAGAGAAGTGATTGAAATTGATATGTTGAATGCAAATTTTCATTTGCTCAATCCTCATATAAAATTCAAAAAATTGCATTAACACTCCATCATTCTTCTTCACTCTCCAAAATTTTCTCCATTGTCCCTCAAAAAAAAATTGTCCACTGGTTTTCTTGGAAAGAACCTATTAAAAGCCCCTTTTTAAGAATTAAGTAATAGTTCACCTAATTAGAAACAACAATTACCAATAATGGAAGCGATTGCCACAATTTCTACCTACAATCTAAATCCCGATTGTCAACTAAGATATAAATCCGAATTTCTATCCAAAATCCCAACCCTAATTTCCTAGATCCTAATAAGATACCAATTACTACATACTGGTTTCTAATTTCAAATCCTCAGTTACTCTATTCAATCAATGAACAGCAAAAATTATGAAAGCAGAGGGCGTAATCACGTAAGCATACCAAATTCAGCAGCGAACAAGTCAGCGAAATTCAAAAGTCGCCATTTTCTTGTTCTTCGAAGCTTCAATCGGAGTTGTCTCCAAATTGGCAAATCGTGAGGCAGTACAGGATCGAATTTCGCAAGAATTGAGAAAGATAGGAAGGAGTGAATCTATAAATAGGAGATTGCGAAATGCGAATCCGGGTTTTGGTCTGTCATGGGTTTAATTTAGTTTATTTCCGCAACGGATTTTATTTGTTTATGGACAGACTATTTATAGACTGTAATGTTAGCAAAACCGAAATTTGAAAAGAAGTCCCTGTATCATCCCAAGATTTAGAAGCCCCTGTGACGTTTTTTTTTTTGAAATGACCAAAAAAAACAAATAATAATTAAGAGAATAATCTAGTTTTGAAAATATTTGTAAAAGTGGCCGTTTCGCCCTGGAGGTAGTTTCGCCCAGTAACAGAGTGAAACAGTGGACGAAACTGGCTCTGTTCACACTGTTTCGCCCAGCCACTGTTCCGCCCAGTCAAAAAAAGAAAAAAAAAATTTGCCGGTTTCGCCCGGTGACTAGGCGAAACTGGCACTGTTCCGCCCATTGAAATTTTTTTTTTTTTTTTTTTCCAATTTCGCTTTTTTAGCTTAATTCAGTGGGACAAAAATGAGAAAATAGATGTTTCGCCCACGCTCCGCCACTGGGCGAAACTAAATCAACTAATTTTTTAAGATATAAAAAACCTATTTTTGTAGACTAGGTCTGTAAACATTTGCATTTAATTATGTGACATATTATTAATTTATTACAGGAACAATAAAAAATGAATAATGCTTGTTGACAAGGTAACATTGGAAGATATATTTTTCAAGCTCTTCATGTAAAAAATATCTGTTATGTTCTTTATTTATTCAATATCTTTATTTATCTGACAATATTTTGTGAGAGCAACAGAGAAATTATGCGTATATATTTATTAATTAATAAAAGAAATAATAATGTGATTTGAAATTACAATCCTTCAATTAATAAATATACTCAATTAATTGAATTATGAGTTTTCAATTATTTATATGTCATTATTATATATGCAAAACTCTAGAGAAAAATGATATGAGTATGCTTCTAATTGATTCTTTAGTAATATAAATGAAATATTTGGAATTATTTTTACTGGCAAAAAAAAAATTTCACTGGGCGGAACTGGCAAAAAAAAAGTGCCTGTTTCGCCCAAAACAATGTGAACAGTGCCAGTTTCGCCCAGTCAGCAAAAAAAAAAATTACTCAGCGGAACAGTGCCTGTTTCGCCCAGACTGGGCGAAACAGTGTGAACAGTGCCAGTTTCGCATTGTTACTGGGCGAAACTACCTCAGTTTCGTCCAGTGGCTGGGTGAAATGGCCACTTTTGCAAATATTTTCAAAACTAGGCTATTCTCTTAATTATTTTTTTTTTTGGCCACTTCAAAAAAAAGTCCTATTTTATTGAAAATTATAGGGAAAAACATAATCAAGATCCAAGGATTTATGTTGAAAAGAAATTTTATGAATGTATTTTAGTGAAGGATAAATAAGATAAGGGTATTTAGTCATCTTAAAAAAATCTAATCGAAGTTTAAGAGATTTGGATATATTTTATGTTTTTGACGTTTTAAGAAAATAAATGGATAAATTTCACCGTAGGTCATTCAACTTTCATAAATAACCAAATAAGTCATCCAACCACCCAACATTTAATTGCCTCCAATAGGTCACTCAACTTTTGATTTGTCCAAATTAGTTCACCCGATTAATTTTTCATCCATTTATTGATGGAATTGACATGTGTATGACACGTCATCGCTGATTTAAGCAGTCCATGTCATCACCGGCTTATAACTCAAATAATCATCTCAAGTTTACCAAAATCACGCGAGGTCATCTATCTTTAAAATTATTTCATCGCTGTCACTCAACTTTGAAAATTTATCACCAAATGCCACTCAACTTTTATAATGTATCACATAAGGTCACTCAACTTTAAAATTATATTACAGGATGTCATTTAACTTTAAAAATATATCATACGAGGACATTCAACTTTAAAAAAATATCATACGAGATTACTTAACTTTACAAATATATCATAGTGGGTTAATCAAATTTAAAAATATGTCACCATATATCACTTTCTTTAAAATTAAGTGACCTCATGTATTACATTGTAAAAGTTGAATGACCTTTTGTGATAAATTTTCAAAGTTAAGTGATCTGCAATGAAATAATTGTAAAGTTAGATGAACTCCCGTGACTATGGTAAACTTGAGATGATTATTTGAATTATAAGTCGGTGATGACGTGTACTACTTAAATCAGTGATGACATGTCATACACGTGTCAATTCCGTCGATAAATGGATGACAAATTAACTAGGTGACCTAATTTGGACAAATAAAAAATTAAGTGACCTATTGGGGACAATTAAATGTTGAGTAATCTATTTGGTCATTTTATGAAATTTGAGTGACCTATGGTGAAATTTACCCAAGATAAATTTGATATATTTTATGTTTTGTCATGACAAATATGAAATTTTAATCTTTCGTAATGACAAAAACGATATTTTAAATTTTTATAATAATAAATATGATAATTTAACTTTTTGTAATGACAAATATGATATATCAAATTTTTGTACTGGTAAATACGACATTTCAAGTTTTGATAATGTGCTTATATGAAATTCCCCCAAAATTACACCCAAAGATACCATTATATGATATGTCAATTTTTTGTAATGGTAAGGTTGTGTTTGGATGTACAAGGAATTTTGAGGATTTAATAGGTTAGGAAAGTTTTAGGGAAATTCAAGGAATGCTTGTTTGGATGTCTTTTAGGAATTAATAGAGTAGTTTATAGTTTAGAAATTTACAGGAATTTTATATGTAAAAGTGACGACGAGTTTGAAAACTGAACAAATCGATCGGTTTTTTTCAGGAAAATTAAGGAAACATGGATCCATTTTTTCATTCCCGCCTCTTCCATTTAGTTTTCTCTCCACTTTCCGCCTCTTCCAATATCATATCCTCTCTTCTCTAATTTAATACAATCAATTCACCTCTCTATTCCCCTTTGACTCCTCTACTCTCTCCTAGCATTTTCCTTCTCAACAGAGGTATATTTCTCTAGCTCTTCTCATCTCTTTCTCCAATTTTCATGTTTATTTCAAGCCTATAATTCTTGGATTTTATTTAAAGTTGAGATCTTTATGCTTTTGTTTGATGTTTGATATTTTAATTTTGAGCATCTTACGTGGCAATGAAGACATAACACAATATCGAAACGAAGAAAACAATATGATTGTACGCAAGAAGAATGGTTCAAAAAAGCGAGCATCCTGGACCGAGCCACAAAGAGCGTTCTTGATTGAATTATTGCATGTGTACAATAATCCACACTACCAAGGTAACATTGGTTGGAAACAAACAGGATGGAGTGAAATAACAAGGAAGTTTAATGAGAAATTTTCTCTTGCTAACTATAGCATCAAACAACTAGTAGAACAAGAACAAGTCTTGAAAAAAAGCATATAAAGCAATTAAAGAATTAAAAGAAGGTAGTGGTTTTGGATGGGATCAAAATACCAAAAAAGTCACCGCTCCAAATGATGTTTTGGAGGATTTATTTGAAAAAAAATCCACTTGCCAAGGAATGGCATAATAAGTCATTCTTGTATTATGATGATCTTGCACCACTTTATGAAGGTAATGTTAGAGCTAAATCCACTTTCTAATATTAATTAATACTTGATTTTCATTTCCTAATATATTTGTCTACGTAGGTTGTTTCGCGGAGGGTTCTCATAGGAGGGGAACAAATCAAATTCGGAGAGATCAAGTAGTTAGAAATGTGGATGACTCTCCTAGTCCTAGAACTCCTCTAGCATCTTGCACGATTAGGTCAAATTGGAGAGATGGGGAGGATTGTTTTATAAATGCTGAAAACGATCCTCTTTTCAATGACTTTGTGCCGTCTACTCAAGTGTCTATTTTTACTCAAAACAATCCACCTCAAGTACTGGATTTTTCACAAGTTGAGACTCCAACTCAAGTACCTATTCCTCCACAAGATGTATCCTCGCATCCCGCAAGGAAACGAAAGGCAAAAGATAGCTTCCGTGATGACTATCTAGAAAAAGGTGGTCCGACTTAGAATGCAAGCGGTTCGAATTAGAGAATTAAGAATGCAATGGATCTATTCGATCATTTGGATGGATTTAACTTTGAAGATTATGATAAGGTGACTAATTTATTTTTAATGGATGAGAAGATCATGAAGGCTTTTGTGGATGTGAAAGATGAGTACAAGGATCGTTGGATTAGGTCGAGAATTAATAATGAATGAATGTATGGATCCTTTTTTATAGATAATGAAATTTATCATATTTTGGTTAGTGTCGGTAAGGGGAAGTTGTAATATTTTGGGAAGTGTTTGAAAGGAAAGTTGTAATATTTTGTTTAGGGGTTGTTAAAAAAACTAATATTTTGGTTGGTGTTTGTAAGGGATAAAAATAGACCATGATGGTTTTGTAATATTTTGTTAACTTTTAATACCGTTAAATCATATTTATGTTCATTTATATTTTTTTCTAATTGTAATATTTTTTTCATTTAGTTTTCTTTAATATTTTATAATATTTTGTGGACTTATTTTATCTTCATTTTGTTTGTTTTAATTGTTTCTATGTTGTGAAGATGAAAAAATAGTATATGATGAAGTTTCATATGCATTGATTATTTCCTCTAAATTCCTAAGTTCCATCCAAACAAGCATCATCTTGAAATTCCAATACTTCCCTAAACTTCTAGGAAATGCCATTTCACAATCCTAATCCCTAAAAATTCCCTATCCGACCCCCAAAAAAGTTGGCACATCCAAACACAGCCTAAATATGACATTTCGAGTTTTTATAATGACATGAAATTCCCCCAAAATTACACCCAAACATACCATTATTCATTTATTCTCCCACATTATTTTTCTACCGGCAACAAAACACAAATCCATGGCTAGCTCGGGTAAAACTCTCCGGCCGAGAAGAAAATCAAAAACCCGCGACACCTTCCTGAAAGCCCCCTCTGCGTCGCTCTTCCCGTCCAAATCCGACCTGCTCCGCCTCGTGCCGGTGATCGCCATCGCCGCCTCCGTCGCCGTCGCATGCCACTTCGCCGTCGGCTTCCTCAGCCCTAAAAACCCTAATCCATTCTGTGACAGCGATCTTGGTTCTTCTCATGATCTGTTGTACGGTGAGTAACTTGAAGGCGTATGTAATTTAGTTATTTTGTGAAAAAAATTATGTTGATGGTTTGAGTTTGGGTGATGATTTGGGCAGATTTTTGTGAACCTTGTCCTGACAACGCGAGGTGTTATGAGGGAAAATTCGAATGTGTTAATGGGTATCAGAAACATGGAAGGATTTGCATAGAAGATGGAGTGATCAATCGAAAAGCTAAGGAACTTGTATGTGTTTAGTTTTTTTTAATTTCATCCCATTATTTTATTGATAAATTTAGCTAGGACTGCGAATTCAGCCAATATAACTTTAAAAGCATAAATTTAGACTAATTAAGCCTCAATTTAACTCACTTTTGCCTCAATTCACGCTCAATTATGCAATAAGCCTCTATTTTTCAGATTTTACCTCAAAATTCCTCCCAATTTTGCAATGAACACTAAAAACATGTATTTTAATCCTCTATTTATTCAACCTAAACTCTATTTTATCTTTTATTTTCACAATTGCAGTCAGAGTTGCTTGAGAAACACACTTGTGATTCACATGCAAGAGTTCTATGTGGAGAAGCTGGGAATATTTGGGTCGGTTTAACTCGTATGTAAATTATTCTAGTTAATGATGAAAGTTAACTTCTGTAAAAAACTATTATTCTTATTCAACTCTGACATTTTCTTGTTTGAATTCAGTTTCAGGAGGCTGACTTAGCAAAAATACTAGATGAACAAATTGCTGAGAAATTCGATGATTTGAAAGGAGAAAGCATTCAATTTGCTAAACACAAGGCTTTGGAGTCTGTAGAAAACTTATTGGAGAAAAATGAGAACTTAAATAGGTATTTGTTATATTCTTTATGCGCATAATTTCATATGTATCCCTATAAATATTAAAATTTAACATGTAACTCTGGAAAAGGGAAAATAACTTGTATACACCTACAAAACATGAGAAATATTATATATACCTTTCTCTCCCTCAATCTTTTTCTCTCTCTTTATTTTTTCTTCTTTTTAAATGTGTAGATTAAAAGAGTTTAAATGCCCAGATGCTGTAGCAGAGCTTCATAAGCCAATTAAATGTGTAATCAATCAATGGATTATTAGAAACATCAAATTTTTGGTGCTAACTACGTGCTCGGTAAGTTAACTAAATAACAATAATTTATCTGAATATGTTAATTAATTTTGTTATTATATTATATCATTCAAGTTGCGTTTAATTTCATATATATGAAATGGACAGATTGTAGCATCTCTATGCTTTTTATGGAGATTTTATAGAAGAAGAGTGTTACTCCATAGAGCTGAACAGCTGTACCAACAGGTTCACAATGTTATTTAATTGAATTAATTGTTTATTTGTCTTTTTAATTTATTCATACGTTTGAAATTTTTCATATCTTTTTTTTTTTTTTTAAATAGATTTGTGAAATTCTTGAAGATAATGCAATAAATAACAATAGTGAGCCTTGGATAGTTTCTTCTTGGTTAAGGGATCATTTAATGCTCCCAAAAGAAAGAAAGAATACTCTTCTATGGAAAAAGGTAATTTTAAATTCCATTTTCTAGCTTCTTAATTTGTTGTAATTTTAACTTTTTTTTGGGTGAAAAGTGATTACACAACTATTTTAATAATTTATCATAAATAGGTTGAGGAGTTGATACAAGAGGATTCGCGCATTGATCGATATCCAAAGAAGATTAAAGGAGAATCCAAAATTGTTCTTGAGTGGCAAGGTAAATCTTCTCATTACACTTGAGATAATGAGGACATATTAAACATTTAAATTCTTCATAAAATAAATTAATATTTCATTTTTTTAGTCTGTAATTTATAAATATATCATTTTGTATCTTGTAAAACTATGGTATAGTAGGTGAAAAATGACATTTTTTTTCATAAAAGACTGCGATCTGTGTTATGCAACAGTTATGCAGCTCAAATTGTGTTATATTATGTATAAATTTGAATTAAATTTCAAAATTCATTAACTCTTTTAAATAAAATATATTGCAGTTGATGTTACGCTGAGTTCAAAGATAAGGAAGCTGCAATCTGGAGACAAGTCAAAGCAAGGAAGTGTTATCATCAGTTCATCTTCTATACATGAAGAAAAGAATGAAAGGAAACCTATTTTAGGTGTGAAGTTATTTTCATAGACTGTATGAGACTTTAATCTTGTGTATTAGTTGAATATGATTGTTGCATGGATTGTTGCATTTTGTTTGTATATAAGTATCGTTTTGCAACACACGAATGATTTACTCCATTTTGGATGGAAATTAGAGGTCTTTCTTTTTTTCTCAGAGCTTACTGCCATGTAGTTGTTTTGTTTCATGTACGAACTTAGATTTGAAACTTGGTTTCTTGTAACTTGTGTTTGGACCTTTTGTTACTTGGGATTCAAATATAAAATTTATTTCAACCTAAGATTGAATTCTGTTCCATGTTTATTGCAAGGGGTTTGAATTCTGGGTTCATTACAATTCACACTTGTGTTCTTATAATTTGAGTTTAAATTCCGGCCTTGCTGCAATTCAAGATTTGGTTCATTGCAATCCAAAAATCATGTCCTTTTCAAACTGAGACCTGGAATCCGGATTTTTTGCAATCCGAATGATTCGAGATTAGACTAACAAATTAATTAACAGATTTATTGTGCTCTGCATTTCATTTCATCATAGGCTATAAGTCCATTAACGTGTTTTCTTTCGAATATAAAATCAAACTTAGTTTTGGGTTCTTTATTGTCTACAACCCGAGCCAAGATTTAGTTCTTTCAATCCGAGATTCAAATTGCATGCTTCTTCCGACCAGACATTAGCTTTTTCGGGACCTGATGCTGCACGACGAGTTTTTCGATCGTGCAACACGACAATATATATAAGCGATAAATAGTATATAAAATTAAACAAACAATATATAAAATTTATTTTTTTAGAGACAGTAAAACAATGAGTTGATATACCCAGCCCTCACTTTACCATCCCCCACAATCCATAACTTGACATTGGTAAACGGGACCACATAATATTTCAACTTTTATATAAAAAAGATGGTAAAAGGAACTCGTTTATCAGTGATAAAAGGAGACATGGGAGGATTTTGGGGGGTTAAATAACTTTTCCTTAAACAATATATACATAAATTAATGAAAATAGTATATAGAAAACAAAAACTATATATTTAAAAGCGGAAGAAACAGTATACGGTCACGTTTGGGCGTGCTCAACTCCGTCGCGTTTTCGGATCTCCCTTTTAGAATCGTAAAATCCAAGGTTGAGTACTTTTTGCAACCTAAGATTCAGATTCCAGATTTTGTATAAATCCGAGATTTAGATTCCGCATTATAGCATTCTTTCTTAGATTGGGTTCTCAACAATCCACGATTCTGATTCCGTCCTGGCCCAAAAATCCCAATTCCAAATCCCAAAAACCTCAATTCCAGGGAACCTGCTCCAAACAATAACTGCTCTGTTCTGTACTGACAAACAGTATACGGTCACATTTACATTTTGGATGTGCTCAACTTTGTCGCGCTTTCGGATCTCCCTTTTTAGAATCGTAAAACCCAAGGTTGAGTACTTTTGCAACCTAAGATTCAGATTCCGGATTTTGTATAAATCCGAAATTTAGATTCCGCATTATAGCATTCTTTCTTATATTGGGTTTCTCAAAAAATCCACGAATCTGATTTCAGCCTCGCCCAAAAATCCCAATTCCAAATCCCAAAAACCTGCTCCAAACAATAACTGCCCGTGTTCTGCACTGACAAAAGGCGAGCGAGACGCACTCATCTCAATATTCTTGTCGACTTTCAGACCGAGGCTTACTCAAGTTTGATTTGATTTGATGCGATCTAACTTGCGTACTTGAAATTCTGACCGATTAGTTTCTTACTCAGAGTTTGATGTTGTAGCGTTGATTTTATAGCTCGTGGAGTTATTCGTTGATTGACTTGGCTTTCGCGAATCGTTTTGTGCAATCGTTTCAGGTTTATTGATCCCTCCTGATCTTGTTATTATCTACTGAAATATTGTGATTTGTGCTACTTTATAATGTTCAAATGTGGAATCTGAAGTCCTTTTTTCATCTCCTTTGAGAAAATAATTTCTGAAAGCCACTTACAAAGTAAATTGTTCAATCATTCGTGAGTCGCGCCATCAGAAATAATCAGCCCAAGTTAGAAATAATCACAAAAATCCTTTCATATATGTACTTTAAACTCTATTTCATCTCTACTGAAATATTGTGATTTGTGCTACTTTATAATGTTCAAATGTGGAATTTGAAGTCCTTTTTTCATCTTCTTTGAGAAAGTAGTTTCTGAACTCACTTCGAAATTAAATCACTGCACAATTTGTTCATATTATTCGTGAAATAATCACAGCAATCCTTTCATCTATGTACTTTAAATCCAATTTCATCTTTCTACCTTATTAACAACCCTAAAACTTCTCCAATTTCAGGCAAATGAGGAACTCAAAACTGCACGTTTCCACTCGCAGAACAAGAAGCTCTCTCTCAATAATACTCTTAGTCTCTCTATGCTGTTTTTTCTATGCACTTGGTGCGTGGCAAAAGAGTGGAACAGGAAGAGGAGACAGTATAGCTTTAAAAATCACAAAGGAAACCGATTGTAGCATTTTGCCAAACTTATATTTCGAGACCCATCACAACAAAGGATATAATTCCAATTCAAATTCAAACTCTTTGACCCAAGTCAAAGCTTTCGAACCGTGCGAGTTTAAGTATACCGATTATACCCCTTGTTTTGATACCCGTTTTAGAGAGAGAAAGTGTCCTGATAAGAGAGAGAAACTCAAGTGTTTGGTGCCGGCCCCAAATGGATACGTGATTCCGTTTACGTGGCCTAAGAGCAGGGATTTTGTGCCTTTTAAAAATGTGCCTTGTACCAAGAATAATTTGATGCATTTTGAGGGGGGTTTGTGTAAATTTCACGATGCTGGGATTGAGAAGTATATTGCTGAGCTGGCGACTGTGGTGCCGATTTCTGACGGTATGGTTCGAACTGCTCTTGACATCGGTTCGGGGGTATGTAAAATTCTTCTAATTGTTAATTCGCAAAAAAGTCCCTACATTATGCCAAAATTTCATAACAGCCCCTGCATTATTGAAACTTACAAAAAGCCCCTGCATTATTGCCCAAAGCAAAAAAACTAAATGTCTTTTTGCAATTTCTGAAATAATGCAGGTTTTCTTTTTGCAGTTTCAGCATAATGTAGGGGCCTTACTGAAAAAAACCTTGCATTATGCCAAAATTGCAAAACAGCACCTGCATTACTGAAACTTACAAAAAAGCCCCTGCATTACTGCCCAAAGCAAAAAAAAAAAACTAACAATATTTTTTTACAATTTCTGAAATAATGCAGGGCCTTTTTTGCAATTTAGGCATAATGCAGGGGCTTTTATACAAATTTCGTTTTATTTATCTATTTATCTATTTTAATTCGTAATTTTTTTTGTTCAACTATTATCTTTACAACACAGGTTGGGAGTTTTGGAGCGTATTTACTGGATAAGAACATACTGACTGTGTCTTTTGCCCCTAAAGATTCAGTTGAGAATCCGATTCAGTTCGCGCTGGAGAGAGGCGTGCCAGCTGTCATCGGAGAGTTTGGTTCAGTGAGGCTGCCTTATCCGTCTGGGGCTTTTGATCTTGTTCATTGCTCTCGTTGTTTGGTTAATTGGACTTCAAATGGTGAGTGTTATTAGTGAGTTTACCTCAATGTATTATAATTGGGTGCGTGTATTTGAAATTTTGAATCGCAACGGACTGGCGGTAAGTGGAGTTTGTTGTGCTGGTAGTGAAAATACTCAGAATCGTTTAACAGTGAAGCATGTTTTGCTTATCACCAAACCACATTTCGGTTACCACCTGTCATTGGAGAGTTTGGTTCAGTGAAGCTGTCTTATCCGTCTGCGGCTTTTGATTTGGTTAATTGCTCTCGTTGTTTGGTTAATTGGACCTCAAAAGGTGAGTGTTATTAGTGAGTTAATAATGTAGTGTGATTAGATAAATGTACCTCAATGTAAACTTGGGTGTTTAAATGAATCTATATTATAATTGGGCGTGTATATTTAAAATTTTAAATCTCACGGACTGGTGGTAAGTGAAGTTTGTTGTGCTGGTTGTGGTAATACTAAAAATCATTTAATACTACAACATGTTTTGCTTACCACCAGACTAAATTTCGCTTATCACCTGTCAGTGAGAGTGAATAAACAGTGGGTTAAAAATTGGTAACTTGCCATAATTTTCATTGGAAAGTAAGATGAACTAAATCCCCCCATTAATTTATTACCCTTAAGTTTGACTATTCTTCTAGTTCAATTTTATTTCCCTTCTCTTTCGAGTTAAACCAGCGAATTTAACACTAATATTTTATTCACAACATTTTTCTCTTCTACACAGAGGGCATGTACATGATGGAAGCAGATCGGATTCTAAGACCAGGCGGGTACTGGATCCTCTCAAGATCTCCATTTCAAAAGTCAAACAGGCCGAAAGAAGAACTGGAGAAGATAGAGAGTATTTCAGAGACGCTGTGTTGGAAGAAGAAGACGAAGCACGAGAAGGGCGAAACGGTCATTTGGCAGAAGAGTTTGGATAGGAGCGAGTGTGGCAGGAAGTTAGTTAGTGTTTGTCAGTCTGATGATTCTGACGATGTTTGGTACGTTTTTTGTTTTGTTTTTTGTTGGGTTTTTGTTTTGGGGAAATTGGAAAAGGAATGTTGTTTTGTTGAGTGTTTGTGAAAGGGTATGTAGTAGGTTTGAAGATTTTGATAAAACTAACATGCCGTGTTGATTAAGAGGACCATTTTGGAAGAAAAAAGAGGGACTTGGTTTGATTATTATGATATTAATTAATCTTTTACGGATTTAACTTTTTTACGTGGTAAATTTGCAAAAAGAACCTTATATATTCTTCAAAACTGAAAATTCATCTCTGTTCTGCAAGATTTTTTGTACGAATATAGGGACTTTCTCTAATTTGAAAAAAGAAGGACATAGATGCGAATTATCCCGTGTTAGTTAAACTTCATGAATTTAATTAATCATTTTTTTTACCTTTTGTAGGTACAAGAAAATGGAACCATGCATAACCAAATCCGACTCAGATTCAAAAATCTCCTCAAATCTAAAACCATTTCCCGAAAGATTATTCTCAATCCCACCTAGGCTTTCCAACAATCCAGACTCATTTAATTCGGACAATAAACTTTGGAGAAAGCACGTGAATGCGTATAAAAGAATAAATAAACTTATCGGGTCGAGCAGATACAGAAATATAATGGACATGAATGCGAATTTGGGGAGTTTTGGGGCGAATATTATTGGGTTGGAAAAAGGAATTAATGGAATTAATTGGGTCATGAATGTGGTACCGAGTATTAGTGAGAGGAATGATTTGGGGGTTATTTATGAAAGAGGACTTATTGGCATTTATCATGACTGGTACGTAACGTTAATTATTAATAAAAAAAAATTCGTTATCTTTTTTAGGTTATGGTTTCTTTATACTTTTTTTGTTAAAAAGATAATAAAAGTATAGTTTGTTCTGAAGTTTTTTATTTTATTTTATTTTTTAGGTTATAATTTTAGAAACTGAAATTTAGAACTGAAATGAGAAACAGTATAAAAAGGAAAATTGTAGAAGAAATAATAACACGATGATTTTGTTAATTTTTTGTTTATTATTCAATTTTGTAAAATTAACGTAAATTGATGTGTGTATTTTTCTATTAGGTGTGAAGCTTTCTCTACTTATCCAAGGACGTATGATCTGATACATGCAAGTGGACTCTTCACTTTATATCAGCATAAGTATTTTCTCTCATTCTCTCTCTTAAAAAAATAATTTTTTAAATAAAAATATATTTACTTTATTCATTTCGAATAATTAAACAGATGTGACATTGAAGATATCCTTCTAGAAATGGACCGAATTTTAAGGCCTGAAGGAGCGGTAATAATCAGAGACAATGTTGATTTATTAAACAAGATAAAAATAATTACAAGTGGAATGAGATGGAAAAGTAAAATATTTGATCATGAAGATGGCCCTTTGGTCCCCGAAAAAATACTTATTTGCGTAAAGGAATATTGGGTTGGCACAGGAGGTGATAATATTTTGTAGATAGAGATGGTGATAATAAATTATTATGGTTTTGATGTTATGTGAGGTGATTTGTTGTTGTATTGATTTGTAATATTTAGTTGATTTTGATTTAGATGCTTGAATTTAGAGGAAAATTTTGTTTGGTAATTGTTGTGCGCCTTTTCTTTTGAAGTGATTTAATTATGTTTAGATATGTTCCTAGTGATATGCAGTATACCATGAAACAGGTTTAGAAAAGAAAATTTATGTATTTGAATCTTGATAGTAGTGGTTTTTGACATAGTTTATCATTACCTACCTAACTATATTCATTGTGTGATGATATTATGTCCTTTTCATTTGTAATATTTAAGTTTGTCCATATTACATCTTTTCAGCATGACAATACAAAATATTATATGATAATTGTTAAATGACAAAGTGGAATGATATAACAAGTTAATTCAAAATTATTTATAATATATTTTAAAATTATACAAAGTGGAAATGATCTGACAAGTGACAATCATGAACGAGATAATTGCCCATAATGCATATATATAATGGTTACGCATTAGTTGTGGCGTCATGGTTAATCACCACCTAATTCTCACAAACAATTATTTATTGCTAATTTAAAGACTTAAAATCATATAAATTATTTCTGAGAAAAATATTATTTTATCTTTAAACCGAGCATAAACAGAGAAGATTGGTCAGACGGTAAAACAATGTTTTATTCTCCGAGTACAGAAAGAACATCACAGAAGATCCAAGTCTAAAGTTACACTCTCATGCACAACACAAAACACAGCCGAACTAAATCGTACTAGTAAGAATATTATTTCCATTTATTTAATATTTAGAAAAAAAAACATTCAAAAAAAAAAATTTAGAAAAACACAAAAGGACGAAAATGCCCCAATCATGATCACCACTGCCTTATCCTATCTCCGCTGCCAACGTGGCGCCATTACTGTAGAAAAATTTATCAAAAAAACCGGGAATTAAGATATGAGGTATTTTGTCATTTCAAAGCTTTTTTTTTATATAGGGATTGATACTACGCGACGAATACTGTAACGACTCTGTAACGACGGTATATAAAAATTGAAAAAAATATATAAACTGAAAACAAACGGTATATAAAAAATTCATTCGGTAAAACAATATTATATATAGTCCCTCTAAAAAAATAGTATATATATAAAAGAAATGTTACAATTGTAATGTCATAATTATCACGTCATAATTACATGCCAAATCATGTCAAATCATCGCTTACGTGTCAAGTTAACGGACACGTAAATATTTAACGGATGAAAGAACCAAAAAAAGAATTAATTCAATAGTTCAGAGGTTAAAATCGAACCAATAAAAAATTGAGGGCCAAAAATGAACTTTTCTCTAAAAATTAAAATTATATATTAATCCTACAATACATATATAGATAAAAAAAAAGAATATCTAAAAATAAATCAAATAATATATATTAATATATAAAATAAAAAATACTATTTTTGAACAATTTATATAAACACAATTTTTTCAAGGAAAAAAAGGTTGGTTACATCGTGATGGTCGTGTTTACCCGATGTGAAAACACATTTCTCACTACAATATGACTTTTTTGCTCTTCAAAACTCAAATCCCACTCGAGCAAGTACAAAAAAAAAAATAAAAAAAATCAAGTGTAATGTCCCCACTTCTCATGCACAACACAAATACAACCGAACTAAATCGTACTAGGTAGAATATTATTTCCATTTATTTAATATTTAGAAAAAAAAAGAGAAAAGTTTATTTTTGCCCCCTCAACTATTAAACTAGCTCATTTTTTGTCTCTCAATCTTTTATTGGTCCAATTTTAGTCCCTCAATTATTCAATAAGTGCATGTTTGGTCCTTCCATCCGTTAAGTGCATATGTGTCCGTTAAATTTGACACGTAAGCAATGACGTGGCATTAGTAACGTGACAAATATTTGAAAAAAATAAAAAAATTATTAATTCCCTTCTTTTCTTAAAATATTATTTTTATTAAAAAATGTATATTTTTTATGCATATTTATTTGTTAAATAAAAATTAACACGTTATTATGTATGTGTTAAGAATATATGCCACATCATTGATTACGTGTCATATTTAACGGGCACTTAAGCACTTAACGGATTGAAGGACTAAAATTACAACATAAAAAAGTTGAGGGACTAAAAACGAACTAATTCAACAAAATTGGACTTTTCTCAAAAAAAAACTTTCACAAAAAATAATATTTAGAAAAACACAAAAGGACGAAAATGCCCCAATCATGATCCCCACTGCCTTATCCTCCTATCTCCACTGGCAACGTGGCGCCATCATTTTCGAAAAATTTATCAGAAAAACCGGGAATTAAGATCTGAGGTATTTCAGTCTTTTCAAAGCTTTTTTTTATAGAGAGCTGATACTGTGTGATGAATACTGTAACGACTCTGTAACGACAATATATAAAAATTGAAAAAAATATATAAACTAAAAACAAACAGTATATAAAAAATTCATTCGGTAAAAAAGTATATATTTTAAAAAATGAAAACAGTATATAAAAACATATAAACTGAAAATAAATAATATATAAAAATTCATTCGGTAAACAATATATATTTTAATAAATAAAAACAGTATATAGTGTATATAAAAATGCGAAAAAAAAGTATATAATTTCAATTCGTCACTATATGATCGCTACAGTAGCTCACCGTGATTTCTCTTTTATTTTATTTTATTTTATAATAATAATATGGCTACTTGTGCTTGGAAGAGGAACTGGACAATGATAAACCGTCCAATTGAGTCAACCTCACAAATCCTGACCGTTCATGAAAGTAAAGAAACTGTTGAAGCATGACACGTGATGGGTCCCTAAATCTTAATCCAGCTCATTGTCGGAAATAAGTAATCGAAATTTCGAATTTTCAGAAGAAGAAAATTCCAGAGATATTTGATTTTGCCACCTCAACAAAATTTATTTATGTATGTGCCCATGAGGAAATTTGTGTTATTTATTGCGGTTTAATTCTCTTATGAAATAAAATGTTATTGAACAATGAGTCAACGATGAAGTTATATAAAAATTAGGAACCGTGACACTCTCAAGATTTTTGATATATCTATTAAACTATAATTTTGGACATAATTTTCCCTGCTGACACATGTTCTTATGAGATATTAATTACTTACATATTTTTAAAACTTCATTAAAAAAATGTTGCTTGGACGCTGTGGTGTTGCGCTTGTATTGGTAAATATTAGTAGATCTCTCGTGTATTTTACTGAAAGAAATTTTTCGAATACATTCATTTAAAATGTTTTAATTTAAAATAATATACATATTACATGTCATTATTTCATAACAAAGATTGTACAAACTAGAAATACTAGTTTCTAACTTCTTATTGCAGACGTGTATACAGAAATAATGAACTTCACAAGGACTCAGAATGAAAGATTAAAATAAAAAAAACCAACCAAACCATTGAAAGAAAGAAGAGAAGAGCAACTGCGCGTCCTTTTCTCAACTTCCTTCTCCAATCCCGTCAGTTCAATTCTCTCTGATCCGAATCCAATCCAATTCCAATTCCAATTCCAATCAAAACCATTCTATATTTCCATCTTCTTTTTCATATTTTTGCAGAAAATCGAGCAACCATGGCGTGTTGTCGATGTTTCGAGTGCATATTGAAGCTGTTGAATTTCATTCTAACCCTGGCCGGATTGTCCATGATCGGCTACGGAATTTACTTGCTCGTAGAATACATAAAGATCTCGTCTGATAACACATCTTCATTATCGCCTTCCAGCAATGAGATTTTGAGTCTTGGCCGCCCGATTTTCGCGTCTGTAGCTCTTTCTGATAGCGTGCTTGATTATCTCCCCAAAGCCTGGTATGAATATGAACGTTTTTTTGTGGGTTTGTTTTGGTTGTGTTGATTTGGTTGTTGTGATTTTTATTTGGGCGTTTTTTATTTTCTTTTTGGATAAAATTACATTGAAATTGAGCTATGAAGATAATTAGGATGGGCATTAAATTATTATAAGGTTTTTATTTTTGATAAAAAGCATTTTTTTTTTAATTTTTTTTTTTATGTTCAGTTTTTCTGTATGGATAAAATTTGTAATACTTTGATTTTGTATTTAGTTTTGATTTTCAAGAGTTTTGATATAGATATTTCAATGTGGAATTTTACTCGATATGCAATATTTATCTGTTTCTTTTCTGAAATATAATATGCATTTTTTTCATTTTTTGAAATTTTGTGGTTGTTTTTCAAGCAAACAAAAAAACAGGGTTTGACCGTTCATTTATTACTTTTTCTATGTTTAATTTCCTTGTGTCATTTGACTTTGAACTCAAATCTGGAAAATCAATTTGTTGCTAGATCGCATAGATCCAAAGTAGTTCTTTAATTTTTTTAATATGCTCTGTAATTTTTTAGAATAGGTTGTATATTTCAGTTATACAAACAATATGATACTGGATTATAAATACTTTAGGAGAAATTTCCTTTCTGCACCTGCAGAATCTCAAAATATCAGTATACAATAAAAAACAAAATACCTTTACAACTTTCCAAAAATTTAAATATATAAAATATTTTTTACGGAACTATCTTTACATCACAGCATGCATTTGTAATTTCTTATTTTTCAGAGGGTAAACACAAGATTTTGATAATTTCATAATATTCTTATGATCATGATTATATTTTCAGGTTCATTTACTTATTCATTGGCGTGGGAGTTATTGTCTTTATTATCTCGATGTTTGGATGTTGTGGTATAGTATGTAGAAATACTTGCTGCTTATCATGCGTATCCTTTACTATTTATTATTCCATTTTAATAAATCTTTTGCCTTTTCTTAGTAATTAAATTACATAATTTTTTGAGGGAATTGAATTACATAATTGAGGATTAACTCTAAATATGATCTAACACAGAGTTTCAAGCACTTTATATATGTCTTATAAATATAGAAGCAATGCATTGCACTAGCATATATGTTGTTTTTTTGCTTCTTTGTTTCAATTTAAATGAAAATTTAAAATTTAGACGATTTTGCATTTTTTCCTTAATTAATAAAAACAGTACTCTTTCTTGATTATACTTCTGATCCTGCTTGAATTGGGTGCTGCTGGCTTTATTTTCTTTGATGAAAGCTGGAAAGATGTAAGTATTCCTTTTCTTTTTATGTATTTCATTTTCTCCTTAATTAAATGATTATAAATATCATGTAATACATATAAAATATTCTTGTACATAAAAATAAAACTTCTTTCCTTGCGGTTCTCTCTCTGTAAATAAACAAGAAAGGAGGGATACCTTGGGCAATTTTGAAAAATTGGGATATATGAATATTTTTAGGATTAGGAAGGGTTTCACAAGAAACTTTAAATGTTATAGATATTTTTTGATCATTTATTATTTATTATTCACAGGTGATTCCGACTGATAAAACAGGGGAATTTGACACGATTTACGATTTTCTGGACGATAATTGGAAAATCGCCAAATGGGTTGCTCTTGGTGTTGTCATTTACGAGGTTTCTTTTAATTAATTAATTAATACCACTTAATTATTTCCACAAATCATAATTCTATGTCATAATTAATTAGTTTCAATTTACAAATATCATATTATACCCCTGTAAAATCACAAAACATCATATTTCACATATTTCACATGGTTTTGGATGAAATATATTATATTCCCAAGCAACTGAAATTATTATCATTATCATTAAACCATTATAAAATAAAACCCTAATTTCCTATTTATTATTATAGGATTATGTGATAATTCCCTTATTTCAAGGGGTTTCAATGAAATTTATTATATTAAAAAGCATACAAACAAAACTATTATTATTAAACCATGATAAAATAAAACCCTAATTTCCTGTTCAACCAGGCACTACTCTTCTTACTCGCGCTGGGCGTCAGAGCAGCCAACAAGCCGACAGACTACGACAGCGACGAGGAGTTCATAAACCCCAGGCTGCGCCAGCCGCTGATTCGTCAGACCGGTCCGCCAGCTGGCGCACCCGGTGTACCCACTCTTGATGCCCGCCCGAGCCAAAGGAACGACGCTTGGAGCCAGAGGATGCGAGAGAAGGTACGTTGGTTGGGAAGTTTTAGTATTTTGAAATGTCAAATGAGATGAAATATAGTTGGGAATTGAATTATTTTGGGAAATTTACAAATAACCCCCTGACTTTTCTGAATATTACAAAAAACCCCCTATGTTTTCGGATTTTCGAAACACCTTATGATAAACTTTTCATTTTCAAAAAAGCCCCTGTGAAAATCTGAAAATATAGGGGTTTTTTTTGTAATATTTAGAAAAGTTAGAGGGTTATTTGTAAATTTCTCAATTTTACCCCCCTCACGTTTTAGATTCCTTCGAAAACCCCCTCACAAGTGAATTGAATTATGTTTTACCCCCCTATGATAATTCTAACATTTGGTGGGTCTACCGTAGGGGGTAAAAATAATTCAATCCACTTTTGAGGGTTTTTTTGAAGAAATCTAAAAAGTGAGAGGGTTTTGATCCATCGTAAGACCGGTCCGCCAGCTGGCGCACCAGGTGTACCCACTCTGGATGCCCGCCCGAGCCAAAGGAACGATGCTCGGAGCCAAAGGATGCGAGAGAAGGTATGTTGTTGGGAAATTACGTATTTGTCCTGAAGAGAAGTTGAAATGTCGAAACCCCCCTTTTTTTCTGAATATTATTAAAAACCCCTCACTTTTCGATTCCTTCAAAAAGCCCCTCACAAGTGAATTGGATTATTTTTTACCCCCCTTATGATGGTAATTCTAACATGTAGTGGGTCTAAAACTGAAGTTAACACCGTAAAGGGGTAAAATATAATTCAATCCACTTTTGAGGGGGGTTTTTGAAGAAATCTAAAAAGTGAGGGGGTTTTGATCCATTGTCGGCCCGGTCCGCCAGCTGGCGCACCAGGTGTACCCACTCTGGATACCTGCCCGAGTCGGAACGACGATTGGAGCAAAAGGATGAGAGAGAAGGTATGTTGCGGGAAATTACGTATTTTTCCTTCAGGAAAGTGAAAATAAAAAATATCAAATAAGATTCTTTAAGGTTGGAATTTTAACACCAAATGGTTAAATTAAAGGCAGATTGTAATGGTACAAGACTAGTAATACTCTTCTCTATATAAGAGAGAAGGTATGTTGTTGGGAAAATATCATATAGACCCTTGCAAAAAGTGAAAATGTCAATGTTGTTGTTGTTGGGAAATTTAGGGTTTGTCCTGAAGAAGAGTTGAAATGTCAAATGAGATGAAATATAGTTGGGAATTGAATGATTTTGGGAAATTAACAAATAACCCCCTGACTTTCCTGAATATTACAAAAAAAAAACCCTACGTTTTCAGATTTTCAAAACACCTTATGATAAACTTTTCATTTTCAAAAAAACCCCTGTGAAAATCTGAAAATATAGGGGGTTATTTGTAATATTTAGAAAAGTTAGAGGGTTATTTGTAAATTTCCTAATTTTACCTATTAAAGTACAGTGACTAACGGTGTATTTATCAGAATAAATAATCCAAACCTCAAGAAATGCATGTATAATTGGATGAGGATAAATATCAAGATAGTAACTATGGATCACATAATTATAATAATATGACTGTTAATATCAGTATCATACTTTACTAATACCCTAAACACAATAACTATTTATTGGGGTTTCAAATTTATTAACTTTTTTTCTTTTTTTGGTGGTACAGTATGGTTTGGACACAAATGAGTTTTCATACAATCCTTCAGACCCAAGTCGGTACCAGCAGCCACCACCGCCTCCAGCTGAAGAAAAAGGCGGTTGTACCATTATGTGAATTAATTTTTGAAAATTATATTTTCTTCATGAGTTGGATTTGTGTAGTGTGTATACCACTGTGTCTAATTTGATTTATGTATATTTTTTGACTTTTGTTACGATGAGAATGGTGTTTGGTTTTTCGTTTGTGTGAGATGGATGTTTGGAACCTCGTGTTCATTTTTCATGTAAGATGTGTGGATTGATCTGATTGGTTTTGTATTAATATTTTTAACTTATGGTATAGTTTTTTGGTAATATATTTTGTATATATTATCTTAGCTCCCTCAGTTTCAGATAAATAGCTTATGATGTTGTTCTTGGAGAATGTTATGCAATTTGAGAAGCGAAATCATAATTGAAATTGGTATTTGCCTGATATTGATATTGGAACCTTGTGTTCATTTGTCATGTAATATGTATGGATTCTGATTGGTTTTGTATTAATTTTTATACTTATGGTATAGCTTTTTGGTAATATATGTCGTATATATTATCTCAGCTCTCTCAGTATCAGACAAATAACTTATGTCATGTTGTTCTTGGAGAATATTATGCAATTTGAGAAGCGAAATCATAATTGAAATTGGAATTTAGCCTGATATTGATATTGGATTTTCGACAGCTCAAGATCCCAATTATTTTAGCAATCTGAGATTGGTTTCTTAGCTGTTGGAGATCTATAACTTGGAATTTTTACAATTTGTGATTTGAGCTTTTTTTATGCGTGCTTGGCTACGTTATACTCTACTGATTTTTGTTTTTCTGGTAAAATCACACGAAAACAAATTTCGAACAACAGAATTTAGGGCTTCAACGGCTCTTCTATAGATTATCAAAAGTTGCTTATAGTATATTTGATTTTTTTAATGGTTGTATGGAGTAGTTTGGGAGCTCGATTTATATGGAGATGGAGTACACATGACCAAATATGATATCTTTTTGTCCATTCATATGCTCACTTATACCTTTTTGTGATATTATAAGTTTCCAAATTAATGTCAATATACGTTCATATTTTTATGCATCATACTTTTTTATATGTTCATTGTAATTCCTTAGGTATCAATATACTTTTTTGTAATCTCATTATATCTTTTTGAATTACGTCAATGCTAGTGGAAAAATAATATTTGTGATATAATATTTCATAATATTATTTAGATATTATAAGATACCCTCTTATAATATATTATTTTATTTCATAGTATTCTATAAAGTATTATTCTCGTTGGTTCTTAAAAAAAATATTATTTGATACAAAATAATATTCTCATTTTTTTATTTTTGTTTATATTATCATGTTATTTATATTTTTACTAAAATAAGATTTTCTTTTCCCTATTATTTTTGATAAAATAGCATAAATTATAACTATAAAACTATTTTTAGTGATGGGCTCTTTGATCTAAAAGCCCAATGTCAAAACCTAAGACTCAAAAGACTCAAAACCGAAGAGCTGCAACAGAGCATATGATCGCGCGATCTTAGTGGCGAGCGGAGCAAAGGATTCCTGACGGGCGATGATGACGCACGCATCTCCTGGAAAGAGGTAGTTCAATCTATTTGATTTGATTTTATTTCGACTGGGTTTGTGATTTATGGTTTGATTTAGGATTTTAATCTGAGGTTTGATTGTTTTATCTGAATTGTGGTTTGGTTGGTTCATTGATTTGGAGTTTTTGATTAATGGTGATTATCAGTTTATGTTTCTTTTGGCCCATATTTTAGATTTTTTTTCAGATCCGATTTTTAGTTTTTGTTTCTTAGTTTTTGTTTCTAATTTTGTGTTTTTGATCAATAGTAAGTTTTTGGTAATTAGTAGGTTTCCTTAACTTCTATTTGATTTCAATTTGTAGCAGTTTGACTTTGATCTAGAAATTATTTATTTTTTGCAAATAAGGGGTTTCTGTTTAAGTGCAATTATGAAATTTTGCTGGGCTTTATTAGGTTTTTAATAATTAATTTTCATGATTAAGAAAGATTTCAGCTTTCTATGTTTTGTTTTTGAATTTAACTAGGTTTTTATATAATTTGGGATTCCTTTTTATTGGAATGAAGGGTTACAACTGAAGTTCATAACATTTATGAGCATCCTTTTGCCATTTTTTCAGAATTGTTTGAGTATTTTGAATTTTTCCTTTATTTCAAACCAGGGTTATAAATGCATATTTTCATGGTTTTAATCCTAATTTGCATGAATATCTGGTTAGAATATCAGTTTTTGGGTTATATTGGTAGTAGTTCTAGAATTTATTTGAAATTTCATGATTTATTTGATTTCATAAAATAATATTTGATTTTGTAGTTTTTTTTATTATCATGTGTTAATTAAGATGCACAATTTTACATGGACCCTGCAAAATCTCAAATACATCACATAAACCCCTTTAAGATGGAAAATATCATGAATGCCCGTTTAAGACCTTTTCTTTGTAAGTTGAACAATTTTACCCTCATGTTTTTATTGTTATTTCGTTAAAAAGTCAATTGAATGTCGTATATATTATTTTTCTTCTAAAAGAAACAAATCTCAATTAGAATACTGTATATCATTATAATAACAAAAAAAAAATATAAATTTGAAATTTATGTATGAGTAATAATTAAATATATCGTTTACAAGTTTTATTTTTAGAGGAATAAATAAAGTAAGAGAAATTTACAAAAAAAAACCTGCATTATGCTGAAATTACTAAAAAAATCTACATCATTGGAAATCCCAAGTAAACGCTACACTGTTGCCAAAACTGCAAAAAAGCCCCTACCATTAGTTAGGAGTTGACACCGTAGTTTTATACTTTAATTATTCAAAAAACAAATTTGAAATATTAATTAACTTTTTTCTCTCTCATAACATTTTTTAAGATTAATTAACTCTGTATTTTTAATATCTTTGCTTAAATGATATCCTAAAGCTATATTAAGAAAATCTTAAGCATTTTTTAATTAAACTTTACAAAAAATATAAGATTTTTTTCAAGTGAAAGAGATTAATTGCACTTTATGATTTTTTTTAAACTTCAACAAATTTTTTAATTTAACTTTTGTAAAAATTTAACTTTAAGAATATTTAATTGAACTTCAAGATTTTTTTGACTTTAAGAAATTTGTTAATAAACTTTAAACTAATTAATATTTTAAATATGTTTTTAAGTAATCAAAGTACGAAAACTTACAGTGTTAACCTTCTTGCAATTTTGGCAACAATGTAGGTTTTGCAATTTTGAATATTGAAGAGGCTTTTTTACAGTTTCAGTTCAGCATAATGTAGAGGCCTTTTTGCAAATTTTCTATTATATAATAAATATTAATACAATTTTGAGAAACAATTATATTTTTTGTGTAAAGTGTAATAATTATGCAATGACAAAACACAAAGACAACTTAAGTGAAAACTAAATTGAATCATAAAATAGTTATTAGTGACAAAATTATTTGAGAAACTATAATTTAAGATATTGCTCTAAATGAAGAAAATATTACTATGAAAATAGTGTCAACCGACCTCAAAATACCAGGTAAACCACATCAAAACTGAAAATATAATAAAATACGCCCATAAAAAAAATATAGAAATAGAATCTCAAGAGTATCTCTTTTAAATATAAATAAAATCAATTCACACACTTATTTTCTATTTGCTTCAAAATATCTTAATTATGTCATCATTTTGTTAAGTTTCATATTAAAATTAAAATAAATATGTAAGAAACAAAGTGTAATTTAGATAATATAAAGAGAATGGGTATTTATGTTATTTCTCATTATAGAAGTATACATGATATTTCTCAGGCTTGATAGGGGTATATGTGCTATTTTAATGTTTTGTTGGGTATATGTGAAATTATGCCAATAATTAATAATTGTATAAAATTAAATACCAAGATATTTTCTTATTTAAAATGTATATATTTGGAAATTCTCGTGTTATTTATGAAAATTGTTTTTTTATTTAAAATTTATTTTGGTTTTAGTTTTGGTATTTCATTATCGATGTTGATTTCGGAAATTGTAATGCTTTTATTGAAATTTTATTTTGGTGTTAATTATAAATAACTTGGTGTTATTTTTTCTATTAAGTTATGGATTTTTATTTTTGATTATTTTTTTTTTGTAAAGATAATATATTTCTTGATCCAGTGAAATAATGACCTTGGGCAATATTAAATAATAAATACTCAAAAAAAAAAATAGTAACTAGTTCAAGCATCTTTGTTAATCATAGTAGCTGTATCCTGATAGAATATTTTCAGTCTGCTTTGAATAGGAAGTCTTTTTGGGTGTGTTTGGATTGTGGGAATGTGGGTGATGTAATTCTCATGGGAATGTGGTTTCAAAAACTTTTCATTCCCATGTTTGGTTCATCGTTGGAATCTTACGTGGCGGGAAAGTTTTTTTTTCATGATTTGACACATTCTCACCAAAATACATGGGAAAGTTACTTTCCCATGCTTATTACATAATTATCCTTCTTAACTAATTATATTTAATGATAATAACAATAATAAATATTATTATTTTATTAAACTAAATGAAAAATATAAATAATAAATATTTAATTAGGAAAAAAATTGCAATGAATAAATTTATAATGATATTTAGTTATATTATTTATGAGAGTGAAAATTATATTAATTAAAAAATATTATAAAATTTATAATTGTAACATAATTTTGATATTTAATAATATTCAATTAGAAATTAAATAATATAAAATTGAAAAGACCTATATATAGTTTATAAAAAGATTAATACATATTGAAAAGTAATTATTTGAAATATTTTTATTTTTTATTTATTAAATATATTTAGATAAATTTAGTTATATTTAAAAAGTAATGATTATATTTAATTAAAAATCTAATATATAAATAATAAAATAAAATAATTTTAATTATTATTATTAAATTATAATTTTCTCATTAAAATATTAACTTTTTAAAAAATAATTTCATTTATTATCATTAAAAATAAATTCTCTCGTTAATATACTAAATAATGTAGGTAATTATATATGATTGATTTTATATATTTAATTAACAAGGGTATAATGGTCATTTCATTAATTAATAAATTAAAAAAAGTTTACAATCCTAGAAATTCAAATATGCAATCCAAACAGTAATATTCCCATGGCATGGTAATTTCATTCCCATCAATCACTTGCCAATGAATGATATTCCCATGGTAATGTAACATTACCGCAATCCAAACACACCTTTTATTTATATATTTGTTAAAATCTAAAAAAATGGATTAGAATATATTTTTTTTTAAGTGACTTAGATTCTAAATATACTAAAGAATTTATTAAAAAACTTTTGTGATTTATATATTTTCCAAAATTCAAAATATTTCTTTGAAAAATTAGATTATATATTGTTTTAACATGTCTAAATTAATAACTACCTAATTATCACGAAACAAATTTAGGTGAACGGAGCCTAGTGAAAGATTTACGGCTACAGACAAGCACGAGAGAGGATTGTTAAAAAAAAAACTCCATACATCGAATGTTGTTAGCTCATATACTGAATATACTTATAAATCCGAAACACGAGAGAGAATTGTTGGGAAAAAAAACTCCATACCGTTGAATATAAAATGATAATAACATAAGAAAAGAGGATTTAGAGGAGGTAAATATTTCTTAGAGTTTGGAAGAGACAAATTGTTTCTTCCTAATTGTGAAGAGTTACCAAAACACAATGGTGAAGAGGCACTAAATACAATAGTTTCTACTCTTTTATATAGTGAAGGATGAGCATTCTACCCTAAAATTTCAATACAAAATATACTAGCAAATACCCTACAATAACTCCTCATATTTTACAAGATAAGATTTACATCTTTATAAGATAAGATTTGCAATAACTCTTACATGCTAAGGGGATAAGTATTTGGACATAATTAATATATTCATAATACTCTCCTTGGATGTCCATATTTCATACGCATTAGAAGTTGCATGTTTATTTTATTTTATTTTTAATTACACACAAGAAGTTGCTTGTTCAATATTTATGCAACCAATAGTTGCATGTTTATTTTTATGCACTAGAAGTTGTAGTATATTTATCTATGTACATTTATTTTACGCACATTTACTTTCTGTGCATTTATTTTCAGCGCATCTATTTTTATGCACATGTAGTTGCAATTCAGTTTATTGATGCACATAAAATTTTGAATTTATTCATGGTCTAATTTAATTTATCCATCTACACAGGTTCAACGTGGCAAATTTAATGAAGCTTGAGTTTGTTGCCCTTGATATATCGGGCAACAATTATCTGTCGTGGATCCTCGACGCAGAGATCCACCTTGATGCGATGGGTCTAGAAGACACTATCAAAACGGGAAACAAGGCATCAATCCAAGATCGGGCGAAGGCGATGATTTTTTCTTCGCCACCACCTCCACGAATCATTAAAGAGTGAATACCTTACTATTAAGGATCCTCTCTTTTTATGGAAAAACCTTCGGGAGAGGTATAACCACCAGAAGAGGATAATACTCCCAAAAGTTTGTGATGAATGGACAAATCTGCGGTTACAAGATTTCAAGTCAGTTTGTGACTATAATTTCTCGATGTTTAGAATTGTTTTTCAATTGAGACTCGGTGGGAGAATATATCACTGATGGAGATATGCTCGAAAAAAAACTTTTACAACATTTCATGTGTCAAATAATATCCTGCAACAACAGTATAGGGAACAAGAGTTCAAAAAATATTCTGAACTAATTTCCTGCCTGCTTGCTTTTTAAGTAATAATTTATTATTTTATTCAGCCACAAGTAGGCAGGAAATTAGTTCAGAATACTTTTTGAACCCATTTTCCTTGTACTGCTGTTGCAGGATAACATTTGAGGCATGAAAAGTCGTAAATTTTTTTTTTCCGAGCATATCTCCATCAGTGATATTCTGCCCCACAGAGTCTCAATTGAGAAACAATTCTAAACATCGAGAAATTATAGTCACAAACTGACTTGAAATCTTGTAACGTCAGATGTGTCCACTCATCACGAGCTTCTGGGAGTATTATCGTCTTCTAGTGTTTATATTTCTCCTGGAGGTTTTTCCATAAAAGGAGATGATCCTTAATAGTAAGGTATTCACTCTTTAATGATTCGTGGAGATGGGGGCGAAGAAAAATCATCGCCTTCGCCTGATCTTAGATTGATACCTTATTTCCCATTTTGATGGTGTCTCCTAGACCCATCGTATCAAGGCGGATCTCTGCGTCGAGGATCCATGACAGATAATTGTTGCCCGATATATCAAGGGCAACAAACTCAAGTTTCGTTAAATTTGCCATGTTGAAGCTGTATAAATGGATAAATTAAATTAGACCCTTGCTAATTTTATATTGAAACTTCAGGTTTCAATAAGAATAAATTCCAAATTTTATGTGCATCAATAAATTGAATTGCAACTGCAGGTGCATAAAAATAGATGTGCGGAAAAGAAATGAACAGAAAGTAAATGTGCGTAAAATAAATGCACATACATAAATATATTGCAACTTCTGGTGCATAAAAATAAATATGCAACTTCTGGTTGCGTAAATAAAAATTGAGCAAACAACTTCTTGTGCGTAATTAAAATAAAATAAACATGCAACTTCTAATGCGTATGAAATATCCAATGGGGAGTTGCAGGGTATTTGTTAGTATATTTTGTATTGAAATTTTAGGGTAGAATGCTCACCCTTTACTATATAAAGAGGTAGAAACTATTGTATTTGGTGCCTCTTCACCACTGTGTTTTAGTGACTCTTCACAATTAGAAAGAAACAATTTGTCTCTTGCAAACTCTAAGAAATATTATCTCCTCCAAATCCTCCTTTCTTATGTTATTATCATTTTATATTCAACAAATACAACCAATGTTGTTAGCTCATATACTGAATGTACTTGTAAATCCGAAACATAAGTTTACCGCGTAGCAACCAATAAAATTATTTTGGTATGTCAAAGTAATTACCTTTGGAAAATAACAGAAACTATTTTTGAATTCATCTTTTTATTTATATTGATAAATAAAGTTTTTATCAATTTCCTCCATTATCTTATTTTAAGTATCAAAATTATTCTATTTCCTCCATTAATAATATTTTACAAACAGATATAAAAAGTTTTCGGTGATCTCTTAATAAATAGTGACAGAGCAAGTGTGATGTATATGATCGTATCATTCAAAATATGTCATCCAACTTTCATATCATGCATTAATGCTCTCATTTAACACTAATAATGCGTTTTTATTTTGTTTTTTCTTGTGACATTGTATGATAATTTCCGGTTAATCCAGCAATAAAAATGTGTTCTCTGTTCAAGACTCCTTGAGAGTACAATCATACTAAATTGCAATCCTACTATGCCGTGTGGCTTAATTTCATATAGAATTTGTTGATAAAAGATAGGGTGACCATTAGAGACGTGCCACGAAAATTTCTACAATTTTGCTGAAGGCCAAAGCACAAATGCAGATAGGCAAAATATTCAAAAGATAATAATCCTCTTTGTGTGATGTTAAATAAATAAGCATCTTTACGGTGTGATATAAAATAAGCAAAAACCATGAATTTATGATTACTCATAGAATTTGTATATCTTGTGATACTTACAATGTAAGTGTTACCTAACCGCACAAATATATTACCCTTTTATGTCCCATCTTTTATGAAATTTCTTATTATATTATATCATATATATATTTTAATGACCAAAATGTTTTTTATTGTAATATGATTAAAATTGAAAATATTTAGTTAATTATATATTAATATTAAAATAAATTAGTATATATTAATAATTAATAATTAAAAATTAAATTTATGTTATATTAATATTAAAATAATATAAAAAGTTTAATATCACATATTAATTTATTATTATATAATTTTTTTTTATTATGTGTTGTATTTATATTAATGATATTATATGTTGTATTTTAATATATGTTAACATTGAATTTTAGAGATGGAATATATCGTATTTATTTGTTTCTAATTTGTTTGATATATATATAATTATTAAGGAGAATAAATTTGGTATGATTCAAGCATATCCCTAATTAATAAGGATAAAATTGGTTCTTAACGAAGCAATTTTAGCCCTCTCGAATTTGGTATGATTCAAATTCCTTGTTTCAACAGGATTATTAATATTCATAAAAGCAACCAAAGTGTCTTAATTCATTGAGTGAATTCTAATAGGACCACAATTTATTACTAAGGAAACAAACTTTTAAACGGCGGTAGAAAAAGAGGTTAATAAAGATTCTTTTTGTCCTTTTTATTGATAGAATGAATTAACTTTAAAAGGTGCCTTTATACTTCACTCTAAATTTCTACAAATACACAATTATTGTGAAATAAAATCAAAATACTCCTTACATGATATAAAATAGATAAAGTATTGAACTCAATATATTATATACACATTAATACTACAACAAAATACTGTGATTCACCCACCTCTAGCAAGTATTAAAAAAAAAAAAAAAAAAAATACTGTGAAAACTAGTTCAAAAATACTACAACAATATCGCATACTTTTGCAATGATTATTTAAAAGACTTTTGTTGTATTTAGATTGAGACTATTAAAACATTTGTTTGTTAATTTGTGTGAGTACTTGTTGCTTTGCTTGAGTTAATTTGGGGCGGTTGTATGTAAATTTTCTCCTGTGTTGTTACGCCTTTTATTTCTTTTTGATTTGTTGAACTTCAGCTAATTATGTCTCTTGATAAATTTGATATAGAAAATTTGTAATAAAGCCTTTGTATTATTTCTAAATTGTAAAACCTTTGTCTGTCTTGTTGGAAATTGCATTAAAATTGGTCTAATGAAAATTTCAGGGTTTATGGTTATATGTTTTCTGTTCCTTGCAATTCTCAGTAAGGTGTTGATTTTTGCAATTTACTAATTGGGAATGCTGCAGGGGCTTTTGCCAAATTCCTCTTGTTATAATGACTATCTTTATAATTTATAGTCTCCTAAATAAACTCGTTTATAAACAAATAAATAAATAATTAATACATATTAGCAACTATTGAGATCCTTATCGGACCTAGACAGATGATCCAAAATTCCAGATCTTATGTACATAGTACTTAAATCCGGATCCATATACCTACTTTTAGTACTTTTCCTTCCGTTAGCTAATTTTGCATATTATCTTACGATTACTCATTTTTGCGCCAGGTGCCAAGTTAATTCACAAATTCAATACAGTTAGAATTTTACTTATTCTTTTTTGTTTTGATTAATTATTTTTCTTTTCTTTTTTCAACCAGCTAAATGTTTTGGAGCTGTTTCTGGATAGCATAACAGAGCCAAATGAAAAGCTGAATGAATTTGGTGTTGGTGGAATTTAATATGTTTTCTTGGTGAAATTTTAAATTTACCCTCCAAATATCCTTGAATGTAAAAAGTTGCCCTTCTAAGAGGGGACTTGTAGAAGCCAAATTGCGCAAAACTGCCATCAAGTTACCTAATGCTCTTGTTTCTATTATTTATTTTTTCCAGCATCAGAAAATTATATTCTAGATTTGGTTCTATAGTAATTAATTATATTTTGATGTTTCAGAAGGATTCATGAAATATATAGATTTGATATTTGTGATACGGAAGGCTTGATTTTATGTATTGTTTACTTTCCTATTCAAACCCTACAAATGCGGTAATTATAGTTCAGTCCGGTGGAATTTGTAATTAGGAGTGAAAATGGATCAAATGTTATCGGACCGATTTGTAGTTTTATTTGCAAAAATTCTGTATTTGAAACAAAATATCCAGACCCGGCCAGATACGGATAGTTTTATATCTATCTGTATTTGAAACAAAATATCCAGACCCGGCCAGATACGGATAGTTTTATGATTCAGTAATCCATTTGATTCCCTGATACAGATACAAATAATATCCTTATGCATATACAGATACCCATACAGTACAGTATTTAATTTTATTATCATATTCAGATACAGATATTATCCATCATTATTTTCTTGTTATTTCATAAGTTTGGATTGTAAAAAAACCAAACTATAATCCAAACCAAAGAATGGAATTCACAAGTTCTTCACAACCTGACATTATATACATCACAAATTATCTCAGAATTATGATTCAAAATCAACTGAATCATATCAGAATCAGCAAATCAGATGAAAAATCGGAATAACCAGTATAAATATTTCAATTTTATATAATAATGAGAATCAAGTACTAATCAGATCAAGGCTTTGCTGATTCAGATCCAAATAGTCTGAATTGGATCATAATGGACTGATTCTGCAAACGATATTTCCGTTTTGCACATATACTCATCGTGTCCATGTGAGCATGCAAAATACTATCCATTAATTATTTAGTTTCTTACTTTATTCTTTGAAAACTAATCGTGAAAGATATGTTGATTTTCATTGTTTTTAGATTCATGGACAAATAAATAACTTATGAAAACAATTTCTTTATAAAAAACAGTTTACCCACAGATAAAAGCAAGGAAAATAATCAATTCAAATTTTAATCCAAATGAAAAAGAGAATAAAAATCTGAATAGGGGCGATCAGAACCTGTCGAGACATAGTGGTCATCAAAATATTCAGTGGATTGACAAACTATATGTTATCTATCATCACTTCAGCCCGAAGAAAAAACTATAATTTTGTTCAAATTTAATCGAGAAAAAACAATATTTTGAAATTAATTGTTTTTTTGTTTAATGGACAACTAAAACAATTTTTTTTTTATAAAAGCAAAGAAAATAATCGATTCAAATGTTAATCCAAAAGAAAGAAAAAAGAGAATAAAAATCTGAATTGGGGTCGATCAGAACCTGTCGGGACATACTTGTCATCAAAAAATTCAGTGGATTGACAGACTATATGTTTTCTATCATCACTTCATCCCCCACAAAAACACAATCAATCAAATTCAAACAATAAAAACCAAAATTTAAAAGAATGAATGCTCAGAACTTCTTAGAGGATTGTGACCGCCATCGACGGATGTCTCTGCATCCGTCTCCAGCACAGTATTTATTCTTCATCGCATCCAATATGATAACAATTTTCAACGAGAGAGAGGAGAAGGAAAAAACCTGTAGGAATTGGATGTGAGAAGGACGGCGGAATGGTGCATTTATAGGAACAGAAGTAAAGTAAACCCTAGCTCTATTAAGCAGTTTTATTCATATTGTTAATGGATCCGGCCCAATTGGATTTAAATAGGCCACAATTTATAATTTTCTTATTTAATACAAAAATAAATCTAGAGCCTATACATAATGAGAAAAAAATTGTATATTTTAATTATATAAGCTAATCATGTTAACCGAATGTGATAAGCACAAAACAATCAAATAAAAAGAATGAAAAATAGACATTCTACTAGGATGACACCCGAGCGTTGTTGCGGGTATAAATTTATTATAAGTGATAGTATAAATTTACTATTATAATATTAATGACTAATGACATGAGTTATCTTTTGCAATTTATAATAATAAATTATTTTTACAATTTCGGGATAGCAAAATAACTATGTTTTTTTTTGTAATTTCCAATAATATTTCTTTTACAATTTCGGATTAATAGAAAGGTTTTTTTGAAAATTTCCTAGAAATATTTGAGTAGGGTTTTTTTTGTAATTATCAATAATACAAGGGCTTTCATGCATTTGTGTAATATATATAATGCAAGTACTATTTTGGACTTTTTTGCACATTTTTTCATTTGTAATATATTAATATCCAATTATGGAAAGACTCTTTTGTAAGTGTGGAATAATACAAAAACGGACTGTTGTGCAAATTTTTCATTTTTCTAACCTCCTCAATTGCCTGGCTATGGTAACAGTAAAATCGGACCTTGGCACACATGCTAAAGTTACTGGTTCAGTGCAAAACCAATGCACCCAATTTGGAAAAAGAGACAAAAAGGAGAATTCCATAATCGCAGCTCTCTGACTTTTATATATAACTATTATAAGGCTTACTCTACTCAAAGTCACAAAAATCCTTAATATGAGGACTAATGAGTCAATATTAGGATTAATTACTTAGCATTTATATTCAGAACCCTAAGATAATTATTGTAAAGACTAATGGCTTAGGAACCCTAATATTTAAATGATGTAAGAAAATCAGAAAATAAAACGTAAAAAGGAAATAAAATAATAGAAATATATAGCAAAAAAATATAAAAATACCAATTAAAGACAGAAAAAATGAAGAATAGAAAAAAATAAAACATAGAAAAAAGTTACTGGATCTGCTTCAATTACTACTGATAACTAGCGACAGCGTACATAAAAAGAAGAAAAATAAAATAAATAATGCAAGAAAAGAAGAAAATAAAACAACAACTAGAAATATATAGGAAAAAACAGAAAATTACCAATTAAAGACAAGAAAAATGAAGAATAGAAAAAACTGAAACATAGAAATTAATAAAAACTGAAAAAAGTACTAATTGGATAAAGTATTAACATTTGTACCTTTTGAAATCTTTTATTTCTTTGAAATAAATGAAGTAAATATTTCCATCTATCCCCAATTTCATCTCAACGTTAAGAAAAACTCCAATTTAGATTTTGTTTAAAAATGTGTTAATGTTACAAAATAGACGAATTGAGCAAAATATTGGAAGAAGAGAGAATACAATACCTTGAGAATGATATTGAACTCATGACGAGCTCCAACATCAATATGAGTGACGATTTTATCGATTTAAGTAGATATTCTTAATGGTGATGCTCAATCACTGCCTAATTATCACTAGGACGAACGCGTAGTCATCGGAGAGGTTACCAGTTAGTTCATAGGAGAGTTTGCCGGTGAGGTCACCAGAGAGTCGCCGATTAGTGGTAAGCAGCTGAGATTTTTATTTTCAAGAAATGACTTTATGAGAGAGAGAAAATCCATATATATGAAGGTTCAATTGAATTTTTTTGAAAACAATTAGCGGAATTTTATCAATTACTAGTAGTAATCAGACCTAATGATTTGAAAAAATATTGGCGGGATTTCAACGGGTAATAAGGGCACGTTTTTCACTGACAAAGCCACCCAAAAAGTCAAAATCAGTTTTGACCTGATTGTTAGTGATAATCAGTTGCATACTGGTACAAATGACGCCACAGCCACACAAATGAGGCATCTTAGGAGCTAAATAGAAGAACTCTAAAAAAAAGCATCTTATGTTTCAAAAGTTGGCAAGAAACAATGTTCTTTTGATGAACATATTCTCCAAAAAGAGAGTAATTTTCAAAAATTGTTAATTCCATCAGTGGCGGCCTTTTAGATAGGCGGGTGAAGCCGTTGCTTTGGGTCTCAAATTTTTAAGGCCTCAAAATTTTTTATAAGTATATATATAATCCAACCTATAATATTAAAAAAAGAGTTATAGCCCAACATACATTACTTTTGCATTAAGTACAAGAGAGTCAACATATAGAAACTTTATTTTGCAAATTTGTCTTACTTAAATTGGGTGGCTTCAAAACGAAAAAAAAAAATCACCATATTTGCTCTATCTGACTTGGAAATTGAAATTTTGTTTTCTTTCTCTCTTCCGTCATTTCTAGAAAGTTCTTTTTTGATGACAAATTATTTCTAGTAAGTAAAAAATATATGTCCTAAATTGGGTCGCATATTAGTCCGTCAATTAGATTAAAAAAGGAGTACACAATAAGAAAAAATGTCTGCTCTGCGATCTATTGATCTCTTCCCTTCTGAAGGTTTATATGATACTTTTATTATTTATCTTCTTTCAAATTTTTGTTCTCTAAGAAATATTACAATAATTTTATATATGATTTATTTTTTATTATAACAGTTAACACAATATTAATTACAGGAAATTTTATTGTATTCATGCTGCCAGTTAAAAGAAATTTTTTATCTGGATATAAAGAAAAAAGAAAGAAAAAGATGAAATTTTCATCCAATCTCAAAAAGGGGCTATGAATAGGTTTATTAAAATTAGTAAACTTGTTCAAAATTTGGAAGGCGAAGATGCGGCGAATGCTGGAGTTAAAAATTTAGTGAATGAAGAAGTTGTAGGTTTGGTAAACAATGAGAATGAAAATTCAGTGGATGGAGAAGAAAATGAGAATTTAGGGAGTATGGAAGACAATCAAAATGAAGAGATGGATGTGGAATGTGTAGATTTGAATGTTGATGATCCAGGTAGTTGGAAAAATATTGATCAAAATTTATGAGATTTAGTAGTAAAGAGGGGTCCTGTGACAAGAGATCGTGTAGTTAAGAAAAAAGATTATTTTTTATTAATGGCAAAGCCATTAATCATGATTTCTTCAATTACACGTACACCCAAAATGTACGCTCTCCATTTAATGTATGTAACAATCTTCTCCATTAATCTAACACTTAATTTAACAACACATGTTATTTAAAATAATGGAGTTCTTCTTTAATGAGCTAATGAAGGAAAATTTTTTATATAACTAAATTTGGTGGCTCTGTAGAATGATTGCATTTTTATCCACTATAATAATAGAAAGATTTGAAATAAAAGTTACTTTTGAAGTTTATTTTGTTAATGTAAATTATATATATTTTTTTAATTTAATTGAATCTCTCAGTACTAAGTACTTAATAGATTAGCAACTCAATCTATATAGTATTTATTTGAGCATTTTAATTCGTATACTTTATAAAATACTAGGAATAACGCGAAAAATTCAAAGCATTGCTCACATAACATTTTAAAATAATATTTATATTTAATTATAAAAAAGTATAGTATTATTTCATGTCAATATACTGATTTTGCCAAACAGGAACAAAAGTGATATGTACCCGGCAACTCTTCTTCACTTCAATCTGACTGCTTTGAATAACTCATCTGCACCAAACATATACTTGGCACATCACCTCTCCTTTCCGTTTTCTCTATAAAAAATTAATAAAAGAATTTTATTGGGAAAAATAAATGGAATATCACATTTAAGAACTTGAAATATTGCATTTAAATAAAATATTTAATTTACAGTTCAAATACACAACCTAACTAAATGAATGTGAGTTATAATAAAACACAACTATAATGTTGCTATAGTGGGAATAATAATAACACAAACAATATCCATTACCTGGTGATGTGGATCAGTTTCAGTAACACCAGCCATCGAATATCTCCTCGAGGATCAACCAATCATTTTGCGTAAGAGACCTGATGCTTGATGCTGCACGACATGTTTTCTCGTGATGCAACACAGACAATATATATAGGTGATAAATAATATATAAAATTAAACAAACAATATATAAATTTATTTTTTTAGAGACAGTAAAAAAATATATACGTAAAATAATAAAAACAATATATAGAAAATAAAAAATATATTGAAAAGTGCCCCCCCCCCCCCCCCAAAAAGATTTTCGTTGAGTAGTATATATTAGTAAAGTATTTCAGTGTAAAAAATTTCGAAATACATGTATATATATGTATTTGCTCCCTCAGATATTTGTACGATGTTAAATCAATAGTAAGGAAAAAATTTGTCCCTCCCTGCATAAACGGTCAAGCTTATAGTGACATTTTGGGTATGCTCAATCCCGCTGTGCTTTCAGATTTTCCTTTGCATAAACATGAGACATGTCATTAACAATAAATTTGCAATTATTTAGCATAAATGGTGTACTCGTTATTTATCAATTTTTTCACACAATTCATTCAACTCGTGCTGTCATGCACTTCTTCTCTGTTTCAATTCAATCACAACTATATTTCATAAGAAAATTGGATTTCAAATTTCAATTCTCAAAGTTGTAGGTGAATGCTGAATCAGCCATTTCGATTTTTCTTTCCATTCTATTAGATATTTCGATTGAAATATTACAGTACCTATTTTATAGTAAAATCAGAACCTTAGACGAAACACAAACAGAAAAGGGAAAAAAGGTGTAATACTGTGGATATAGGAAGCATTTCTCACATAACAAGTCACATTCATGATATGTTTTAAATTTGCTACCCTCACTAATAATCAGGAACTCTTTAGCTGATTTTCAGTTCTATAAGTATATAAATTATGTATGATAAAAAATTCGTCTCATTTAATCAGGATATTATTTTTGTAACCTTTTTACTTGTACATATTTTCTGGTAATTTCGCTTTCAAGCAATCATGGATTTGAATTATTTTAAGCTAGATATTTAATTTAATTATATCTCGAGTAAGCAATGCCCTACACGAGCTTGAAAAAATATATATACAAATATTCCACCACATGATTGCCACTATGTAAGGTAGGGACCGGTGGTAGCTACTCATATATCTTCCCTATAAAAACTAGTAATTAATCACCTCATAAACACAAGAAAGAAACAAAACAAGGGAAAACAAATACATATAAATTCTTAAAAGTAGAGAGAAAAGGAAAACTTGAGAGGAAAAAGGAGCAACAAAAATGGCGAGAGAGGAAGTTCATGATATTGTCATCGTTGGTGGAGGCATCTGTGGCCTCGCTCTTTGTCTTGGTCTTCATAGGTATATAAGAAATATTTTGGCCAATATAATAATTTTTGTTGATTTTTATATATTTTAGTACATCATTTTATGATCGTAGAATGATGTTACGTGTCAATACGTCATTTTTATTATTGCATGGTAAAAGATAACTAATTTCCATTTCCTTTAACTTTTGAAGTTTTTTAGAAACATATACATCTCAAGCTCTATATTTTGATTTTTTTGGATCTTTGCCTACTCAACAGAGATGCGCTAGCAACATAAATGCAATGAGATTCATTTATTCTTAACGTTCTATACACATGGCAATTGACATAATTCAGGGTTCAAATTTTCTTTTGATGATCTTATGATTCTTTATGATATATTAAATTACTTAAATCGGCAGAAAAATATTTCCAATCTTATTTTCAGAATTCAGACTTATAAATCCAATATCAAAGCTAAAAATTTACTTTGATCAGTTACTCATATAAAATTACTTCTACTGAAATCTCTCTCAACATAAACAATAAAAAAAAAATGCATTATGGGGCCCTGGAAAAACAAGTATTAGGTACAAAATAATAAAAAGAATAATGTGTGGTTAATTATGTTAAAACAAGCAGGAAAGGAATAAAGAGCTTGGTTTTGGAGAGATCAAAATATCTAAGGTCAGAAGGTGCAGCCATCACTGTGCATGGCAATGGCTGGCATGCTCTGGACCAGCTTAAGGTCGGTACCGAGCTTCGAAACTTTTCCATCCCTCTAACTGAGTATGTGCCAGTTCCTCTCTCTCTCTATGGAAAATGATAAAAACTATTCTATTTATCAGTAAATAATGTTACACTTATCAAAACATTGATATATTTGGGAGACATGGAATAACTTTCTTTAGAATATACATGGAATGATAGACCAACTTATTTGAAAGCTACATATCATTTATAATATATTTTAAGTAGATCTTCTAAACAAATTAGAAATTATAGATAGACTTTAGTAATTAACTTGATCTGACCCTGAACAATACCAGGACGCGTTATGAATCTGTTATCAAGGATGACAATAATGTGAAACCAAGACCCTACGGGTAACAAAAATAATAGCAGCTTATTACAAATTTATCAGATTGTCATAATTGAAAAATATTTTCATGAATATTCAGGAGGGAAGTCAGGTGTTTGAGGAGAAAAGACCTGATCGAAAACTTGGCCAGGCACATACCAGCTGAACAAATACGGTTTGGCTATCATGTTTCATCTGTCGACTTTGATATGATAACTAACTTGCATGTCCTTACCACACGCGATGGTACTAGGATCACAGCAAAGGTATTGTAAATCACGCCCAACGAAAGATCATGTGATAAGTCCAAAAATTTGAAGTATTACAGGACATTTTGACGGAACGTTTAACAACTTTTCAACATTAAAAAAAAAATTATCTCATATGAAATCAACTAAATTTTGAGTATGAATATTTTAGGTTCTTATTGGCTGTGACGGATCATACTCGCTCATATCGAAATCATTGAATATGGCACCACCGAAGTTCTTTCCGATACGAACAACACGCGGTTTAACGACATACCCTGAAGGCCATAATTTTGGAAACCATTTTCTACGTCTCACCACAACTGATGGTACTCTCTTTGGACGTCTCCCCATTGACGACAAAACTATCCACTTTTTTGTGGCCCAAGTTATTGATCCTGCAGGTAATTAATTAAATCAAGTTACCTAAGTGAGATATCGATTCTTACAACTTCAATATATTTTTTTCCTCTTTTTTGGAGAACTAAAATGCTATGTTTTTAATCTTTTATATTAAAGGTGACATGAACGAACCAAAATCTATTAAAGAATACACAATGGCACTACTGAAAGGAACACCGTCTGAGATAACTGATACAGTGAAAAATTGCGACACGGATACACTAAACATGAAGCTCAACGGGTACAAATCTCCCTGGTCTATACTCAACCAAGACTTTCGTAGGGGAACATTGACAGTCGCAGGTGATGCCATGCATCAGATGGGGCCGTTTATCGGCCAGGGCGGCTCATCTGCTCTGGAAGATGCGATCGTGCTCACTAGATGCTTATCTAACGTGATAAATGCACCGGCAAACGCCTCTTATGATAAGAAATGGATCCAACGGGTTGAAGATGCGCTTGATTTGTACATCCATGAAAGGAGGCCAAGGATCATGAAGCTTGGATTTCAATCTTATCTTGTTGGAACCCTTGAATCTACTAAATCATGGATTGCAAAAATGGCGGTCATATTTTTACTAACTGTTTTCTTTGGAGGCAAAAAATCGGACCCTGCACTATTTGACTGTGGAACTATCTAGGTTCTTCAATCGCGTTCGATGGTGTGTCCATTCGTGTAACACTATTGTTTTGTTCTGTGATAAATAAGGCTATCATGGTCATTATAGGCCTTGTGCTACTAAAGTGTTTGTTTTTCTCTTATTGTGTTCAACGATTTGTAATGTGAAAATGTATGCTTTATGATTTGTAATATCATTAATATGACATAATTTCATTACAGGTTTTTTCGGCTTTTATGTAATTTGAAAATGGTAGGATAATAACTGCATTTGATCTAAACGAATGAACCTAAACCTGAACTTGAAGGCTGAACCTAGCTAAAAGTATTAACATAATTGAAATTAATCCCAGTAGTTTATTTTTCAACACAATTTTATAATTACCCGTCTGCTTAAAATAAAATAAAAAATAATTACCCGTCTGTTATTTTTTATTTTATTTTTCTTTTGAATTGTCCGTCCGTTATTTTTCTATCCTTCCCCCTCACAAGCAGTAACATCTCACGGCATTCCAAATAGTTTAATGAACCTCAATTCAATGAGCTTTTGCTCTTTTTTTCCTCTTTTTGGTCTCTTTATCTCTCTCTTTTTTTATGGCAGAAGAGAGAATAATTTAGTTCATATGTAATGGAAACCATAGTGCTTATATGGTCCGCCTGTGCGTCTAATGACATTTTTGGCTCCCAATTTGGATTTTTTTTTTTGAGAACATTTGGAGGGGACTTAATTATCCCCCAATTTGGATTTTTGAATCCCTCAAGATAGAATTTAGAAACACAGCACACAACAACTTTACACATTAAAGACAAACGCTAATTTGACACATTAAGGATTAATATAAAAGTTGATCACTATATAATAATCATATTTGACAATAATATATTACACAAATGTTTTACATATAATATAATTCAACGTTAAATTAATGATTGAACATTTCTTTGTGATTCAAAAATATATATGACTTCTTTTCAAAAATGAAAAATAAAAACTAAATTGATGCTCAATGATTCAAAGGAGTAGACCGTCACATATGTATAATGCCAAAATCCATCAATATTAAGTCGATACTATTTTTTTTTTGAGGTAGAAATTGATACTAGTTTAAACTCAATATATTAACTAACTGAGGGGTAGCACAGTTGGTAACTTGCGTGCCTTTGAGTCCAAAGGTCGCATGTTCGAATTCCTCAAGCTTCAAAAAAAAAAAAAACTCAACATATTAACATTTTTTTTTGAGGTCAGTCGGCAAGATGCCAGACTGAATTTTCATTAAATAAAAAAAATGTTACAAACCACTTAGAAAAAGAAAATTACAAGTCTCTACTTCAAAGAAAGAAAAAGAAAATAAGAAGCATCCAGTCTAGACTCCAAAGAGCATCCAGTCTTGACTCCAAGAGGGAGCATCCAGAGCTTGCTGTGGTCACGAACTGCCAACGGCATGAAGAAATTTCAGGTCTCAACTCCGACTCTCGGAGGAGAACCATACTGTCACTAGAGTAAGAGAGAACTCATGTGGCGTCGTATCACGGCAGAGATGACCGGGAAGAAGAGAGTTCAACCACATGGAAAAGGAGCTTCACCTGTGCGTTGTCTCGATAGTCACAGATGACTTGTAAAGACCCTTCGTCTATGCTGTCGCCTCATTGGAGAGGTGACCGAGAAAGAGGGCGATAGCCACAAGGAGTCTATCAAGAGGAGACATGCGACGTCACGGGAAGAGGCTAGCCATGAGAAAGGCTTTCAAGGCAAGAAGAGAGACCATAAAGGGGAAATCAGTTGATAATAGAGAAAATATGACCCGTCCTTGTAGGAGAGAGGTCGCCGCCGACAAACACTTGCAGGAACAGCACTGCCCGTTCTATCAAGAGAAAGGTGAGAACTGAAGAGACATATTTGAGAGAGAGAAAGAGAGAGGATAATAGAAGCCTTCGACAGAAACAGGGGAATGTCATCGGCACCATAGACAGACTCCTCTCCAGGAAGCAGGAACTCGAGAGAGGAGATCCACGCCATTAGAAAACACCACAATAGCGAGCCAAGGAGGTGCCGCCATCTAGGTTAGGTATTGACTGTCACACAGATCTCAGAGAAAGAGAAAGTACAAGCTCGAGATACCTAAATAGAGGAGAAGACACCTGAGTGAGGTCTCAGGTCGGACATGAAGCTAGGGGGCTGAGAAGGGAGCGCCCCCTCTAGGGTTTCGGATCTCAAAGAAGAGCGGATAGACCAAAGAGAAAAAAAATGGAGGGTAGAGAAGGACACGACATAGAAGGGTCATAGAGGAGAGAAAGAGAGGAGGTTCGCCGGAGTTTGGTTGTTGTCGGGCGGGGGAGGTGCCGCTGCTAGGGTTTGCCTCCCCCTCAAGGTTTTCAAAATCGCGCCCCCTTTTCTTTTTTCTTTTGCTCTCCGTACACTTTCTTTTTCAAACCGCTCTCTACTTTTTTATATCCCAACATATTAACATTAAAACATAATTATCTTCATACCCAAAATCATCAATATTAAAACGATACTAATTTAAACTCAATATATTAACATTAAAACATAATTATCTTCTTGCCCAGAGAGATATACTACATAAATTGGAGAGATTAAAAGATACATACTTTAAACACTTAAAATTTACCTTTCTATGAATAATTTTTTTCAAGTTTTATTTCCTTTTTAGTATTATTATATATTGTCTGTTAATATACGCTTATTTCATCAGAAAGTACTGGTATATTCACATAAACAAAAATATGTAATTCATTGTCTCTTTTTTTTTTTTTGAAAAGTTTATCAAATATTCTTTATAATAATAAGAAACAAAGTGAAGCTTAATTCTAAAAAAGGTAGCGTGTGGTTTAGATAGAAAATAGTCTTTTTATTACATGAAATATGATAGCTTAAAAAATAACATTAAAAATCTGTACTGTATAAGCTAGAAACATATGAACAAGAGAGAGAAAATATACTCAAAAAATTATATTTCTACTGAAGACTAGGCAAAAACCAAGTTGGTTCTTCAATAAATGGAAGTGACAATTTCTCCCAGCTTCTTTCCCCTATTTTGTACCTAAATAGATGGTAAGTGGTGCAAGTACCATGAATATTTACAGCTTCATTGTGCCCTAAGTGGTAAATACAATTCCCTTCGAACCGATAAGACTTGTGTGCCCTGATTGAAAACCCTTGTCCTCCCTGGAGAAACAAGATTCGATCGCCTACACCACTCATATTCTCCCAAGATGAGCTTTCATTAACTTGATCAAGACGATATATTTCACAACCATTATGCTCAGGAGCGCAAGAAATTCCAAGTAGTTCTCCAGATGACTCGACGAGATAGTTTAGTTTCGTAGGAGGTGCAGGTATCACAGATAGGATGTCACCTGCCGTCACATCAATAACCTTTGTGTCTCCATTTGTCGGATCGTAAACAACGTACATCCCTTCATAATATATCATCAAACACCCTGCAAGTGATTTCTGTATCTCCATCCATTTATCATCTCCAGGTCGGCAAAATCCCAGAGTTTGATATTCTGAGTCATTCTTTCCTCCACAGATAGCGACACATTCTGTACTATTGGAGATAGGAAAGCACCAATCGAGGTGTAAAGGTGGCAGAGAGACGTGTTTCTTAGTGATAGGATTAAGAAAAATCGGGGAAGAATGTTTTGAGTCGGTAGAAAAGATAAAACTTTGCACTGGTCCTATTAGTTCTTTTCTATGATATTCGTTTGCATGGATTGTGTGGATCTTTTCACTCAAGAGCGAGTAGAAACACAATTTGTTGCTAGAGCAGGATGAGCGTGAGAGAAGCCAAGGGAAAAAAGAGGGAGAGTCGATAACCAAGCTAGCAGAACGCCACGGTTTACATACAACCTGAAAATGAATAAAATCATAGATATCAGGGATATTTTCGGAGACGCGGTGGAGCATGTCGGGAATCATTGCCGACCAGTCTCTTCGTTCCTCATGTTCTGTACTGAAATCCATTGAGATTAAAAAGTTAGCGTTTTTCGAAAAATATTAAGTTAGGGTCATTGGAGGAGTGATATATATAGTGAACATGCACATGGTGATGTTTCGTTTTGGGCATTTCTCTGAGTTTTACATTTGCTTACCTATGGATATATAAGATAAGAGTCAAGAATACTAGCCTACAAGCATTTCAGATTAAAAAAAAAAAAGATGTCAAGAATAACTGCAAAATATTGACTGTCATATATATTCCTTCAAAATTGAAAATATCCTGTAAATAATTTTGTAACATTTAGGCAAAATTTCACATGTATCTCTATAAGAAAGACCTCAAAAAATACTTATCGTATTAAAAGTCTTAAATATCATGGATCCTCTTTCAATGAGAAATAACATCGATACAATATATACTCTCCCATCTTAATATAGTTTTCCATGAAAATATCTAAATTGTGCCCTTTGTATTTACTTATGAAGAGCATATATGATATTTTTGTATTCTGTAGGGGTGTATATATACTCTCCCATCTTAATATAGTTTTCCATGAAAATATCTAAATTGTGCCCTTTGTATTTACTTATGAAGAGCATATATGATATTTTTGTATTCTGTAGGGGTGTACATAATATTTGCTCCAAACGTTTAAAATGGCATTTGCCAATTGCTTGTGTATTGCATAATCATTCTCATCACGTCATATTTTGAGATATTGTGGAAGTATATGTGAAATTTCTTCATATTTGGATGCATACAGTAATGTTAGGTACTGAAAATCTTTGACCAACATTAATTAAGAACAAAATAAGCACGCACCGTTAGGTGAAGTAAATGAAAAAAAAAAATACAAAAATAAAGCACATGTGGAATATAATTATACAAAATAAGCACGCACCGTTAGGTGAAGTAAATGAAAAAAAAAAATACAAAAATAAAGCACATGTGGAATATAATTATACAAGTTCTGATCGAGTTTTGTCATAATGATACTTTGATGTTGACTAAACATTTTTCTTTTTATTTCCCGTCTATAAAAATATAAAAATCATTCTTTTTCTTCCAGTATGTAACACGATATGTTATATTTTGAAAATAAAATACTAAATATTAATTTTTTTTAGGTTATTAGTAGACAGTAGCATATCCGATTGTTGAGTATACTAGAGTTTGCCCATCGCCTTACTTGAGAGTTGAGACAATTGGACATTTTTTATAATCAACCATGGTAGCGGTTTTTGACCCAAATCAATTGTGAGGGGGAGAGGGGGAGGGAGCTGTATTAGAAAATATAGAAAAAATCTTTGGGGATACATGTAACTTGTAAATTTATCACAAAATTTAATAACATTATCATATATATATATATATATATATATATATATATATATGAGTATGACTAAATAGCATATGTAAGCAAAATGAAAATTTTGTCATATTTTGATGATACATGATAGTAATAATATAATATTTCGATTCTTGTGAAAATTAATCTCCAACATATTCAAGGCATATATATTTTATCCGTACGGTTGAAATTTGAATTTTTGATGATACGTATAATTTTTTGGACCGTAAGCAAAATTTTCATTTTGCTTACGTATGCTATTTAGCATCTCCATATATAAAATTTTAGTATATGTGATTTACGTGTCAAAATTCTGAAACTTGGCTTTGTGTATAGTAGTAATATCTATCTAACATTACCTGTTTTATTTTTTTTTTGTTCTTTATTCCTTTCTAGAATCTTTACCCATATTTTCTTAGTTGCTCATAATACAAACAAAAACAGAATGAAAAGAAAAAATTTATGTCTCGTTTGACATTGTTACTGTTTTTCTATTTTTGTTTTAAAAAAGCTGCTTTTATTTTTAAGATCAGAATTTTTTTTTATGTCCATGTCTATGTATTAGTTATATGTTATAAAACAATAACACACTATTTCTAAAAATGTTCAAAGTATTGCAAAAAGAAAGAAAAATACTTAAAAATGTATCCATACTAATATTTCAAATGTTATTGTTCAACATGTTTGTTCCATAAAAATTATGTCAGTTGGTTTCGAAATCCATTCATGCGATCATCCGTTATACATGAATTTTTATGCATGTGATCAAGAACTATAGAATTGGTGGGATTGTATTGTAAATAGTATTGTAAAAAAAAATCTTTTTCTAATATATACATGTAGGCAATTGCCTACATATTTCCTCATAGAAAAATTTACACGATTTTTTTACATGAACTAAGATTAATCGTGATTTTATTACATGAGTGTTTTTCATTCAGACATGATCTATTGACTTGAATATTAAAAAAAAAACAATGATTATAATATTAGTATATATGAATACTGCATGAAACAAACCAACAGTTCTTTTCTTAAAATATTTGCATGAAACAGTTTTCTTGGTTAGAATGACTGGGATTCACTATCCACCAAATTTCATTGGTCCGAGAGACAATTTTATACCTAACAGAATAAAATCATTGAAAGATAAAGCATGAAAGTTGAATATGATATTTTTACTTCATGAAAGTTAAATCATACGACTCTACTAAAAAATTGTAAGTTCTTCTTGCAAATACTTGATACTTGTGAAGAAGTTTGTTCTTTATCCCAAGATGAACTTCAATTAAGAAGAAACCTACGTGTAAATTCCCTCTTTCTTGCTTCAATTCAAGAAGAATATTGGCAACAATGCTTTTTTTTGTAATTGGTTGAAACTTGGAGATAATACCTCATATTTCCATGCAATAGCGTCCTTAAGAAGACAAAACAATCACATTTCCAAAATCATCTTTGATAATTCCCTCATCCAAGATCCCCTTCTTATTAATGAGAAATGTGCAGCCTATTACAAACTCATTCTAGGACAACCTGATTCTTCTTCTTGTGTATACAATCTTTCGATGTTATATCCTCCTTCCCCTTCTCTCTCAAATCTTGACTCTTTGGTTCTTCCATTACCGAACAAGAGCTAAAAGATGCAGTTTACTCTTTAAAAAGAGGCAAAGCCTCGGGACCCGATGGACTCCCGTCCGAATTTGTGCAACACTTTTGGGAGATGATGAAAAAAGATCTCCTTCGAATGACGGATGATTTTTATAATAACACATTAGAACTTTGGAGAATCAATCAAGCCACAATCTCTCTTATTCCCAAAAAAGATGATGCCATAGATATAGGAGACTTCCGTCCCATTAGCGTTATTTCTCTTCCGATCAAAATTCTTTCAAAGTTACTAGCTAATAGATTACAACTGCATCTTTCTTCGTTAATCGACAAATGTCAAACGGCTTTTATAAAAAAAAAGATCTATAATGGAGACTTTTCTTGCCACGCGAGAAATCCTCAACTATTCCCACAAATTCAAAATACCTACCATAATGATGAAAATAGATTTTAAGGAAAGTTTTTGACAACATATCTTGGGAGTTCCTCCTCAAAATATTATAAACAAGAGGCTTTCATCCGAGATGGATTGAATGGATTTATAATCTACTCACATCCTCGAGCTCCTCCATCAAAACAAACGGAATTAACACTCCCTTCTTCTATCATAAAAGAGGTGTACGCCAAGGAGATCCCCTCTCCCCGCTCCTTTTTAACTTAGCGGTCGATTCGCTACAAGAAATCATTAATAAAATCTCTCCCCTTCTTACCTCCGCGGCTAGAATTGCACCAAAACTACTTCAATTCGCCGATGATACCATCATTTTCATAGAAGCCCATCCCCGAAATCTCAAAATACTCTCCCATACCTTACAACACTTCTCCGAGATGTCGGGTCTTGAAATCAATTTGGACAAAACTTGTTTTGTGCCCATAGCCATTCCCGAAGAATACTATGACACCATAAAAAATATTTTAAAATGTAATAGACGTTCTCTCCCAACTAAATACCTAGGTCTCCCCCTCTCTCTCAAGAAACCAACCAAAGTGATGTTTCTCCCCCTTATCCAAAAGATGCAATCTAGATTAACTTCCTGAAAAGGAAAAATGTTAAGTTATGGAGGACGAATCACACTGATAAAATCGGTGCTATCTTCTCTCCCTACATATATGATGCAAGCGTTCCTTCTTTCTTCTTGGCTAATCAAAGAGATGAACCAAATTATTCGTTCTTTCTTTTGGAAAGGAGATGAAAAATGCACGGGGGGACATTGTCTTGTACAATGGAAAAAGTGTTGTTTACCAAAACCAAATGGAGGCTTAGGCATTCTAGATATCAAAACTCAAAATATCTCTCTCTTACTAAGATGGCTTTGGCGCATTGATGATCCAACAATCTCACTATGGCGCGATCTTACGTTCTCCCTTTACGAATGTCAAAGCACAAAGCAACTATCAGCTATCAACCCAACTTATCTCTCTTTCTTCATTAAAGACCTATTAACTCTTTTGCCTATTTATAACTCAGCAACAACAAGGATGCCAAATGGTGTAACATGGTGTTGGGGAAGCTTATCCACCTACACATCTCAAGTCACATACTCCTACATCAGAGACCCGGGAATCAAGATCTCGTGGCAAAAAGCTCTCTGGAAAATAAAAGCTCCGGCCAAAGTGAAATTATTTCTATGGTTAGCAATTAAAGAGAAAATTCTCACCGCGGATAACCTACAAAAACGTGGCTGGCCTTCCAACCCAGTTTGCGAGATGTGTCGCCTCACCAGGGAAAATGGGCCTCATCTATTATCCTCGTGTGTTTACGCAACTGGCGTCTGGACGAACATCCTCGCGCAATGGGATGTCACAGATGTACATCTTCATTTCTTTCTTATCTGGCAATCCATCTCAAAGCCTTTCTACCACAAGCCGGATGAGATGGAGTTCTACGTGGGCGGCAACATGTTGGTCTTTGTGGCGAGAACGCAGTCGTTGAATATTCACGAACAAACGCAAATCACATCTCCTTTTGGTCAAGGAAATCAAACTCCTGGCGGAAGATTGGCTCAAGAATTGCTGATTGCAATTCCATTACAATGACATGCTCTGGACATCAATGTAATTAACTGAGTTTTGTATTAGGAAGTTATTAGGTAGTTGGGACTTCTCTCATATGTATTGGTTTGCACCTAGCAAACATTTTGTTTTATTTTTTTATTTTTTTATTTTTTTATTTTTTTTATTTTTTTATTTTATTTTATTTTTTTTGAACAGTAGGAGATAGCCTACTGGGGTTTCATTCATTAAAAAAGTTTTACAATTTCGCTGGAGCTTAAGTATGATTACAAAATTGAGATAGAATCAGCATATAGCTTCTATGCCTAGCTAAGAACTAAATATGCTGAGACCGAACTTCTTTCTTGCAGAGCTACGTCAGCCACCGGTTCGCCTCTTGTTGGGCGTGCAGCATAGTCTGGAAGAGTCCTCTGGCTGTGTTGTTGAAATGCCTGTCATTCCTCGCCTTCCATATCGTCCAAATCGTTGCCAACCACGTAGTTTCCCAGGTACGGCGAGTGGATTTGTCTTCTGTCGTTGTGAAAGGCATGAGGTTGGATCCCTGGTAGGTGACTGCAGTGTGAGTTCGCTGTGCACCATGTTGGAGCAAGAAGTCTGTGAACGGGCATTCATGGAAAAGATGATTGTGGGTCTCGTGTGTGTTACTTGTGCACATAACACAGTTCGGATCGTTAATTATCGACCATTTTGTCACCCTGTCTTTTGTATGTAGTCGTTGTTTCAGCATCAGCCAACCGAAAACTTTGACGCGGAAGGGCGCTTTGATTTTCCATATTCTTGAGATTTGCTTGGCGCATATCCCTATATCCGCGAAGAATTTGCAACCTCTCCGGGGAGTGTATTGACTTGGATTTGCCCCTACGTTCCATATGTATGTGTCCTGTTGTGGTGTGAGGCTGGTGGTCTGTATTTTGGCGAAGAGTGTGGCCCACTCCATCTCGAGCCTCGAGTTTAATTGCCTATCCCATAGTTGTGTAGGATTTGGGAGACCGTTGCATTTTTGTTCGTTGCCCTCACGAAAAGTTGTGGATATTGCGCGGATAGCGGTTGGTTGCCTAGCCATCTGTCGTACCAGAAGGATGCTTTGCAGCCATCTCCAAGTTCCGTTTTGATACGTGTGTTGAACCATGGCAATATGTCTTGTAATTGTTTGAGAAAAAATGATTGGTGGCTTATGTTTGGTGTAGCGTCTCTGATTGATATAGTTGTTTAAATGTTTCTGGCCAAAAGGATTTTCTATTGTCTAGAATCCTCCAAATCCACTTCATGAGTAGTGTCTTGTTTTGTATTTCTAGGTTTTTGACCCCCATTCCCCCATTTTTTTTGGGTGTGCATACGGAACCTCTTTTTATTTTATAATTAATGAAAAACGAAGTGAGCGAACGCTCGTAGTTTTCCTTCAAAAAAAAAAAAATTAATCTAGAAATCTTTGGTCCTTGGCATTCAAAGCAGCAGATGAGACAAGAGATACAAAATTTGTATTTGTGAGGAGATCAAAGTTTCTATATTCGACGGTGAGAAATAAAATTGGAAAAACGAATATTTCTCGTTTCCATAAACCCGTTTTTTCTTGGCAATTGAACATAAAAAATGGAAACGACTCTCATATACCATATACGTTTCAATTAGTTTTAGGCAAAAATAAACGAAAAACGGAAAATAAAATTGATAGCAAACAAGCCTTAAGTAAACTAAACACTAGCCGAAACATATTAAGGTTTTATCGTAGGCATTCGCAATGGGTAAAATCAGACTCAATTTTAAAGACGTCTCCCATAAAGAAATCATTCAATCCATGTTTATGTAGTTTTGTTTTCCAAAACTTCTCCCTGAAAACAATAAGAAAAGTAAAGTTGATTTATTACATAACTAATGATTAAAATAACTTTTTTCTTCTGTTTAATAAAAAAAATGGGAAATGTGATATCACGACGGCACTGTAGCACGACGGATCACGACGGCACTGTAGATATACTGTTTTTGCACTTTTACATACTGTGTTACCATTTTTATATATTATTTTGTCATTTTATATACTGTTATTTATTCTTTGTATATTTTTTTTACTTTTATATATTGTTTACTCATTTTATATATTCTTTTCCCTTTTTATATACTATTTTTACTTTTTATATATATACTGTTATTAGAAACTAAATTATATATATTATTATGTATATATTATTATTAGAAAATAAATTATATATATTGTTATTGGATCCGTCGTACTCTGAGGGCGTCGTGCTCTATCAGATCGCAAACAAAATATCTATTGAAAGCAAAAAAAAAAAAAAAAAAATCTATATTCATGTTACTGGAAAAAAAGATCGAAACATTTTTTTTTATAAAAAAATACAGGTCATGGATGGAGTCCTACGATTTAATTAAACTGAATAAAATTAAGTCTTGTCCGTGCCATGAGAATTGGCACGGCCCGGAAAGATCGAAACATAAAATAAAGTGTAAAAAAATAGGCACATACCAAAGATCAGCGAAAAATTTTTAACTGCAAAAATTGCCACAATAAATGAATTCCATGTATAACTCTAACCAACTCTCCTCCATCTTTGTCTCATTAAACCTCACCACCTCTTTCCGCCACCACAACTTCGCCTTGTGTCTCTCCATGGTCCAAGCAATCATCTCTTCTACATCCTTCAACATTACATAACATAATTTCCCATCTCGTACTGTGAGCTTCGAATACCATTTATTTTAAAATCTATATGTCTTGCAGGGACCTGAATGAATTTCCAAGTCTTTTTGTCTACGTCGAAAGCAAATATATGTTTTGTGTCTTTTGTGTAGTCGTAGTCTGATATTAGCCAATGAACAGAACCATCAGCAAATATAGCTCCATTCTTTCGGTCGAGACCTTGACCGGAGAAATACATGTATTTTGTTATATCTTTGGACCGGTGCCAGGTCCAACTAGGCGAGTCAAAGATTTCGCATGAGATTTGCATTATGTTATTATATGATTGTGAGAAACGAATGATGTTGAAGTCAACAGGCCCAACTGAACTCGCCACCATTGCAGTCGCAACAGTTTGATATCTATACAAAAAAATATTATATTGAGATTGCTTAATTATTAGGCACATAATAGTTCTCTCTCTATATATATAGTATGTCTATCGTGTCATTAGTGGCACCAAGGTGTCACTAACGAGAAAAACATGCCAAGCCAAAGTAATGCATTTGAAAAAAAAGAAATAATTGAGTGTTAAATTAAGTGGACAAAATTGTTAAGTGGTTAAGAGGATTAGTTATGCTTATAACAATTCAAATATATTGATTATCAAGATGCAGTTTACAACTTATGTATATACCTTAAGTTTGGGTTTGGTATCCTTCGGCATTGTCCTGTAGCAGGTTTGCAGACGTAATACCGCCCCCTCAAGCAAGTGCCATTGAAACAACAAATCAAACCACGACATTGTGATACTGCCTCAATAGTTGTGTCCTCTTTTTTCAAAATAGACAGAGTTGATCGGACATTTGGTAGGGTAATCAGAGATGAACAAATGAGAGAATGACATGCGAAAATGATTGTATTCTTTGTGTCGGATAAGGTAATCAGACACCATGTTGGTTTTTTCACGGTGGTTTGATTTGAAGGTCGGCTCGTTTATAATTCTGTAGAATTCGTGACTGACTTGACGACAAGCTGACAAATCATCCAAACTGACATACAATATCTCAAACAGCACATCCTTCGGTAAGGTTTCTAAGATGGTTTGTGTTATAATTGAAGTCATTACTTCGTATATGTTTGTTTGGAAAGTGTTAGAGTAATTGAGAGAATATGGATATAGAGAAAAGGAACTCTTGAGAGAAATAACTAGAAAATAAAAAAAAGATTTATAATCAATTAGAATATTACATTGTAAGAATTAGAATACAATTATAATAAATTCATGACTCTTTATATAGTAGAATCTTGACTAATTATCAAAATATAAATTACCTAAACTAACAAATACAATATGAAAATATTCTAAACTAACGATATAATGATGAAAATAACCTATCTCCTTTCATCTTCCAAATATTTTTTAAATACTTATTTTCTTCTAGTAATCATTTCCTAAATATCATTATAAGAAAGGAAATATATTATGATGAAATTTAGAGGCATACATAACAGAAAGAGCTTTGGAAATTGTTTTTTTTTTAACTTGTTTAGCTTTGGATTGAAGGAAGACATAAATTATTTTTAGTTTGAAGAGATTAAAATAATGTTATTCAAATGACGGCAAAATTATTTTTAGTTTGGAGGGATTATTAGGATACTGCAACCATTCATTCATCCGATCTTAGTTAGGAGAAACCAAAAACCAGTTTTTTTCTTTATTTGTAGAAATGCTCCATCTTATAAAAATGTGTTCATAACTAAATTTGGAAATATTGATTCTGGAGAGAATTGCAAAGGAATTTATTAGACGTGTTACCGATTCTGTGCAATCAATCAATTATGGAAGTATATGACTAAGTTAGGAATTGGTGATTTATTGCTTCTGCTATAAATATATTATTTCTCAATTAGCAAAGCAATAATAGTAACATTAGTGTATTTCCTTTATTGTTATATTTCTATGTTTGATTTTTGTATTAGGTTATGCTTCTATATAATGAAGTTGTATGTCAGAAAGATAAACATGACGATAATAAAATTCCAATCAATTATATTCTCTCTTCTTTGTATCAAATTCTTCAGAATTAACTGTATTCAAGAGTGACGACATAAACATTAAGAGAATATTTAAGAGGTCATGAGTTTGATTTCTGATGGTAACTTGGTTAGTTTGGGGTTATTGGGAGGAATTATTTTTAAGTATTTTTAGAATGCAACAACACCATATTAAGAGAGTATTTTTAGAATGGCACATCAAAACACTGAAAAAGAAAAATTATATTCCAATTATATTAGGTAATCATGTTAACCAAATCAAGATTCAAAACAGACCCAATAAAACAATGAAAAATACTTTTATTTCAATATATAACTTATGCTGTAATATGAATCAAAATTTCTAATCATCAAAATTCAATAATCTAAAGAATCACTGAAAAATGCTACTAACAGAGCAATCATCATGCACGCGCCAAATTGTTTCGCCTAAGAGATTTGCGACTGAAAGCACAGTTAATTGAGGGAAGCTTTTTCGCTCAAGAACTGGAATTGTGTTTGTTATTATCACCTCTTGAAATAATCCACTTGATAGCCTCTCTATTGCTGGAGGACTTCATATGGAAAAATAATAAGAAATATATAATAAATAAATGAAAAAGCATTTGTACGTTTTTAGAAGGAATTTGACGTTAGATGAATTAGGTGGCATTTTGTTTCCCATGTTTTAGATGAGTAGATGAGAAATTTCATTCTTTGAGGAGTGAATATGACATTTTGAGGTTTTGTTGGGGTAGATGTGTAATATTTGTAATGCTTAAGGGCCAATTTAGAAATAAAACCTGAAAACAGCGTGAGTGCTACAAGCATAAACTTCTCTTGCTCCTTCTTGGTGTAATAAAGCTGCTCCTTTTGCAATTGTTCCTTTAATAAATTAATTTGAAGTTAAAATATAGAGAAAAGTCCATTTTTGGCCCCTCAACTATTCATTTAGTCCCTTTTTGGCCCCTTAACTTTTTATTAGTCCTTTTTTGACCCCTCAACTATTGAATTAGTCTCTTTTTGGCCCTTCCATCCGTTAAATGCTTACGTGTCCGTTAACTTGACAAGTAAGCGATGATTTGGCATGTATTAATGATGTGGCAATTGTGACATGGTAATTATTTGAAAAAAATAAAAAAGTTCTTAATCCCCTCATTTCTTTCCCTCATATTGTTTCTATCTTATATTTTTCTAAAATTGCCCCTTAAATTTGATACGATATGAATTTTTTTATTAATTAATTTTTTTTAGAAAAATATAAGATAGAAAGAATACGAGTGAAAGAAAGGAAGGATTAAATTTTTTTTTAATTTTTCAAATAATTTTCATATCACAATTGTCACATCATAAATATATGTCAAATCATCGCTTACGTGTCAAGTTAACGGACACGAAAGCATTTAACGGATGGAAGGGCCAAAAAGAGACTAATTCAATAGTTGAGGGGTCAAAAATAGACCAATAAAAAGTTGAGAGGCCAAAAAGGGACTAATTGAATAGTTAAAGGGTCAAAAATGGACTTTTCTCTTATATAACATTAACATCAAATTACTAGAATCAATAAGATTAAACATTTCAAAGATACAGTGAAGACTAAATCAGATTCAAAATAAATTAAGCCTAATTAACACCCAGCAGCATGATTGACCCTCAACTTTTAACCTAATTAAGCATTAATTAATCCTTAATTGGGCTATAAGTAAAAAAAAAAGGGGAAAACCCCCCAAAAATACAAATGATTAAATGATTTGAACAAAATAAGCAACAACAAATTTAGTTAGCTAATTGAGGTAATTAGTACTAACCAGCTGTGTCAATCATGTCGTCTATCATAATCGCAACTTTTCCTTTAACATCTCCTATCAAATTCATCACCTAACACGAAAAGAAAATAAAACATTAGAGCACTGTACATTTCATACATCTATATTGATCTAATATAACTTGGCTCATTCAGCAATCGAGTAACTACATTGTGCCATTACGCCACTCAAGCTATAATAGCAAGCAGAGCCATAATTTGTGTTCGTACATGACATAACTCACCAATTATTACTACTAACAAATAAACTTGTTCATATAAATTATAATAACTTGACTTTTAGCCACTGAAACTATAATAATAATAATACCTCAGCGAGATTATGGCCTTGACGTCTTTTATCCACAATAGCTAACGGAGCGTCTGATAATTTTTTAGCGAAGGCTCGAGCCCGTGCGACTCCGCCCACGTCCGGAGAGACCACTACTAAGTCGTCCGAGCAGATTGTCTTGCTCGCCAAGTAATCCAATATCACAGGCTTCAAAAAGTGAAAAATAAAAAGGAAAAAATGGTGAGTTTTATGAAAAAAACTGATTTATGTGAGATTATGAAGAATAAGTTTTGTGATATTATGAGAAGCACCTTGCCTAGTAAGCCAGTGTCATAGGTTCGACTTAGTAGAGAGAAATTAAAAAGAAAATGCATAGATTATTTATTGCATTTTTTGTGAAAAACACCTTAGGTTTCTCTTATATTATAAAAACACGTTAGGTCATTCAACTTTTTAATCTTTTACACGAATGATGAGCCACCATTTTTCTCAGGTTTACTTAAACCGGGATTTCAGGGGTAAACATTTTTAGCAATTTAATCATGTCTATTTCGTAATTCAGAACAACACGAGGTCTTTTAACAAAAAATCCAATTTGCTAATACAAAAAACAATTTAAAATTCATTACCGAGCCGTAAACGTGGTCAACCGGTATATCGAAATACCCCATAGACTGGCCTGAGTGAAGATCGCACGCAAGGACTCGGTTCGCGCCGGCTTCTGTGATTAGATTGGCTACCAGTTTCGCTGCGATTGATTCTCTTCCTTGTGTCTGATGAAAAAAAATCAATTTAAAATTTCATAGGGATCAAATGAAATATTATATTGAAGGGGCAATTTAATGCGTGCATGCGCTTGTAACATGTGAAGATATCGTGGACACCCTTATAAAATGAGAATTATCATGGACACCGCAACAAAATATAAAAGAAATATAATGTGTAACCCTAGCTACAAAATATAAGAAATACATATATAACCTTCCTCTCCACATTTATTTAAAAAGATCTATAAAACGACCTTGTATTTCATTTATCTTTTGTGTACACATGAATAACTGAAAACAAAGGGTAGTTTAGTCTTTTTGACACATTTAGATCAGTTCTAGCATAACCAAAATACGAAACAACAGCCGTAATATTCTTGGCCGACGCTCTTCTACATGTACGCATCAATCATGATCAACACAAAAAAAATCGTTGTTCTGCTTTTGTTATGGGGAAATTTGAAAAAGAGCCCCTGAATTATGCGGAAATTGACAAAAAGTCCCTGCATTATTGGAAATTGGAAAAAAAAAATACATTATGCGGAAATTGCAAAAAAGCCCCTGCTTTATTGGAAATTGCAAAAAAGTCCCTACATTTTATTGCATCTTTTTTGCAATTTGGCAAATAATGTAGGTTATTTTGCAATTTCCAATAACGCAGGGCTTTTTTTTACAATTTCTGCATAATGTAGGGGCTCTTTTGCAAAATGTGGGTTCGATCTCAATAAAAAAGTTTTTTACCTTTCGATCAGCTCGTGCATAACCAAAATACGGAACGACAGTGGTAATATTTTTCGCCGACGCTCGCCTACACGCGTCGATCATGATCAACAACTCCATTAAATTCTCAAAAGGTAAAAAAATTTGATGTTCTGTTTTTATTATGGGGAAATTTGCAAAAGAGTCCCTACATTATGCAGAAATTGTCAAAAAGCCCCTGCTTTATTGGAAATTGCAAAAAAGTCCCTACAATTTATTGCATTTTTTTTCAATTTCTTGTGTATTTTTTCAATCTTGCAATTTTGGCAATAATGTAGGTTTTTTTTTTCCAATTTCCAAATAATACAGGGGCTTTTTGGCAATTTCCGCATAATGCAGGGGCTCTTTTGCAAATTTTCCTAAAACAAAAACAAACTTATATTTCCCTATACCAAAATCAATTTTCTTACCTTTCTGTCAGCTCTGGCATATCCAAAATAAGGCACAACAGCTGTTATATTCTTAGCAGAAGCTCTTCTGCAAGCATCAATCATGATCAAGAGCTCCATTAAATTCTCGTTGGCGGGCGGGCAAGTGGGCTGCACAAGAAACACATCGCAGCCCCTCACGCTCTCCTGGAGCTGCACGTATATCTCCCCGTCCGCAAGCAAACCGCTTTATTGCGAATTTCACTTTATTTTGTTTTGTGTTGATCATGATTGACGCGGGTAGAAGAGTGAGTGTCGGCGAAGAATGTTATGGCTGTTGTTCCGTATTTCGGATACGCTACAGCTGACCGAAAGGTAAATATTTAGGGAAATTTGCAAAAGAGCCCCTGCATAATGGGGAAATTGGCAAAAGCCCCTGCATTATTGGAAATTGCAAAAAAACCCTACATTTTTGCCAAAATTGTAAGAAATTGAAAAAATATGCAATAAATTGTGGGGACTTTTTTGCAATTTCCAATAATGTAAGGGCTTTTTGGCAATTTCCGCATAATGTCGGGGCTTTTTTGCAAATTTAAACCAAAATAATTTTCAAATTTTTTACCTTTCGGTCAGCTCTGGCGTATCCAAAATACGGAACCACAGCCGTGATGTTCTTCGCCGATGCTCTTCTGCACGCGTCGATCATGATCAAGAGCTCCATTAAATTCTCATTGGCTGGCGGACAAGTGGGCTGCACGAGAAACACATCGCAGCCCCGAACGGACTCCTGTAATTGCACGTATATCTCCCCGTCTGCGAATCGTTTTATTTTTATCTTGCCTAGTTCCAGGCCTAAGTAATTCGCTATCTCCTGAAACGTTATTTGAGGAATAGTTAGGAATGTTTGCTATTAAATGTTATAACATCCAATAAGAACCTTCAAGAACTGACAAAATATATCAATTTATTACACTTCCAGAACAACGACTATGGAATTTACAGTTCTAGAATGGCAGTTTGATGCATTTTAGAGCATTAAATATAATATTTTTGGAAAGATAAATTTGGTAATTTATGTTTCATGAAGGGTAAGGGTATATATATATATATATATATATATATATATATATATATATATATATATATATATATATATTCAATTGTCTCAAAGAGTTAACCTTTGCAAGTGCAGGATTTGCCGTTCCTGAAAAGATCCGAAGCCTCGAATCCTGCTTCCCGATTCCTGATTGCATGCTACGAGTCCCCGAAAACGTACCGGAAAGAGTCCTGTCGTTTATAATTGGTATGCATGGAGGCACAGATCCGTTGTTGAAGCTAAGAGAGTCGTACATACTGCATCTCTACAGAAAATTTGAATGATTGAATTAATAATGATGTGTTGAGAAAAGAAACTTGAAATAGTAGAAAAGATTGGAAAATGGTTTGTTCAAAATGATGTTTTGCAAGGTATATGTGATGTATTGTAATATGTTGAGTTTGTCAAGCTATACCGATGAAATCGCCCGAATAAATAAAATCAAAATTGCCCGAATAAATAAAATCAAAATTGCCCGAATAAATAAGATGAAAATCACATTCAAAAAATAAAATAAAATGAAAATGAAAATTGCCCGAATAAATAAAATGAAAATCACATTCAAAAAATAAAATGAAATGAAATGAAAATTGCCCGAATAAATAAAAATGAAAATGAAAATTGCCCGAATAAATGAAAATGAAAATTGTCCAGCTATACATACGGATGAAATTGCCCGAATAAATAAAATGAAAATGCAAATGCAAAGTGGAGAGAGAGAGGGACTGACTGCCACGTGGCAACGGGAGGAGGAAGGGGAGAGGCGAGGGTGAAGGCCGTCGGATTTAGAGTTCAGAGAAGGGCGAGAGATTGAAGGGGAGGTGGAGGAGAAAACCACGGAAGCCATGGTTGGGTAGAAGTAAGAATTGCGAGCTTCCGTTTATTAGGCGGAGAGAGAGAGAGATAGGGGAGAAGAGGCTTACGACTTGTCACTGAGTTGTCACCGAATTCAACTTGGCTTACAAATAATCCTCTCCAGTAGATCATCTTCTATCAATTATTTGGTGTTTTTTTTTATAGAATGGAGACGTTTTTTGTCCAACATTTATTATTTGATATGAATGAGCTTGAACTCATAATTTATGTAGGACTTGTTGATTTGTATTCAAGCACTAGATCATGAGCTCATTTGTCAAGTATTTAATGTTGTACTTATTTCTCTATTTTTATTCATTTTTATCCCACCAGCCTACTGAATATCTGATTTTTTTTTTCATTTTTCAAGGTTTTTTTACCGATTAGTCTTTTATAGTTATAGTTTTTTTTTTTTTTATTAGTTTAGATTTGTCGATACATAGGAATGGAAATAAACTTTTATAGATTTAATTATAGGGTTTCACATTTGGATGAGGGACAATCTATGTTGCGCGGACACTTCAAAAATCCGGCCGTGTCCGTGTCGGACACGACGCTCCTCGGACACGTGTCGGACACACCACGTAGCGTGTCAAATATTTTATTATTAAAAATCATCAAGACACTTCTCAGGACACTTCTCAGACACTTCTCATGACACTTCTCAGACACGTACATTGGGCTTGTTAGAGTAATTATTGCACTATTTCATCATTCTCGCATTTTAGAGACTAATTCATCTCACTTTTTTATTCCAGTAATTGTGAAACTGTACATTTAAAGTTAATTTTGATTATTTAGTCTCAAGTTTCAACACACAGACATATAAAACGTCAAATATGTTGTATGTGCGTATAAAAGTGCAACTTCAAATGTTATATGTCGTGTCCTGATGAATTTTGAGATTAGCCGTGTCCGTGTCCATGCAACATAGGGGACAATAGATAGAAGCCTCTCCAAATTTACTTTTAAAAAAAAATATTTGATGTATTTTTTAAGCATGGGAATCACTCCAGTAGTTTTTATAACTGGAGAGGATCTGATTTGAGATAAGTTGGCGGCTGTTTCCGGTTTATGGCAGTCTTTATATTTCCGCTATGAGTAACGAGTCATTTTTTAGTTCTAATTTTTTTTTTGAAAGAATTGAAGTTTTAATTTTCAACAACATTATAAAATGGTATCAATATATAAGCAGCATACAAAGTGTTATTTATTATTCACATGCTATTATCCAACCAATCAAATAAGCAAAAAAACACGAAAATATACGTGATGTTACAACAAAACAGGGACAATACAGAAAACAATATAATCCTTGAGAAAATGGTATATTAGGAGAACAAAATAGTTTCAGCATCGAATTTCATAGGAACCGGCTTTGGTGATGTAACGGACCCACTCGACAGTGTTGTATCCACTCTTCTCCCATACCTGAAAAAACATTGTACAATGTTACAATTTTCATAATTTTAGAAAGAGAGAGAGAGAGAGAGAGAGAGTTACCTTCAGGAATCTGACACGTAAACCAGAGGCAGTAAACATCGGAACCTGTAATAATACCAAGCAAAGTTAGTTTTTTTTCTTCTTTTATAATTATAGAATATAAAGAAGGGGCAATTTCATATATGACCCTGCAAAGTGCAAAATCAAAAACATAGAAATATCGTGTGCTGCTTTTTCCTTTATTTTATCTTTTTTTTTTCCTCAGATTCCAAAATTAACACTTCGTTATCATTTTTCATCAGTATATGAGGGAGAATTAATGCACTTTTATGCTTCTTGAAGAAGTTAGTAGAGAGGGGGCAATTGCTGATTTTTTTAATTATTTATTTATTTTTCTAGAACCCGTAGGTATGCATTGAATAAGGGCAAAAAACACAAAGGTATTGTTCATAATTTCCATTTTTTACACGGATATGCATGCAATTTCACTTTGCATGTATACATGATATTTTTACTTTTGCAGGGCTACGCTTGATATCTTGGTGATCATGTCACGGTACAAATGAAAGAAACAAAAAAAAAAAAGAGAAAAATCAAACTTAGAAAGTATTTTAAAAAATGAAATAAATTGGTACCTGAAATTCCATTTGAATGGGAGGCTTGGTTACTGGTTTCTTATCGCCCATTGTAGAAATCAACTCCACTTCAGCATTCATTGTTGCCTCTGTCTGTCCAGGAAATTTCCTTATCCTAAAAAAAAAATTCAAATTTCAAATTTCAAATTTCAAAATTCAAAATTCAAATTTTATTTATTAATTTTTCTCATTCAAATATGCTAAAACTATCAATTTTACCTTCGACAACTCAAAATACAACAATGTTGATGTTTCAAGGATTTGGAAGGATAAATTAAATTTGCGATTTTGAGTTCCTGTGAGGGTATAAAAGAAAAAGCGTAAAATATGAACTTACTTCCAAACTATACAGTCGATAGAAGCGTTGTATTTTGCTTTGCCACTTGTCACTTGGAAGCTCGTTTTTGCAGTTTGTTTCGGTACAGGTACTTTTACAACCACGCCCAGTGCAAACATTTTCGCACCGTAAGAACTTTTTACCTATATATCCAAGATAAATCGATTATTACATTCAATAAAATTATTTTTTATTGGCTTGTTATGTGTATAATTGCGGTTTGATAAAGCTAAATGGGTCTCACAATTACTAATTAGGGCTTTGAGAGTGTTAATTGAGGTGGATTTATAGAAAATAGGGTCAACTGATGCAAAATTAAATTGGACCAAATTGCATAAAGCAAACTTAGTTAATTTAGTCTTAGTCAAATAATTTCAGCTTAATTCCAAATTGTAGTAATAGTATTGGAATACTATTACGTACCAGTTGAAAATTTAATCTTTAGTTTCGCGAATAAATATTTTTACATATTTTATGTTGTGCAATATTTTACATTATATAATATATACAAAAAAAAAGATATATTACATTAACATTGACTTCCATGCGAGTTCTTCCCAATTCCTTTATTGTTGGAATCACTCGAAACGGCAGATTCACCCCCTCTGTTATTCTATACCTAAAAAAATAAAAAAAATAAAAGATAATTAAATAACAACATAAAATAGTAATGAAAAATAAAACAAAAAAAGGAATAATAAATAGTATTTTACTTCATTAGTTCAAATTCACCATCAGGAGGCACAAAGCTGACGGTCTTTTCGGAGTTGAACCTTGTTAGGTTCACGCACTGGTGGAAAGTGACATCATCCAGCTCTATACTTTTCCCACTGTATAATTAAAAATGATAATAATAATAATAATAATGGTTTATTTAATCAGATTGTGTAATTAAATACAGCTTCATAATTATAGGTCAGATTTAGGTGTTTTATAGGGGTGTATATGATACTTTTGTAGGGGTATTTATCATATACATGTCTTAATGTTTTGTAGGGTTAATGTTAAATTATGCCTTCAAAACACTAAGCTTCAATTTCCAAAAAAATCATGAAATTCGAAAACCATATGCACCTATGTATTTGATGAAATTCACTTACTGTTTTTGATAAAATCATGTGTGAAAAGAAAAGAAATATTGAATAGAACCTTCTAGAAGGTCTGGCTTTGAGCTGAGATTCCTTCTCAAGGCCGATTTTGTCATTTAGCCCGAGCTTCAGATCAGGCATTCCAGAAAGGAAGCATTTCATCAGAATCTTTCCAGTCACATCACACCTCAACACATTGCCTGTATAAATTTATCACATTAATTATGTAAGTTAATTAACATATAAATCAGTAGAGAGTGAATGTTTCTAAGTTTATGACAGTTTTTTGTCAGTCCCTTCACACCTAAACACATTCCCTATATAAATTCATTACATTAATTATGTAAGTTAAATAACATATAGATCAGTAGAGATTAAATGTTTCAAAATTTGTGTCAATTTTTTGTAGTCAACTCACACCTCAAAACATTCCCGATATAAATATATTACAGTAATAAAATAATTTAAATAACATATAAGAGAGAAATTGTTTTCAAATTTATGTAATCTTTCTTGTCACATTACACCTCAAAACACTTCCTATGCAAATTTATGATAGAAATAAATATGTCCGACTAGTGAAAATGATATTTAAATTAGTAGAGAGGAATAGTTCTTGAAATATTTTGAATTAATTTACCTTTAGAAGACATCAGAAGGTTAACACTTTCCACAATGTCCAAAAACACCTGAAATTACATTATCTTATTAAGCATTTTATCTTCATCATATAAATATTTGGAATATAATTAATTAATTAATTAATTAATTAATAAAACCTCATTTTTCTTATAGTGAAGACCCTCACGCCTCCATCCAACTGCACCAGTGACTTGCAGAGTAGCATTTGGAACTGGTTTTTCAGATGCCTTGAATTAAGAAAAAAAGATAAATAATTGAAAAAATTTCATAAGTATTGTTAAGAAATTTTGCAATTTTCACTTAAATAAAAGAACAAATTCCGTGTGAACCTACAAAATAATAAAACATATGTGTAAATAATTGTAATTAAAGATTAATTAAATACTTTGGAAGAAAATGGAGAGCGAATTCCTTCTTGAGTGATATAAAGCTTGAGAATTTCAGGAGAGAGATTCTGAGGGTATCCAAAGTCCATAATTTCTGCCCATTCAAATCATAATAATTAATCCAAGAATCCTTGCCTAATTAATAAATAATTTAACAAAATAAATGATAATTCCACGTATCAATTATACCGTCAAGAAGCTCGTAAATGAGCACGAAATTATTCCTTATTGCATCCTCATCAAAGTTTCCTCCAAAATAAGACTTAAACAGAGCAACAGCCTAATACAAAACAAAATCAAATTAACACATCACAAATCCCTAAACACATTACAAACAAAAAAATAAAAAAACTCCATACAAAAACAGTGATAATAACACAAAACCTCGACGACAAATTTGAAGGCAGAAGCGACATTAGCATTGCTACTGACAACAATCACAATATAAACATTACTAATCCTCATGTACAAAAACGAGCATCCCCCAATTTGCCTGACTGGACACGTCCCCATTTCCTTCGTTTGCATTATATGCGTCCTAAACGCATCCACCATATTCCCCCTAAACACAACAGTAATTTCAAATTAAACCATTGATTAAAATTCAAGTTCAACAATTTAACAACTGATATGTAGTTAATCATTGGCTTACCCGACATCATCTCGGTAAAGGCGATTGATGAGAACATCGCCTCGCAGATTCAGAAAGTATATAGCTGAAGCCGCCACCGGCATCTCTTAAATCAGATCTCTACTCAGAAAACTCTATCTAATTACGGGGTTCTGCCAGATCGAGCTCGGGTTGAGAATTGTACAGAGAGAGAGGAGGTATGTTGACTGGGGGAGAAGCTTCTTCTTCTTCTTCTTTCTCTGCTCGGTCTGAAAAGTCTAATAGCTGGAAATGAAAATTCAAAGGGAGACGTAAATTGATGTGACAATTGGGCCTGGTGCATATGGAATAAGTTTAGATATATGCACTAATGCACATATAGGAACTTAAATGTCATGTATACACCCTTCACGTGCTTTCAATTTTGTAGATCCGTTAATATTTTGACTTTAAATATCCATTTATACTTTGTCTAAGTAAATGATATCCGCACTTGATATGTCACGACGTATTACAGTATATTGAAATTATGATAATAGTATAATAATAGTATATATAATTCATTTTTTCTAACAGTATATGCATATATAGTGAAAACAGTATATAAAAAATAAAATAGTATATTAAAACAGTATATACAAATTCTAAAAATAAAAAATATATAAAGAATAAAAACAGTATATAAAACAGTAAAAATAATATATAAAAAATAATAATATATTAAAAAGTAAAAAAAAAGTATATATATCGCTCTGGTGATTCGGTCTTCGGCGTGATTCCGGCTCTAAGGCACCGACCATTCTTTCCTTTTTTTTTTAATCAAATACATTGAGAAAAGTTTATTATTGCCCCCTCAATTATTAAAGTAGTTAATTTTCAGTCCCTCAACTATTTAATAAGTACATTTTTGCTCCTTCATCCGTTACGTACTTATGTGCACGTAAGCAATGATATATCATAGCAACGATAAAAGACCAAAAGTGCACTTACTGAACAGTCGATTGACTAAAACTGGACCAATAAAAAGTTCAGAGATAAAAAATGAGCTACTTCAATAATTTTTTTTTTTGGGGCGGGGGGGAGGGGGGGAGGGATTGGACTTTACTCATCTATAACTAATCAATCAACTAACATTTTTGGATTGAAATATATACACATTCATATATAGAAAATTACACATTTGCAAGCGGGATATTAAGCCTTCTTCAAATTTTCTAAAAAAAAAATAAAATAAAACTAATGAACCAACCAACATCTCTCTAATTCAACAGGGCACGATAAACAACGAGACGTAGGCTACTTCATAGGCCGAGTCTACCTATTCCTGACCTGGGGATTGACAAGGAGAGGCTGAGGTTCAGACAGCACCTGCCGAACGAGATGGCGCATTAGGCGGCCGACTGCTGGGACGCCGAGATCGAGTGCTCCTACGGCTGGATCGAGTGTGTGAGGATAGCTGACCGGTCCGCTTATGATTTGAAAGCTCACATGGTAAGAGAGTTGGTTGGTGTTTTTGTAAGGAAGTTTGCAAAAAAAAAAAAAAACGTATGTTGTCATGGGATTGTAGAAGAATCCTGTATTGTTGAAAATTGCAAACGAAAGTACGGAGAATTAGAATAGAAGGGATTTTTGCAGTTTTGAATGATAGTAGGGCTTTTTTTGCAATTTAGACATGGGATTTGTTGCAAATTTCCCGTTTTTGTTATTTTAAATGATGTGGCAAAAACACTTCTATTTGGAGGTTTCTGCAATTTTCAATGATGGATGGGCTTTTTGCAATTTAAGCGTAATGCAGGGGCTTTTGTGCAAATTTTCTTTTTTAATATTTTCAAAGTATGTGTGGGAAATTGATTGTGTGTTGATTTGAATTTGATGAGCAGGAGAAGAGTGGTGTGTTGCTTGTTGCACATGAGAAACTCGCGGAGCCAAGAGAGGTCGAGGTGCGGTTATTTTTCTATATTTGTACTTTTTCGCTCATTTTTTAAGGTATAATCCTGCATATTTAGCCAGAAGTCACAAGTAAAAGAAAATTTTTGTTACTGCAAATTAATTTTGGCATTTGACGGTACAGAAACTTGTCATAACTCCGTCATAGAAGGAGCTTGGTCTCGCATTCAAAGGCAATCAGAGAAAGGTCCTCGAAGCTCTAGAGGTACCCCAAATTCTCACTCCACGAATTCTCTCATTTCCGGTCTTAAACATTCTAACATTTCACAGGCGATGAAATAAACCGAGGCGATGGAGATGAAATCATCCTTAGAATCCACCGGCGAGTTCAACTTCCAAATCTGCACTCTCAACAAATCCATCACAATAAACCAATCCATGGTCTCAATCAGCTTCCAAAAAAAGAAAGAGCACCATAGAGTCTTCACCCCCTCAGTAATCGAACCCTCGTTTGGGATCGGCCGGATTATGTACTATCTCTTTGAGCATTGTTTTTATCGGAGGGATGGGAAGAATGAAGAGGAGAAGATGAATGTGTTCCGGTTCCCGCCGATTGTGGCGCCTATTAAATGCACGGTTTTTCCGTTGGTGAAGAAGTTTGATGTTGTCGCAATGAGGATTTCCAAGGCTTTGACTGCAAGTGGGATCTTGCACATCATCGATATTACTGGTACGTACTGAGGATTTATTTTTTCAGAGAACCCCTTGTATTTTCTGGTTTTTATGAAGAAACCCGTGTCTTATGGAATATTAGGAAACCTAAGTTAAACTTTTTACATTTTTCGAAAACCTACTTGATTTGTAAAATACTAAAAAAAAACTGAATGTTAATTTTTTTGTTTTCAAAACTCCCTAAATTAACGCACATCTAGGTGTTTTTCGGAAATTTTCCCAAATATAGGGTTTTTCTAAATATAGGTTTTCTAAAGTGAATTGTGCAAACACGACGGTACTGTAGCACGACTGTCTGTTTTTCCATTTTATATACAGCTTTCTCATTTTTATATATTGTTTTGTAATTTTATATACTGTTGTTTATTCTTTGTGTATTTTTTATTTTTTTTACTTTTATATACTATTTTCCCATTTTATATATTGTTTGCACTTTTTATGTATATACTGTTATTAGAAAATAAATTATATATATTGTTATTAGAAAATAAATTATATATATATATATATTGTTATTAGAAAATAAATTATATATATTGTTATTAGAAAATAAATTATATATATTGTTATTGGATCCGTCGTGAACAGTCGTGCTACCGTACCATCGTGCTCTATCAGGTCTCTTTTCTAAATATATATTTTTTTTTCGAAAATATAGGTTTTTCTAATATAGTTTTTTTTCGAAAATATAGGTTTTCCTAAATATAGTTTTTTTCGAAAATATATATTTTTTTTCATTTGAGAAATTTCCCAAAATATAGGGATTTTAAAAATTATAGGGGTTAGGTTTTCGAAAATATAAATATAGGTTATTTCTTTTTGAGAAATTTCCCAAAATAATTTTTTGCAAAATGTGGTTAAGTAAATATAACAATTTGTTACATTATTTTCTCTAGGCACGTCGATTGAAAGGCGGTACGCGAGGACGGACGAGATCGGCGTGCCGTTGGCGGTGACGGTCGACTCGATGGAGTCCGTCACAATTCGGGAGCAAGACAGCAAGGAACAGATCCGAGTGAGGGTCGATGAGGTGGCGTCGGTCGTGAAGGAGGTAACGGACAGTGAGAGCACTTGGGCCGATGTTGTGTGGCGGTATACTGCACATAGTGCTTCTGCTGAGGACAATGAATGAATTATTAATTTTTAATTGTTTTTTATTCTGATATTAGTGTTTGATTAAGGTATAGGTGACGTGAGGGAAGGATTAATTTAGTGTTTTTGGTGGTATTGTGTGTTGTAAGATATTGTGGAAGTTAGTTGTTTACTTAGGTTGATTTATAATTGTTTATACTTTAGTTTGATTTTTTGTGTATTGTTATTTCTTTGCATTTAGTAGTATCTTTATTTTGAGTGGAGCTTATGTAATGTACTATTGGTGATGAAATTAATATTGTTTGTCCAAATTGTTATTTGATAGTTATATAATTAGGGCTACCCTAACTAAAAAGGTTGATCAACAGTTTATACTTTGATCGTCTGACAGAATGACATAATAATTAATCTCAACTTAATGATTCAGAACCAATGTCTAAAATCAAGTTTAATCAATAAAATGTTACTTGAGAACAGATGAATTTTGTGTTAGTGAAATGTCTTTTCTGTAGACACTATTACATTTTAATCTTGTAGTTGCTGAAACAAAAGTTTATATTACTTAATTGCTGAAAGGGTAACTGGTGATAGTGACAAACTGATTATTGCATATTTGAACATCACTGAATCAGGAGGTGCACAGAGTGTTTGTACAAATGGAGAAAATTGAATATACAAAGCTATGCTAGTTTATTTTCATGTCTAGCTAAACACTAAACAGCTAGTGTTACCAAGATAATTATGCCTATGCCTGCCATAACATGAGAAAAGAATTATATTTCCTTGATTTGCATCTTTTTCCTTTGTTAAAGTTTCGGTCTCACCAAGTTTTCTTTTGTTGTCCCTCTTTAAATGTTTCTTTCAGTATAAAGGAAATACATATTCTCACTTCTTTTCTATTGCCTTCCCAATTTATTAAGTTTTCAATTTTTTTGATATTTCTACTATATATTTGATAGTTTGATAATGTCGTTTACTTACTTACTTCCATCTATTTCTTACACATCAAAGTTAACCTAAGATAAAGTTTGAACGTAAGATAAAATTTATATATTTTTTTGTTTTTGTATCTATTTAAACTTTTTAATCCATATCACACAGCTACGACATAGAACATTCATTAATGATGTGTTGTAATCTGTTGCATTGGTCTATGGTGGACTAATACCATCTTGTCAAAAGCATTTCAAAGAAAAAGACATCAAGTGCTGATCTACACTTCTTTTTCTTCATCCCCTCTATATAAACCATCTTGCCATAAGCATTTCAAAGATCAAAATTTCACTTCGAAATAAAAAAGCAAAAAGAATAAAAAGGGTCTAATGGGTTCTCAGAAGGTGCAAATCCCTTCAATCAATTTCAGCGATTTGGATTCAAAACAACCAAACGGACCCGATTGGGAGGAAACCCGAGCTCGAGTTTTCTCATCACTTGAAACATACGGTTGCTTTGACGTAGTATATAACAGAGTTGGATCAGAACTGAAGGAGACATTATTTGGATCCGTTATGCCTGAGCTTTTTGGATTGCCTTCGGAGAGGAAATTACTTATGAATAATTCAAACAATTATTTGGGGTATCCTGTGAGGTCAACAGATATGGAATACCAGAGTCTTCGGTTTCAAGATGCGGATAATCCGTTAAGCATGGAGAAGTTCACAAAGATGCTTTATCCGGAAGGAAACCAACTCCTTATGTAAGTATTTATTTCATGTATATGACCGTTAAAGTTTCAAAATGGTAGACGTTTCATTCAAAACATTGGACATTACAAATATTATAGATCCCATTTGCTCAAAATTTAGTATGTGAGAACTGAAAAATGTACAATTAATGCAGCGACACTATATCAAGTTACACTCAACACGTGCGTTCGATAGAACAGATGGTGGAGAGGATGATATTTCAAAGTCTCGGCATAGAAAAACATTGTGATTCTCACCTTGAATCGCTAATTTACGGAGTCCGTCTCGCAAACTATGGATTACATGATAAGGAAGCTAAGGTTTCCTTGCGGGGTCACAAAGACGCGAGTTTGGTCTCCATTGTTTGTCAGAACACAGTTGAAGGTTTAGAAGTGTTGACAAAGGAAGACGAATGGATTCGCGTAGTCCCCTCACCTGATACTTTCACCGTTATGCTTGGCGAATCCATGACAGTAATTACTAATTATATCCTTTATTATTATTTTTTCTTCTGGATAAATGTCTCAAAACAAAACTCAAATATTATGAGTATATAACATAAAAAAACATTGTGAGAGGCTAATAATTTTGAAATAAATATCAGGTTCTTACTAATGGAAGACTGAGAGCTACGGTCCATCGCGTGGCAGCTGATCAGAAAAGATACTCTGTAATACTAAGTTCAGTTACTAAAGAAGGATACTTAATTGAAGCGCCGAAAGAACTAATTGATGGAAATCACCCTTTAAAATATTCTCAGTTTGATGTTTATAAGTTCATTGAATTCGCAACCTCTCCTGAAGGGCTCAAAGCTGAAGACCCTCTCAAAACTTTTTATGGGGTTGTAGAAGCGTGAGTTCACAAAAGGTTTTAGAAGTGCGTTGGAAAAAATAAATGGGAATTTAGAATAGTGAGTAGAAAAAAAATAAAGGAAATATGCAATATTATTTCTGGTGTGTGTTTGTTAATCGTGCATCGAAACTATATAAAATATTTTAATGTGGCCCATTGATTTGAGCTATTTTATTAGCCTTTTATTTTGTACAAATTTCGTGAGATTATTGGATACTTCATAACATGAAAAAAAGGAATCTATTTCCTGGATTAGCATTTGTTTTCCTTTGTTTGATGTCCATCGGTGAGGGAAAAAAAAATACCGATAAAGATCCAGATTTTTATATGGCTAGTTCTCCAGCCCTTAACGGCCGACAATCTGTGCAAGCAGAATTGGCCACACGACCCCATTTGCAAACTCCGTGGAACACAACCAGAATCCACAACTCATCTCCTAACATTCTATATTTACGCTAAACTTTGCTAACACAAACGATAAGATACTTGTACTTTGGAAAATATTTTAAGTTCAAATTTCATCAAACACAATATTATTTAGCATATATTTAATAAAGTCTATCAACTCGTAAATATATGAGTTTGATCTCAAAAAAAAAAATCCTGTATTTATATGCGAGCCATTTGAATACACGTAAGAGCACAATGGGGCTTTCCACATCTACTAGAGAATATTCAAGAATTTTGACCCTCAACAAGGGCAAATTTAAACAAATCAGACAAACGTTATTGGGACGCTACGTGTGCGGCGGTTTACTAGTCGATTTGGAGAGAAAGAAACAGAAGGGTCTTCAACAACAAACAAATATGTCATAAGACGATAGTCAAAGAAGCCATGGAGCTTGCATTATTTTGGATGCAAAATCTCTAATCTTCAGCCAGGAGTTCATGGAAGCCAACCAATTACACTCTTTATTTACTTCTCATTTTGTATTAAGATCGATGATCAACAATCAAACGATGTCAATTAAACTTTTCTTAAATTAATTAAAATATGAAAAAGACAGACCAAAAAGAAACTATTTCAATAATAATAACACTAGTTGGGCCGAATTAGTTGGGCCAAATTCACAATTTTCCAAAAGGGTGAGATGAGAACTGGGAAGAGAATAACAGCACGAAACTAGTCTTACTTCTTTTCAGTTGCACAGCTTTCAGTTCTCACTAGCATAAATACAAAAGAAAAAACAAACACTGCTCTCAGAGAAGGAAAATAATAACAGAACAAAGAAAATAACAGAGATATCGACCTAGGAGGAGCTCAGGTTAAACATTCTTCTCTAATTTTTGCTAATTTATGAATCTCGTCTTGTTGGGTTGTCTAATTTTGATTCATCGTTTTGCATGTAGAATCTTCGTGAGACTCTAATGGCGCCAAATCAAACTGATGCTGATCAGGTATTTGTTAGAATTCAATCTATTTCAACCCATTTTCCCCTCTTTTTTTGGGTATAACAGTATAATTTCTGATTATTTATTTCTGAGAATTCAATTAGTTTGAACCCTTTTTTCCCCTCTTTTTTTGGGGATAAATGTATAATTTTAGATTATTTATTGCTTTATTTTTTTTTTCATTTTTTTAGGTTTTGGTAGAAGAAAATGGGTCTGCAAGAACTTTAATCCTCAATAGACCTCGACAATTGAATGCTCTTTCCTATACAATGGTATGTTAAATACATCAATAATTCCTTTTATTTGTTAATTAATTTGTTCAATTGTTGTTATTGATTTGTGAAATTTTTTTCTTCTTAGATCAAATTATTGTTGAAGAATTTCAAGGCATGTGAAGCGGATCCTAAAGTAAAACTGATAATTTTAAAGGCAATATACTTTGTGAATTTGATTAATTCAGAATCAGTTACGAAAGTGAAGCGTAATTTGGGTGTAATTACATAATTATAGGCTTTATTATATCATAATATACATTTGGTTATTGTATTTTTAGGGAAAAGGAAGAGCATTTTGTGCTGGTGGTGATGTGGCAGCAGTTGCTCGCGGTATTAAATGCTTTTCATATTTTGTATAATTTAACTAAATTGTTTAAAATAATATGCCTTTTTAATTACATATAAATCAATAATATTTTTTGTGTCTTTTTGAACTCAGCTGATTGGACAGTTGGAGCTGATTTCTTTAGGGATGAGTTTACTTTAAATTACATAATTGCCACTTCCAACAAACCACAGGTGAGCGATCTTTTCTATTTATTATTCTTTTTCCCGTATTAATTCAATAATAATAAAAATATAAATTTGTTTGTTAATTTTCTCACATTATTTTCACTCAGCAAGGGATGGTTTTGTTTCAGTCCATCATTAAAGGATATTTTAATTTTTTTCATACTCTTTTGTTAAGGAAATTAAAAACTTATAAAACGTAATAATTGATTAATAATATTAATACTAATATTAATATTAAAATTAATTAATTAAGGTTTCACTTCTTGACGGAATATGCATGGGAGGTGGAGCTGGTGTATCTGTACATGGAAAATTTCGAGTCGTTACCGAAAAAACAGTAAGCCAAATAAATTCCCACCAACAAAATAAAAAATTAAAATAAATATTAAAATCTCAAGTTTATTTGATTCATATTTGAAGGTCTTTGCAATGCCTGAAACAGCACTAGGTTTATTTCCAGATATAGGGGCTTCTTATTTTCTCTCAAGAGCCCCTGGCTTTTTCGGTAATTTTTTTTTCTCCATTTTACATATTATTTAAATGTCATTTTTTTAAGTAAATATTTCACTTATGTCCCTACAAAGCATCAAAATATCATGTAGAGATAAAATTTGCCTCTTTTATAGACTAACAAGCCATCACCATTTCATCCCAATCCTATTTATATAGACCTGAACTTCATTTTTCTTTTATTTTTGATATATTGAATTTTATTTTTTATTTTTTATTTTTTAGGAGAATATGCTGGATTAACAGGTGCAAGACTTGATGGTGCTGAAATGCTTGCATGTGGCCTCGCTACCCATTTTGTCCACTCATCTGTATATTTTCTATAATATATTAATATATTTGTATATTTATGTATTCATTTATTTACTTGGTATTTTAATTTGTTTATTTTTATATTTTATCTTATTAACAGAAATTGGTTTTACTTGAGGAATCTCTTGCAAAAGCGCGTGATTCAGACCAATTTACTATTTGTGGAATTATAGACCAATTTGCTCAAAGTGTGAAGGTTAAACAAACCAGTGCTTTTAATAGGTATAATTTTCTATCTTTTTAGCAATTAATTGCAATTAAATTCATTGTAGTATTATATTTTTATTTATTTTGCTTTTTTTTTTGGAATAATATTAGGTTGGATATAATAAATAAATGCTTTTCAAAGGGAACTGTAGAAGAGATTATATCTGCAGTTGTAAGTTTCATTTTTTTTTCATAAAATTATTGGGTAAAATGATTTTGCAAATAGCACCCAATATTTTAACGAATTTGTAGAACCCAAACTCATATTTCTCTTTTTTTGACAAGTTTATATTTTTAACCCTACACTTGATAAGCCTTTTATTCCATAAATCCGAAAAAATAAGTCAAGTGTGCTTAAATTGGTAAGTTATCTGTTTATTTGCGATTTTCTGAACATGTCAAAAGGGCAATTTAGTAATTTTTTGCCCGACTGATTTTGAAAGTTGGGTTGGGTCTTAGATGCAAATATGAGAAATGTTGGGTGCATTTTTGCTAATACTTGTAAAATTTGCGAAAAAAACCCAATATATTTTTATTTTTATTTTGGTTAACTAACTCTTTGTTTGTGTATTTAAGGAACAAGAAGCTCTGAATTGTTCTGATGAATGGCTTAGAATTGCAATTGAGTCGCTGAAGAAAGCTTCTCCAACCAGCCTTAAAATATCTCTAAAATCAGTACATATTTAATTTAATTTAATTAATTAATTAATTTATTCATTTTTGTGGTTTTATTTATTTATTCATTTATTTATTTTGTTTTTCTTGGTTCTATTTAAGACCGGGATTCTACAAAACCTTAGTAGTATTGGTACCATATGTCTGTCTGTACCATTTTGGATTTAATTGCAAACTCATTTACTTGTTTATTTATTTATCTATTATTTACTTAACATATTTATTTATTTATTTATCTATATATTTGTTCAGATTAGGGAAGGGAGAATGCAGACAGTTGGCGAATGCTTGATTCGAGAGTATAGAATGGTTTGTCGCGTTTTACGAGGAGATTTTAGCAAAGACTTTTATGAGGTAAAAATTAGTAAAATTACAAAAATGCCTTCTAATTCTTACATATTTACCTTCCAAGATTAAAAAAAATAATGTTTTATGTATTTTTTAATTCAGGGTTGCCGAGCTATATTATTCGACAAGGATAAGAATCCAAAGGTTAGTTAGAACACAATAATTTAGGCCTAATTAAACTTGAATTATAATATCATTATTGATTGAATATGTTTAATGTTATTTGTGATTTGATTATTTCAGTGGACCCCGTCAAAATTGGAGCTGATTGGTGAAACTGCAGTTGAAAAATATTTTTCCAAAATTGAAGATTCAAGTTGGAAAGATTTGGAACTTCCTTTTGGAAGCATTTCTAATGCCAAATACATTTCGAAATTATGAAAATGGAAAGTACTAAAGTGCATTTTAATAAAAACAGAACCTTCATTTGTCAACTTTTTCTAAATAATTAATGCAAATAATTTTTACTGATAGTGACATATTGAAAAAGGAATATTGTATCAGAGAACCAACTCTGTATGAATTTGCTTTGTGAAATTAGAATTTTATTTGGTATTGAATCTTATTAGATCACATGGTCTAGTCACAGAGAAAACCCTGCTCTCTCAAAACTTGATAGAGCATCTGTATCTAACGATTTCTTGCAACAACAAATTAAAATCTCGTACTCCTTTATTATTAACGCTAAAGGTTCCAAATAGAAATGAGAGGCGACAAATGCCCAAAATGGGAAGATTCTGGCTAAGATGAAATTGATGACAAGCTAGAACCTATTTGGAGTATCACAAATAAACTGCACAATAACACAAGAAATAATTTCGCCCTAAAGTGCGAAAAGACAATAACATCTCTATGCACATGGGCTAAAGAGAAATTCAATTTTAACAGATCTATAGCTGTGATATGTGAAGCTGCTATCCAAGGCGGAAGAGATGAGCCTTCTATCTAGTGTCGAAATTGCGCTAAGGATAAAGTTAAAAGAAAAAAACTCAAGAATTAGCTAATATGAGTGAAGAGAAATGGCAGTAACGCTCATCTTGCACTTGGATTAAGCTTGGCGATAAAAATACATCATATTTCCATGCATTAGCATCAGCATGAAAATTAATAACTATATAAATAGTATTAATTTTAACAACACGGTCATAAGTGACCCAAAAGAAATAACTCTAGCATTCATATACTATTATCGAAACATCCTAAGTACGAGGCAGCAGAATATTAGTCAGTTTCACTTCTCTCATTTCTATAATAAACATGAACATGAGAGCGAACTGGAAAGTTTAGGCGCCCCACTAACGGAAGCCGTAATTGAAAAGGCGACTTTATCACTACGAAAAGGGAAAGCGTCGGGCCCAGATGGGATCCCACCAGCATTCTTTCGTCCAACTGGGACTTGATCAAATGTGAACTTATGACTCTGGTAGAAGCTTTCAACAACAATAAATTAGACCTGAGGGAAATTAATAAAGCATCCATCACTCTAATCCCCAAAAAACCGAATTCGATAGATATGGATGACTTTAGACCGATAAGCGTGGTCTCCGCTCCTATTAAAATAATAACAAAAGTTTTGGCACAAAGATTACAATTGGTAATCCATAAGATAATTCATAAAAATCAAACAACCTTTATAAAGAAAAGGTCAATAGCGGACATTTTCTTGGCTGCTAGAAAAACTCTAAATTTTTTTCATAAAAGAAAAATACAAGCTATAATGCTTAAAGTAGTTTTAAAAAAAGCATTTGACAACATTTCGTGGTCGTTTATTCTAAATCTAATGCAAGCTAGGGGATTTTCTCAAAATTGGATCACATGGATTCATAATCTATTGATTTCATCAAGCTCCTCCTCGAAAGTAAATAAGCACATAGGTCCTTTTTTCTTCCATCAAAGGGGTTTATGGCAATGAGACCCATTATCCCCACTTCTGTTTTTACGTTCCGTGGACGTACTCCAACGAATTATGGAGAATCTAACTCCAATTATGACGACAGCGGCAACACTGATGCCAACTACACTACAATTCGTAGATGATACCCTCATCTCCTGTGAGGCACATGCGAATAATCTAAAAATTATTAATCTAACCCTAAAATATTATGGCATGATTTCCAGACTTAAAATAAATAAGAATAAAAGTGGCAAATCCAAAATGGAAAAAATTACATCTGGATCTCGCTCCTAAAATAACTATATAATGTAATAGATGCAAATGACATCAAGAACATTCCCGACTCGATCTCTTCTTTCTTCATTAAAGATCTAATCCACTTAACTCCGGTTTTCCATACATCCTTAGAAAGGAATATAAAACCCACATGGAGATGGACTAGCAATGGCGAGTTCACTTTAGGGTCGGCTTATGATTTCATTATAAATTCAAGGATCCAATGTGCATGGGCACAAAGATTGTGGAAGATCAAAGGTGCCCTTAAGTTGAGGATCTTCGCTTGGTTAGGCTTAAACAATAAGATTCTGACGTTCCCAAATATTCAGAAAAGAGGCATAATGAGCCCATCTTTTTGCTATCTATGCAAGAAAGCGACAGAGTCAACCAAGCTACCTAGCGCAAAAGAAAAATATTACCATATTTCACAACGGGACATCAACCCTAGACTTCTGGCTACAGACTTGAAACTACATGAATTCAACCACAATGAAGCGTCGGGTTTCTACTTGGTTTCTTTGGTTGGAAAGAAATAACCGGATCTTCAACGGAGTTACCTCAAATCATCGAGCTATTGCCATAAGAATCATCAAAATGATGCTAGAGTGGAGGAATAACGGTTAATGACATAATTTGATCGAGTGGGGTAGAGTTGTAGGAAAAGTATAACTCTCTTTCGTCCTTACTTCTAATTTTTTTTTTTATTTGGAGATGTGATTACTGGTTGTAAATATGAATGCTTTATTTTCATAATATAAGCAACAATAGGCGTATTCTCAAAAAAAAAAAAAAAATCTTATTAGATCATTATAATATAGTTTCAATCATCCATTTTCAAATTGAGTTGTAAAATATTTTCTAGAAAATGTTACATGCCTCAGTATGGCAATTATATATATATTATGTCTAAATCAGAGAAGTGAAACTTAGTTAAGATGAAATGTCTTCGAGAAGCACATGCTGTTATAATGAATAATTTTGTACATGCCCTTCAAAAACTCAAAATACCAACCTATACTTTCAAGCTTCAAATGCATATAACATTTTTTAAATCTTTAAATATAGCTAGTTTATCCTTACAAAACTGCATTTGAAATGGTGAATTTGATGAGTTAGCTGTGGGAAGTATAATTTTTGATATATTCAAGTTTAGTACGTACGATACATTTGATATTTATAGATCAGAAAAAGAGTCTGAAATTGAGGTTTTGGAAGGGTTTATATATGAAATTTTCTCTGTTATTAAACCAATTAATTGATTCCTCCAGCAAATCTCCCTTGTTCAAACATGATCCGAATTTCAAAATTAATATTTAGCTGGCTTGTGAGGACAAATCATGCAAGTATTAAAAATTTGCAAATAGGTCTCCTTCATATCTGATAAGACTAATATGAGATCAGGTCATGACTAGGTTTTCCATGTTGAGTATTCAATAATATTTTTTTGTAAGCTAAACAGATAAGCTTGAAACTGTCATTTCCTAGAGAATATAATAAGTGCCATTATAAAACACCAAATATCATGTACACCTTACAGAAGTCAAATAAAACGAGAGAAATATGGTTTATACATAAAAAAGTCAACACAATCCTGAATTAATTATTGAGATAATTTGCACATAATTTTCTATCCGAAAAATAAAACAGAAATCAAGTTGCACATAATAATAAATTCATACATATTTACCTTACATCTTTGGGCCTTAGAAATCTTAATGTACATGAAAATTTTACAAATCAAGAGATGAACACAACTTACAAATTTTTGAAACTAATGCAGGACAACAAAAGAAATCACAAGCCCGACATAAATACAATACACATATACATACATCAACCAATCAACGCATACTACATATTTGAAACTAATGCATGATTCAAAAGAGAGAAATCCTTACAAACCAAAATATACACAGAAATCATGCTGAAATATATGCATTAAATTATACATGCATGATTTTAAATTTCAACCATATTCGATTCAAGTCGCATCTCACGCCTCTTCTTACCGGGCTTAAACATAGAGCAAAGCCATAACCAAAATCCACCAACACGTTTTGTCTCCTTTTTCGTTTCTCTTGAAGCAACTAAATCAGCCATATACTCAACAACGGCCTATCCAACATGAAAAAATAATAAAAATTATTAAAATTTATATTCTATGAAACATGTAATAAAATACCTACAACCAAAATAAGAATACATTCAAATACCTGCGCGCCCAATTTAACGATTTCTCTAGGGGGAACTTCCAAAGGCGTCTCATCAGCATTAAAAACACGTAATTTCTTCAAAAACCTAAAAGAGTCGGGCAAAACCCTAATCTGATCGCTGCTGATATCAATTTCCTCCAACATCTCAAGATGGCCAATGGATCGAGGCAACACACGCAAATCCGCAAAGTTCCTTCCCACATCCAATCTCACCAAACTCGTAACCAAACAAAGACTTTCAGGAATTGTTTCAAGCTCATTGAAACTCACATCTAATTCCCTCAAATTTACGAGAGACGCCATTGTGGTTGGTAAGCTCTTAACTCTGTTGTAATGTAAAGTTAGGGTTTGTAGATTTTCAAGCTTTCCAATCGCTTGAGGTAATCCTTTCAATCGATTGAAATCTAGTCGGAGCTCCGTTAAGGAAATGCAAGATCCGACTGTGTAAGGGAGCTCTTCAAGATCATTTGTTTCAGCATTTAATATTTTTAAATTTGTTAAATTTCCAATTAATTCAGGTAGCGATGAAAATTGGTTTGAACTCAAATCAAGCGAGGATAAATTCGAAAGATTTCCGAACGATTTGGGGAGAGATGCAAGTCTATTGGCGTGCAAATCGAGCTCAATTAGGTTTGTCAAATCGCCAAAGGATTCAGGGAGGTTTATTAATTGGTTTGAGTGGATTTCGAGTTTAATTAGGGATTTTAAATTCCCAATTGAAGTAGGAATCGCCATGATTTTATTTTCAGATAAGTCGAGATGAGTGATTCCTTCTAATTTGCCAAGTGAGACAGGAAGCCACTCGATCTGGTCCTTCAATTTTCCTTTTAGGTTCAAAATCTTGGTTTCTTGCTTTGCCGATGATTCAATTAAGCTCGCCACTTGGATTAGGGTTAGCTTTTTTTCCTCTTCTCTGTCTGGATTTAATGATGAATAAGTGGACTAAATAAGAAACTGATCGAATTTTGAAATAAGGAAAAAATTGTTCCGTGTCTTGAAATAAAATAAGAAATATCAAATAAGTCCCTAAAAAGGAAAAGTTTGAGTATTACCTTCAGAAACTTCAGAGTTAAAGAACCCAGCTTTCTCACCATCTCGACTGAGTTTTTCATCAAAGCTCAGAGCTTTCTCAACCTCCTTCTTTTTCTCTAACCCCTTCTCAAATTTTACAACCCCTTTATCATCTGACTTCACAAGACTCGACGCCCTCTGAATCAAATCATCAAACACTTTAAGTCTCCTCTCCAAATCGAGCAAATACACCGCGTCCTTCCTCTGTTCTTGCGCTTGGAGACAGACCCAGTTCCTCTTCACCTCCTTCCAGACCGAAAACAGGTCTTCAGGCACGTCTGGACTCCTATTCATTCTCTCCAGTTCGTTTAACTTCGCTTCTTCTGATGAGTTGACAGAGGCGAGGACTGATAAAGCTGCTGAGACTTCCTCGATGGTGGGTCGAGGAGGGAGAGCGCGGTAGAGGGAGGTGATTTCTGAGATTATGTTCGCCATGGCTGAATTGATTGCCATTAGAGAGATAGATGAGAGAGAGAGAGAGGTTTTGGAGTGGAAAGAGAAGTTTTTCTGTGGGCAGAGAAAGAAAGGTGTTTGTAGTTGGTTATAAATAAGTGAGAGTTTGGTAATGCTAAGGAAGGGTTTTTGACTTTTGAGTATATTTGATGAGGTTTTTTTTTATCATATTTTGTAACCGAGATGTGATTTAATTTTAATTTTTTTTATGTTAATTTTCTTTTGGCTCGAAAGACTTTATTAAATATATGTTATATGATTGTGTAGATTTTTGTTAAATATATATTATATGATTGTTTTTGTTAGAATTAGAATTTATGTTTATTGTTATAGATGTAAATACTTTAATCAATTACACTATGAGTCATTTATTTAGACGAAAATTTTACGAAAATATTATACTGTATATCGATTGCGAAGTTATTAACAAAAGTGCCGATTTGAATAGGAGCCGCAAAAGAAATCCACCAAACAACAATTATGAAACTCATAAACGAAAGTTTTCGTTCTCATTTTTTTCTCAAATTCAACATCAATTATATGAGGCTCATAATTTCTTCTGGAAGAAAATGAACTACATTTTCTTGTTGAAAAGTTATCCTTAGGTTGCCAGACTATATTTGGGCAGTTCAAACACCTCACCAGGCTCTTCATCCCTACAAATCATGTCTTACAAGCATGACAAGTCTCCTATTAGGATCAAAATTTTTTTTTTTTTAAAACCAGTAGAAAGCCAAAATCGTATATTCTAATTCGTTGAGTTGAGAGACTTTGTTAAATATGTAATTTATGATTATATTTGCGGGACTTGAATCTTATCTCTTACTATAAATGCAAATACTTTAACTAATTATCTTATGAGCGATTTACCTGATAATTTAATTAAAGGAATAAATTTACAATATAATTAAAATTTTAAATATTTTATTTATCATGATTATGTCATTTTAAGTTTACAAATATATCCATTGAATAATATCCGAAAAGAAATTGACAAGATATATCCAATATTTCACCGTGACCTCTTTTTTTTTTGAAGTTCAACCCATTATGTTGAGAAATTTTGTTAAATATGTAATATATGATTGTGTTTGTCGGGAATTTAACCCATGATATTTTGATACACATGCAAATATTTTAATCAACTAGTTTATATGTCAAATGCCAATTACATAATTGTGTTTAATGAGATTTGAACTCATTATCTTTTACTGCACACGCAAATATTTTACCTAGGCTATGGATCATTTGCGACCATGGCCTCTTCTTATACATTGAACTTACAAATCAAACAAGAAGATAAGGTGCTGCACAATAAAATGGTAAAATAAGAAATTGACTAGCTAGGAGGAAAAAAATATACTATATCATCAGTGAAATATTTATTTGAAAATGAATTTTTTAAATTATGAACGTGAGAAGAGTTACAATATACAGCATTTGTGAAATTTTCTTTTAATTGCTATTAAGAATTTGGACTTCTTTTATATGTTCTCATGACCAAAAAATTAATGGAACTGTCATTTATATAAGATTATCTGTCTGTTATTATTTTTTCATTAAAATAAGAAAAGAATAGGATTTGTGATAAGCTCTCAAAATAGGGAAGTGAACTTATAACCTTACAAGTTAAGTACCCTATTGACTTATTTCAAAATGGTACATTTTTTCCAATCTTTTGACATATACAGTATTTGCTTAAGTTATCTCATATGCACCAATTAAAAAAAAATCTTGTTTACAGATATTCCTCAATTGAGGACATAAAAAAATTAAGATTACTGGTTTAGCTATAAATATTAAAAAAAGTAAATTTTAACAGTTCATTAAGGTAAGAATAAGAGATGAATTTGGAAGTTTGTTTGTAAATGTCAAATCATTGCCCATAGACCCGACCAATAAAAAATAATACATATACAAGAAATAAGTAAATCATAAATAAATAAACAAAACATAAAAAAATAGAAAACACATGGACACAACGAAAAATACAAAACATAAAATAAAAGATATACATGGACACAGCGACAATATGGCATCTATTTTTATTATTTTTATTATGATAAAATACACAAAAGAATATTATATTACAGTTTGTACGTGATGACATGTCGCCTAAATATCTTTCATATATTTCTTTTCCAGTAGATCAACTCATCATTTAGACAAACCACTTTCTAGACAATCTCAAATTTTCCTATTTCATAGATATCATTAGAGTTTATAGGGCAGTGCTTAAACCAAGTTTCTGAAGTTAGAATTTCTAGAAGTATAATTCCAGCTATTGGAAAAATTAGCACACTGATTCAGAGTTCAAGTAGAGATTGTTTAGGATGTTCACAAATTCTATACATACAGAATATGTCCAGACGCATCTTGGTCGACAGGTATGGGTATTTTGGGCTTTGGTTGTGGGCTTATTAATTGTGAAAATAGGCTTGCAGCCTTTTAACAAGTGAAACTACAAAACGAAGTCGCAGAGAACAAAATTATGTAATTAGTTAATTCTGTAGTTTGTTTGAATGTTTGAAAAATAAGATGTTGAATAACATAATTGTTTATTTGTTTGTTTGAAAAAGTTTAAAATATTTTTGTTATTACTATTGAAGTAGTGTGTCATTAAAATTGGTAAAAAATATTAAGTATAATAATTTATGACCCCGGAAATAAGAAAAATATAGTAAATATCAGATTTAGAGAAAAACAAATTTTGCAAATTTAATTCTCTTTAATATGAATCATAGTATAATTTTAAAAATTTGTATAGTGATAGTTGATCAAATTTACATTACGATTACAATTCACTAGGAATATATCTTTATAGAGTCTGGAAAGGACTATGTCATTCTCCATAAGATTTTGACAGAATAGTATTTGCTATTAAGGCTTATATACATATTGAAATTTTAATTGATTTTAATCATTATTCCAAAAGTTACGATGAGTCTTTTTGTATTTACCCTTTTCTTTTTTCTTATATTCTTGAAAATATTAATTATTATTATTATTATTATTTAATGTAGGTGTTTTTATTGCAATATAGACAAAATTTAGGGCATTTTTGCAAATTTCTCTGCCTTTTTTTTGTCCTCTCCTAATAGCCGTAGACTACATTTTTGTGGTACCTAACAGATGCAAGTTGACTCAAAACCAAGCCCTTTAAGCCCTAATCAAATCACCCCTAAACAGAGGAAAATTTATAATAGAAATCAACATCAAATGTTTTTGACCTTCTTTACCTTTCTTTAATGTGAGCTCATTAACTCTACCAATTATTGTCTTCAATCAAGACAAGAAAAAAAAATTAATAAAAAGAAAAAGAAAAAGAAAAAGAAAAAAAGAGAATCAATTTGGCCCTATGTTGCACTAAGGAAAAAAAATGACTTAGCCAGGATTAAAACTGAAGTGAATTAGATTAGTATTGTCTTCTGTTTGCAGTCTGGACTCTGTACCAAATTTATATAATTTAAATCTAATACTAATTTTTTAGCAATGAGTCCTAACCTAGTTGATAACATGGTTCTATGAATCTCCGATTCTGATTCAGCTGATTCGAGTCGGAATTGACAAGCTCCACTCCAATTAATATCTGATTCTCATGATTATATAAAATTATTATTTTATAAAAATAGGTCCGATTTTTTATCCGATTCCGATCCGATTCAGCCGATTGTAAATCACTATCCTGAGGGACTGACTCCGGTTCCGATTTTTCAAACCTTGGTTGATAAAATAAAAAAATAATTCAACTTCCATTGGCATCAAATAATGGGATTAAGGGCTTATTTGTATGAGTAGTAAATGTTTGGTTTAGTCTAGAATATAATTTTTTTTCTAAGTTTTCAAAAGTGCAAGTTTGGATCCACTTTTGGAAGTTGTGGGGAAATTTTAGTACTAGGAATTTGTAAGGAATTTTGTATAGAAAGTTGGCTAAAATAAAAAGTTGACTTTTTGTTGAGTTTTTTTCTAGGAATTTTTTAGGAATTATTTTAAAACATGACAACACATTATTTAATAATTAAAAATCAATAAATAATTAAAAATTTAATAAATAATAATTAAAAAATAATAAATGATAATAAAAAATAATAAATAGTAATTAAAAACAATAAATAATTAATAAATAATAAATATGTACTAAAAAATAACAAAATTAAAAAATAAAGAATTATAATTATAAATTATAAATGGAAATAAAAAAATTCAAAACTAATGAATAATAATAAATAGTTAATAAAAATGATAAAAAATAATAAGTAAGGAAGTAAACTAATTAAAAAAATATTTAAGAAATTAAAACAATAATAACTAAAAAATAATAAGAATTAATAAAAAGAAAAGAATTAATAATTAATAAATAGTAATTAAAAATAAATAAATAAAAATAAAAATTATTTAAAAATTATAAATGGTAATTAAATATTTATAGATGTCATTAATATAAATAACGTATGAAATAATTAAACAAAATATATTTATTTACAATATAATAAAAAATTTACAATGTCATTAATGTTAGTAAAATATTAAAATAATTAATTAAATATTAATAACTTTTTACATATGTATATTAATAAGATAAAATATTGAATAATTATTAAATAATTAAATTAAATTAAATACCACATATTAAAATAAATAAAAATAAATAAATAAATAATTAAATAAATAAATAAATTGATAGATAAATAAATAAGTAAGTATTTTGAGAGGACAAATTGTATCATTTTGCAAACAGTATTAAATAATTAATTCGCATCCAAACAATTAATTAATTAATTACTTTAATAAATAAATAATATTAAGTAATTAAATAAATAATAATTGAATAATAATATAGTGTTAAAATAATTAATATTTTGGTTATATTTGTAAAGAAAAAAAATTCACAAACAAATTCCTACAAATTTACTAATTTGCATCCAAACACGTCATTTTGCATATACCCTAGAGTTTGTAATTCTTTAGGTTTGGGATTTTGCAAATCTTGCTTCCTAGAAATATCTTAATCCTATACTAGAAAAGTTTACACATCCAAACAAGCCCTATTACTAACACTTTCTATCCTTTTCGATTCATTGGAAAATAACAAAAAAATAATACCGATCATGAAATGGTCTAATTGATTGTGCAATTATCTCTTGGCACCAAATCCACAATGGTATGCCTAGGAACATAAGTAGAAAGAAATTCCAAACAAATAAAATGATACTAATCTGGAAGAAACTAAATAGTTTTGGAAATGAAATTGAAACCGAAAAGACAAATTGAGGGCAGATTCACAAATATATGTTTCATAATAGCATGTCACATACAACAAAAAGACCATAAAAGTAATTTGACTAATTAAAATCAAAACATCTTTTTCTTTCTAAACAGGATACATGTGAATTGAAAGTGACAAAATTTCTCTTTATAAAAGTGCACAGTAAGATCTGCTTCTTCTACACACTCCACCAAACAAAAAAGAGAAGAAAAAGAAAAAAATAGACTTCATTTTCAAATCTTTTCTTCATGCATGCGAAAAACATCTCATATAGGGCACTACTCGACAGATTTCATTTGGCCATGTCAATGGCTTGCTCTTGGCTGACAACAATGGAGAAATACATAAACAAAATCAGAATGATTTGTGTTATAATTGCGAAAAATGGGGGTAAAATCGGGAGAGACGATCCAAGACGACTGGTCCATGCATTAAAAGTCGGTGTAGCCTTAACATTGGTGTCTTTTTTGTATATTTTCGGGCCGTTGTTTCAAGAACTCGGTAAAAATGCGATGTGGGCTGTTATGACTGTGGTGGTAGTTCTTGAATTCACTGCAGGTAATTTTTCTTTTTCCTTCTGGTTTTCATTATATGCCCTTCATGTTTTGGAAATTTTAGATATTAATTATTGTTTTTGAAATATCTGTGTAATATATATATATGAATAGTAAAAAGGTATAAGGTCATAGAAAATATTATCATATTTCGTTACATACGTCTCAAATAAGATATTTGGTACTTTCTCATACATTTCTCATGTAAGATAAAAAAAAAATTCATGTATATTTGTCATTTTGGTGGTATACATAAGATATTTGTGTATTTCGATTTATGTAACTTATATTTCACCCTAAATTTGCCCTTTTGTTTTTCTAATTTTGCTTCTTTATGCTAATAATTCTTATATACAGGTGCAACTTTGTGTAAGGGATTGAATAGAGGATTTGGGACTCTATGTGCTGGCGCTCTTGCATTTCTCATAGAAATAATAGCAGAAAAATCTGGAAAAACATTTCGTGCATTTTTTGTTGGATCATCAGTATTTGCAGTAGGTATGAAAGAAAAAAACTATTTAAATGTATTATGTTATTTCAGAAATTACCTAACCTTGTATTAATGGTTTGATATGTATCATTTTTTGTGTTTTTTTCTGTTTTTACAGGATTTGTCACGACATATTTGAGATTCTTCCCGAAAATAAAAAAGAACTACGATTATGGCGTGATGGTTTTTCTCCTGACGTTTAATTTGATAAGTGTTTCAAGTTTTCGCGAAGAAAATGTGGTATCATTGGCTCAAAATCGCCTTTATACGATTGCTATTGGTTGCGGGATTTGCCTTTTTATGAGTCTTATTATTTTTCCAAATTGGTCTGGTGAAGATTTACATAATTCTACGGTTTGTAAACTTGAAGGATTGGCTACTTCTGTTGAAGGTACATAGATGTATCTTTTTAAAATTGTTAATTTGAAATATGACAAAAAATTTTGTATGTTTGATAAAACTTTATTATGAAAAATATGCAGCCTGTGTAAATCTCTATTTTCAAGAGCAAAAGAAGGATGCCAATAATGTTGATGTAAAATCAACAAAAGAGTTGATATCAAAAGGATATAGAATTGTGTTGGACTCAAAATCAAGTGATGAATCCCTTGTAAGTCTTATTCTACCAAATTCTTTCAACGAAGAAATAGTAGTAAAAAAAAGAAACTATACTAATAATTATAATAATAATAATAATAAAATAATTTGTGCATTTAATTAGGCAACTTTTGCGAGTTGGGAGCCGAGACACTCCAGACACTGCTATAAATATCCATGGCAACGATATGTTAAGCTCGGATCTGTACTTCGGCATTTTGGATATTCAGCTGTTTCTCTTCATGGATGTTTGGAATCCGAGATTCAGGTAAATTTATCCTCGATTCAGATAAAATTGATCAACATTTATATCTGAATTTCACAATATTTGTCACTTTTGGTTCATCTGAGAAAACATTCTAATTATTACCCATCTCCTAAGTACTCATATAATCTCTCTTTTGCATGTGTATCTTTCAAACTCTTAAAAAGACAACTGCATCTGTGAAATCTCGATTTCGAGATCCATGCATCCGAGTATCAACTGAAATCTCAAAAATTCTTCGTGATCTTGCATCAAGTATGCGTGCTCACCGTCATTGCTCTCCTGATGTCCTCTCTGACCACCTCCATCAAGCTCTTCACGACCTCAACTGTTCTATACGCTCCCAACCCCGACTTTTTCTTAATTCGAAACACGGCCCCAGAAAATTTGCTGTGGAATCAAACAATGAGACTAGAGTAGCGCTTACTTCGGTGAAAACAGATGTGATGGCGCTAACAGATAAAAGGAACAATAGGTATGTTATAATTATACCTATCTACTATAACTATTCAGATGACATCTGTTATGATAATGCAAAATAAGCTTGATATAAGTAACGCAAACTTACTGCCAATACTAAGGTCAGATAATAATCGCATAAATTTCTAGAGTCTAATGTACACAGCCATTAGGTTGCTTTAAGTCGGATCCAAGCAAGATGAAACACAAACAAATCCAATAAAAGATTGTACAAAATTAGAGTGGTATACTAGCCCAATATAACAAACGGCTCAATTCTTACTGAATATCATCCCATTTAAATTCCACAACTTCCTCCAAAAAAAAAAAATGCACAACTTCGTGACTAATATAATGGATTATTACAACAGGGTGGCAAATCAAAAGGTTCTCAGGCATACTTTGAGCAAGATTGGCCTCGAGTTTTCTGACGCACTACCTTTTGCGGCTTTTGCATCCCAATTGGTCGAGATGGCTGCCAGGCTGGAGCTGGTTATACAAGCCGTCGAGGAGTTAGGTCGAGCTGCTTGTTTCAAGGAGTTCAATTTGGAAGAACATTATGTTTCTATTGAAGTGAAGAAAAATGAGAGGAAGGAGAGTGCAAAATTTGAGAATTTGCATAATAATCATGAAATTTCGAATGGTGTAGTTTGAGATGTTGCGCAAGTAAGAAAGTGAAGTGAAAGGATGATATAGTATGTTAGGTTATAGGATAATTGAGTTGGAATGAGGTTTGAGTTAGATTTGTTTATGATTTGGTTTTGTGTAATAACTTGGACCTGGAGATGAATTGGCGATTATATGACATGATATTATACTGAATGCAAAAGCTTGGTCCAGCAAGGCATGGTAAGAATAAAATCAATCATTCTCTCGAATAGAAAAATTATACATCGTCACCTTGTTACCAACAAATCGCTACACGCTGTGAGTTTTTTTTACGCTATATCTTTTATTTCTAAATATCATCTTTTAAACTATAAAAATAAGATATTTGAATTTAAGAATTTATTTAATGAAGAACTAGTATAATTACGATATTTTTTGATTAAAAATAAGTCAAATTATCGCGCTTCTTTTATAAAAGAATGTATTTTTTCTAAATGATAGTTAATAATATCATCCGCTACATACTATAACATCCGCTATATCGTACGATGTAGTGTTCGCTAAGCGTTATACGTTACAAAAATGATTTCAACGCTGCAAACTGCTAAACACTTTGTCATGCAATTAAAATGAGTTTGTAGGGTTATGTTATTATATCTTCAATTTATTATGCAACTCGAAAGCCAGTTTAAATATTTACTCTAATGTATGGTTAGAAGAACTACACATTATAAAAAAAATGCACCTGGCTACTTTCAGTATTAAGTGTGATATAGGAGGAAATTGAAAAAGGAGGTCAAAGGAAATAAACCTCAAGCAAGTTAAGATTCTTGCAAGACTTGTATATAGAAAGTTGACGAATAGTGTAGTTTGGGTTTAATATAGTCCGGAGATAGAGGTTCTTGCAAGTGGCGCATATGGTGGAGGAATTATTATTGCAGGAACGGGATTCTTCTTGAAATGGAGATGATGAAATATTTAATTATAGTCAAAGAGTGCTAAAAAAGGATGAATAATGGAGGGAGAGAAGAATTCAATTAGATTTGGAAATCCTAACTTTTATAAAATAAGTTCAGCCAAGTGGAGCTTGAGCCAAGAGAAGATAATGAAATTGGATATGCCATGATGGATCGGGTTCATGTTACTTATGTGACAATATATTTGTGAAGTTAAATTTTGTACTTCTCAATGTCTTTCAATTTGGTATATCATATGAGCTTCTGTTTCTAATGGAGTTTGCATGACATTCATGGAATTGGTGTGAGTTTGTAGACTTATATAATTTCAATTTATTGTGAAACTCAAAAATTGGATATGATATTTTCTCCATTACATGGTTACAAAATAATGGTTTTAGAAATTTTCAAACAATCTGATAGGAATTAATATTTTATTATTAAAGCAAGCAAAAGGAAAGTGTTATAAATCACAAGGGTTCTAAGAAACAATTCGTCGAACACCTTGCGTGCGGAAGCTAACCCAAGATCTTTTAGGTGTTAATGGCACAACAAGCTTCACCCAATCGCAACCAAAACAACAAAATTCGACTAATTTAATAACTGCAGTAAGAAATTTTACATCATTTAATGTTTTTCATGTATATAAATTTTACAAATACAATTATAGTGAAACCGAGTTGATAGTACTTTAAGAAATAGAGATGGAGTCATATCAGAAGAATGACAATACTTTTCCATTCTTTAATCTTTTTCTTATAATCTCTTTTCAATTTCCTCAAATATCACAAAGTTTCAAATAAAGTAGTGCATGCATCATAAAGTGTGTAGTTCATTTAACAACACAACAGATATTATCTTATAAATTGAAGCCTGAAGTTATATATATCACCCTACAGGCTCATATCAATTACATGACAAGTCATGCAATCTCCACTAGAAGCAAAACTCAACTACTGATTGTTGCATGATATAGCCATTTTTGGTTCATGACAATAAAATTACGTTCTACAGTATCAAAGCAAAAAATGTGCGATTCATCCCGTAATTCTAGGAACTTAAAACCATAATAAGAAAACTTCTCTCGGTATGGAGGTGCAAAGAATGGGCTTGCGAGATAAGTCTCTGTCAATTGAGTGTGAACTCTCTTCCGTTATCCGTCTGGATCACAACTACCCATGGCTATATACCTCTCGTAATGGTCGACCATCTCGACCTCAACTTGACTCGGAAGAATTTCAATCATGAAGAGTTCAATTTTAATAATTAGGGCAAGTCACTAGCGATGTAACATACAATAGAGATATTTGTGATCCGGTGTACAGTGGTACCAAGTTATACACAAGATCCGATCCTAGGATTAGAATGTACAATTTGCTCTTTCTCGGTTATTGTATTTATCTTGCCCAACGCAATCAAACAAATAGTGTTCAATGAGAACATCAATGGAAGGAGAAACATGTCAATTCATTTTTAAAAAAAAAAAAGTGATTTGTGTACAATACAACTTAATCATATCTTTTCCTGACCTTGTTTTCTCTAAAACCAAATATCATTCGGTTTCTCTGGTACTTGGTATGATGAAAAAAGAGTCCAAGTCCCCAAAATTGAATTGTAACTAACATTTGAAATATTCTTTACAAATGTATCGCAAATGTTTATTTTTTCATTTTCAAAAAAAAAAATCCACACATAAATACCAAATTGAAAGACATTGAGAAGAACAAAATTGAACTTCAAAATTATATTGTCACATAAGTAGCATGAACCCGATATATCATGGCATATCCAATTTCCTTATCTTCTGTCGCTCAAGCTTCACTTGGCTTTACTTATTTTACGAAAGTTAGGATTTCGAAAACTAATTGAATTCTTCTCTCCCTCCATTATTCATCTTTTTTTAGCACTCTTTGACTATAATTAAATATTTCATCATCTCCATTTCAAGAAGAATCCCGTTCCTGCAATAACAATTCCTTCGCCTTATGCGCCGCTTGCAAGAACCTCTATCTCCGGACTATATTAAACCCGAATTATTGTGATCGTCAACTTTCTATATACATAACTTGCAAGAATCTTAAATTGCTTCAGGTTTATTTCCAGTAACCTCCTTATTCAATTTCCTCCATATCACATACTTAAAAAGTGAAGTAGCCAGATGCATCATAATATCTAAAATGATATTTGAGTTTCGCAATAAATTGAAGTTATATAATAATATAAACTTACAAATTCATATCAATTGCATGACAAGTAACGCAAACTCCATTAGAAGCAAAAACTATATGCATGATACACAATACTTTGTGACAATAAAAGTGTGTTCCTCATTGGCAAAACAAAAAAATTGTGTGCATGAGATCTTAGATTCTTTTGTTTCATGTGGTGCTGAGTTTTGACAATCTGTGCATGTCAACTAAATGTAATCATAGTCTTGATATTTATTCATAGAATCTGACTTAGTATGTAGCTTATCTACACTACAGGAGTAAAAAGTTTATTTAAAATAAACATAAAAATCATAACCTTTTTCCAAGTATTAGAATTGCTCTTTCTGGATTTGCTGTATTTATGTTACCCAAAAATTTCTAAAGTTTCATTCAAACAAATAGTATACAGTAAAATATCAATAATACAAGGAGAAAATATAAACTTATTTCTATACAAGACAACTTTTAAACAAGTTGATAATTTTTCTAACTGACCTCGTTTTTTCTATAATCAGTATCAACTGGTTTCTCTTGTGCTTGGTAAGATGAAAAAAGAGACTTGAGCTGTGAGCTCTCCATATTTGATAGCAGTTGGCTTACTGTCTTAATTTGAGCGGCACTGTAATTAAATCATGAAAACCAGTATTAAATTTTGTATATATTGATTGTTAGATCTCGATATTAATAAATAAATTAATTAAGTAAGTAATTTAAGATGAATACAAAATATACCTGTGTAAACTACTCTCCATGTAAGCATCCAATGTAGAAATTACATGAGGCAACTGCTCTAGTACCTGTCATTTGCAAAAAAGGCAAAATTGCCATTTCAATTAGTATATTCAATTTTTCATTTATCAGTAATGATAAATGTAATTGTGTACTAATCATACTTTTTCAGTACTTTTCGCAAGTGAAGATTTTTCCAACAGATTCTTCGGAAGTTTCATCAATTGAGCCTGTAAATACAAAAAAAAAGACAAAAATCAGAATCATTTTAATAAAAGAAAATAATCAGACATTCATATTCATTCCCATTTCATTACATGTTTTTCCTATAACAGGGAATTCTCAAGATCTGTAATTAAGAGGTAAATAAAACTTTGAATTCCCCCAGTTTATAAGCTAATAAAAAAAAAACTGGAGATAGAGAGAGGAAAAGGACCTGAGCAGGAGAGGAATCCTGCATCAAACGGAGGAGATTGGCCGTGGATTGCACCGCCTGGCTAATCTGCTCCGCCGCCGCCGCCTTGGCGCTGTCTTCTCTCTTCGTCGTCGCCATTACTGAGAAATTGATCTCTAAATAAATAAATAACCCTCTCTAATGAAACAATAATAATCCTGATGGCGAGGCGCTATTTTTAGAAGCGAGATTTGGATTCCCGGTTTTATTGAAATCCGGGATTGGTTTCTTTGTTTTTGGAACCAGAAAGAAAGACGGTCCGAGCTCGAAAGACCGAGAGAGAGAGAGAGAGAAATGGCGATGAGAGGGGGAGGGAGACAGAAAATAGCGTCAATGATCCCGCATCTCGTCAAATCGCTTCAGAAACAGCCTCTTGATTCTACTCACAAGCTCCCTTCTCTCAGGTTTCGTTAAATCAATCTTTCCAATTCTTTGATTTCAGCTCGATTGTTAATCCCTTTGTGAATTTAATTTGATGAGCAGGAGAACATTCTCACTTTACGATCAGATTAATCTAATTGATACTGTGCCTGATGGTCAATTGCGTTTCCAAGGGTATTTTTTCACTCTTTTTTGTTCATTTTTGCCCTTTTTTTTAATTAAAATAGTGAAATTAGACCTCTAGTCAGCTGTGCAGTATGAAACCCAAATAAATAAATGTGAAATAAATAAATTGCTGATAATGAGCTAAAGTGAATTATGAGTGTATATTACTAACATATATGTGCTTGTTTTTAAAATTATGTTGCAGGTACACAGATACAGGATTCACAATAAATAAAGTGAACTATGAAGGTAGCTTGCTTATTATAGAGAATAAAATAATGTCATGGGCACCTAAGAAGTTTTCTGATATAACCCCTGAAAGGTATGTTGCTTATTATATATTTTATTAAGCATTTAATAGAATTTACCAACATTTTCAAGAAATATAAATCTTTTTCCAAATCATATATCTTGTATACATTATTATTTATTGCATCCTTTGGTAAAAACTACATTTTGTTTTTGTATTAAGTCATGTGATAGAATCATGATATCATGTTTGCTACATACAAAAGTTATTTTTCATGCTAATAAATTCCAATATTTCTTGTTATTTTTTTACAGTTTATCCATATTTCAAATTGTTCGGCCAGTTCCAGGTACTTTTCTTAAAATAATAATCTGAATAATATAACAATTATGAGAAATGAACCTGATATATTATTTATTGGTTCAGAGATTTTGCTTTTGGGTTGTGGAAGAAACATAATTCCAGCGAGTCCAGAGCTTCGCAAATTCATTCGCTCAACCGGCATGAAAATGGAACAAGTTGATTCGGTATTTAATCATACATAATCCTTTTTTATATTTTTTTCATAATTTCTTATATTTGCATTTTATTAATGTTATCTTTTTTTACAGAGGAATGCTTCATCTACATATAATATTTTAAATGAGGAAGGTAGATCAGTTGCGGCCGCTCTTCTGCCTTATGGAGTCACTGAATGATTTTTCTTTACTATGCCTTCATTTTGTTTTTCTCCTTTTTGGTTCCTTTTTTGAAATATTAGTGCTTCATAATGTTTTTTGTGAGTTATGAACATGTTAAATAATAAAACTTAATATTGAGTGCATCATTGCTCTTATAAATTGCTGGAGCAAATGAAATTCATTTTTTTCTTATTATTTTTCCAAAATCTACATTGTTTTACTTAAATTTTAAACTGACAGTTCAATAAATTAAAAGAAAAAATAACAGAAGACAATATTTTCCAAGCCCATTCTTTCCATCGTCAAAATGAGTCTCAAGAGAACATCCTTTCCTTTCTCTACCTTATCCATTTATTATACAAAGTGTAGTTCATATGACCCAAAAAAACACCAATCACAACAAAAAAAAAAAAAAAAAAAAAAGCCCAAAACTCATCACAACTCAGGCGAATAAATAGGCACAGGCAAGAAAGGAAAAGGCGCAACTGAAGCATAAGCAACCGGGGCCCGCCTCTCATTATATTTCCTTTTCTCTTTCTCATTTCTCACCTCATTCAATTCCTCTTCATAAATTCCCTCTTTTATATCACTCTCAACCAAAATACCCTCTTTATTTTCATTATTAGGCAGTCTATGCAAAATCAATCCAGACATGAAAATCGGAAGGTAAAGAAGACTCGCGTGAAACATTCTTCTCGCGTTTTTCGTGTTTCTTTTTCTGACAAATGAAAAGGCAGCTATGCTTATGCCTAGTGTGAGCAGAGTCGATTCTAGGGCAAACCACTCTGAAGCTAAATCCCCTGCATTTATTTATAAAAAATAAATGAATAATCTTTAGATGTCATTTCCTATATTTCATAAGCTATTTTCAGTGTCAAATAGCTACTTGTTAATTGCTAATTTTAGAAGATCAATAGTACCGATGTATGTTGTCATGTTCAAAATGATTAGCACAAAAAGTAAAAGGGATAAATGCACTGTTAGTTAGTTCCTGTACTTTATAAATTGTGCACGTTTAGTCTCTCACTTAATGGAAGCAGTTAACCCCATTAACTTTTTTATGTTATGACCATTTTGGCCATTCAATTTTTAAAAATTGAAAGGGCAAAATAGTCATTTATAAAACAGACGATGTTAGCTACTTCCGTTAACTGAGGGACTAAACGTACATAATTTATTAAGTACAGGGACCAAAAAGTTTAAATCAAAAGTATAGGGACTAAATGTGCAACTAATTTAACTAAGTTTAAATCAAAAGTACAGGGACTAAACATGCAACTAATTAACTACAGGGACTAACAGTGCATTTATCCCAAAATAAAATAGTAAAAACTTACACTGATAAGCAAGCCAGCCTAACGGAATAAGATAGATACAATTTCTGAAGGAAACAAGTGCAGTTCTGATACCAGACGGATCATTAAATGAAAACATCCGAAACCTAACAGAACAAACAAAAACAATAAGATAAACTAGAGGGTGAAAACTGTAAATATAAAATGTTGGAAGGGTGAAAGGGCAAAAGTACCCTCCGGCTAGATAGTCATCTCGACATAAATACGCGAGGGCCATGAAATGGGGGATCTGCCAGAAATATAAAGCGGCTGGAAGTATCATGGATTGTATGGATAGTTCTGAGCATGCAGCTGCCCACCTAGAGAGAGAGAGAGAGAGAGAGAGAGAGAGAGTACCAATTGTTAAACCTCCATTTTGCAAAATTAGCCCCAATTAAGAGTCAATTGTGCCAAATTAGCCCCAATTAAGACTCAATTGTGCCAAATTATCCAAATTAAACCTCTATTATCCCCCAATTGAGCCAAATTAACACCACTAAAGCCCCAATTGGTACAAGATGCAATTTTGCATTCACAGCCGTATCAAATTAATTCTAAAACTAAGCAACCAAAACTCAACCAAACAAAAGAACCTAATCTGATGCTAAATTGGTCCTGATTTGGGGTTAAACAAGAGCATTGAAAAGCGTGCAAAAACATAAAAATAAATACCCAAGTAGAGGAGGAATTGCACCAACAACAGCTCCAACCCAAGTATTAATCGGGTGTATTTGCTTTAAGGGAGTATATACAAACGCGTATAAAAACAGATTAAATGCTCCAAGACCAGCCGCCAAGCTATTTGTCTGTAATTACCTTAGTCATTATTTTTCAACCATCAGACCTTTTTAAACAAAATAAATGATATAAAATAGTGGAAATTTGCAATAAAGACCCTCTCTTTAGTTATAAAATTAAAAATATCCATGACAAGAATATCCTTTATAAAAATGAGGCCCCTCTAATTATTGGGGTCAATAAGGAAAAATGCATAATCTCATTCACTTCAATGGCTATGATGGATAATTTTGACAATCCAGGGCCTTTCTTGCGAATTTTCCAAATTAAAATATTAATTACATAAAAAAGAGAATATAATTAACAATAACAAACCTGGTAAGCAAGCAAGGAAGTGCCGGTAAGTCCAGCTGTCGATGCCCACATGGCAGCATGAGGAATGGAAATTCTTCCAGAAGGAAGCGGCCTTCTAATCGTCCTTTTCATTCTAGAATCGTTCTCTTTCTCAAACACCTATGTTAAAAAATAAATCAAAAATTTAATTAATGTATATAATTAAGCAAGAAATGTGTGTGATGATGTTTTGGGTTTATTTAGGTGCCTGGTTTAGTGAGTTGGCAGAGGCAGCAACCATCATTGTACCAGCACAAGTACAACATAATCCTGTGAGATTAACGGAGCTTCCGCTTCCAAGTATGTATCCTGCTCCTGATGTAGCCACAACCAGTAAACTGAAATGTCGAAAGTAAATAAAAATTAACTCAATTCAATTTCCAAATGACAATTAAATTGACATTTTGAAAAAATCATAGAACAGATCTAAACAGAAAGAAATACCTGAGTTTAGCCTTGGACAGTTCCCAATAGCACCTCCCATAATGCCCAATCCCCTCCTGAAATGACGAAACTGCCCCTGATGACCCAACCGCAGCCGCCTCTCCGATTCCGACGGAGGTAGCCACCTCACCGCCGGCCCCCACGGCTGTGGAGTTGACTCTTGACGGGAGCAGAGTCGCCGGCTGGCGGCTGTAGATCTCATGCATGCCATGACTGGAGGAGGGTTTGGAGAGAGAGGAGTGGAGGCGGCGGGCGAGGGTGGATGATCGCCACATCGTCAGTGACGGGAGGGAACTGGAGAGTCCAGTCGAGACAGAGAGAATAAAGTTTAGGCTTCGCCTTTGCAGAAGTAGATATGAGTCTAGCTCGGCTCGGCTCGGCTTGATTACAATACCTGTTTCGAGCTCATTTGCCCAGCTCGAGCTCGGCTCGTTAAACTCGAGCCAGCTCGGCTCGGCTGGCTTGATTTAGGATTTTTTTTTTGTAAAATTCATAATTTTATTGAAATAAAAATAATAAAAATCAAATAAAATCTAAAATAATATAACCCAAAAAACAACATGAAAAACAACAAAAACTAAAAGTAATATAACTAAATTTTAGGATTCTATTATTTGGGGGCAAGACTAATCGAGCCACGAGCCGAACCGAGCCGATATGGATCAAGCTCGAGCTCGCCTCAGTTTAATTTTGAGCTGTTATCGAACGAGCTTTTATCGAGCGAACTATCGAGTTACGAGCTTTTTTGTCAGCCCTAGATATGATTCTGGAAAGAATAGTATTTTGAGATGCAATTGGATAATATCAAATGTAACATTACAAAAGGAGAAATATCATGAACACTATGAAGGCTACGTGATAATCTTTTTTGTGGAAAAATTTATTTTTAATTGGAATATAGAAAAAATAATACTTACGGAAGTAAAATATTAATTGTCGCATTTCCTTTTCACGTGTACTTAAAATATATATTAAGGTTTACTTTAGTCATACTGGTGATATATCTTTCTTTTTTCTGGATAATTGCAAAGATGCACATGATTGCACTTTCTTAATTTATTTCATCAGAAAAACTGAAAAAGGCTACAAATGAAAAAATAAATAATAATTAGAAATGAGCAAAATATTTTTCGAATAATATCATGAATTCATAATTCACAAAATAGACATTACCAATAGATCAAACGACATGCATAATAATCTTAAACTTCGTAGAATGTTTCGATCGAAATGACACTAGACCGCTTGAGATGATATAACAAAGTTGAAGATTACTATGCATGTTGTTTTATCGAAATGATACTAGTCCTCCGGGAAACATATCAAAACAAGTTTCGTATCAACTGAGAATATTCCTTTGTGGAACATCCAAGAATCAGAGATATTAGTTGGTGATGCATGTCAGGTTACTCTGATTGGAGTGAACGGACGTTTGTCTCCATTAATGTGCAATCCACTTAAGAATATTCCTTTGTGGAACATCCAAGAATCAGAGATATTAGTTGGCGATGCATGTCAGGTTACTCTGATTGGAGTGAACGGACGTTTGTCTCCATTAATGTGCAATCCACTTAGGTTCCCCAAGGTAGTTAATACTTGTTCAACAATTTTGAGATTATGAGTTGATGCCTCATAAATAAGTTATGTTATCTGTAAATTGTAATATGTGTGGGGGCATGATTGAGTGAGGTCCATTAGGCTTCTCGCTCCTTCCAACATAGATTGTAAGGCATACACTGATATACCACTTGGTTAAAAAAATATTGGAGATGAGTACAGTAAAATCAGCAACATTGATAAATTAAATCCAATAACAAGAGTTTAGAATATATACCAATCAACAAAATTACCACAGTTTTGACAACAAAACATTTTAACAACTGAAAAACTGCCAATTATAAGGCAAAACAACCACATAATGGTACTCATAACTTCAAAAACTAACACATCACAAATTATAAATTAGTACATATAAAATACTACTATTATGAATAAGTCCAAAAAAGCCCTAAAACTTCACTCAAATCGATCTTTATCACTACCATCTTCAAAACAATACGTCGCGAGCGTCACACTCTCATTCAAGCCTACAAACAAACCATGTAAAATCAGTATTAGAACGAAAGATTTCAAAAATAATAACTACAATGATGAAAAGAACTAAAAATATGACATCATAACTATTAAGTAGCAAATCCTGTAAATAAATACTCATGCCAAATCTAGAAACTTGTTAAAAGCCATGCACACTTCATATCATTTTCCTTCATTCTTCTATTTTCCTGAAAAGAATACAAAACCCTAGGTCCGAGTCCAACCGAACGAACATAACCTCCTTTCACTTCAAAAGGTTTCATTGTGAGCCGTAACCCCAAAACGTAACCCATTTCTATGAGAAGTTGGAGTCGTCTTTAACTTTATCCGTGCTTGATGGTGTTATGACCTAGGCCAAAATATTTGTGACCTAGATGATGGATTGTAATAACAAACATAATATTTATTCTAAGATATTTCATATAATATGTACATATAGGTTATTTTAATATAATTAAAATAGACCATGAATATGCAATTCAGCTTTATGTCATTAAAGCGCGTGACTTTGATAGTAAAACTATAAAGTGTTATGAATGTTATTCTAAATCGTTCCTGGTCATTTATAGGATATTTGTGGAGACAAATATACTTGCGGATAAATATATATTTATATACAAGCTATAAATGTACACCAATATATTAGTTGACTGATGATCATGTTTTACTGATCATGGATAAATAGTTATCAAGTCATTAACATAGGTATATGTTAGAGACCATATACTGGATTGACCCGCCATAAGATCGCTACATGTTTTATGTCATTAATGATTCTTATAACATAAAGTATTTATGGTCCTTTGACCTGAGATTGTCTCGGTTCCCAACATGAGTAATTTTATACTTTAATATAATCTAGCACTGCCTTTATCCGGATAGTCATAATGGTTATGATTAGGTATATAATGAATCATGTAGAGGGATGAGTGCAATCAAGACGGGATTTGTTCCTCTCATAAATGAGAGAGATATCTTTAAGCCTCTTGATGAATTGAACTGAAGAAATGTATGGCCATACTCAAATGAATTAATAAGAGTTATTAATATTATTTGTTCTTGTTCAGTTTAATTTGGGATCAAGAAATATTAATCGATTTATATAAGGATGACGTATTACATGCCTTACGATCGATATAGATAAATCGGATCACCGATATTCACTTAAATTGGATAGTCATGATGACTTGCTAGAGTCCGCTCATGATTTATAGACTGTCAAGTCTATTGCCAACATTAAGTGAACCTACAAGGTCACACACAAAGAACAAACTGAAACGGGTGCAGAAAATCCTAACAACTTATATGATGAGTTGCATAGGGATGTCACAAAAAGATATTGTCATCTTATGTGATAAGATGTTATATATATGTATATAAAGACTATGAATACAAAAGATCATATAATCTAGAATAATCTAGATGATGACATATGGATAATGATGAGTGATGTCATACACATCTTTTAGTGTGAAGAGACATGACTCTCCACCTCTATATAAGGACATAGAGGGCTCCAAAATTCATAGCAATACAACACATCATTCTCTCTCTCATTATTTCACATTCTCTTTTGTGAGACAAAATAGAGAAAATATTATTCTTTCTAATTTGTATGACAAATTATGAAAGGGTGCTATGAAAGAGTACAATTATATGAGAGGAATTATACATCTTTTGTGAGATAAAATAAGAAGAAGAATATAAGTTTCCTTATGCAAGAGGAGAACAAGCTACTAGTATATATATTGTTCTTCTTCCCGTTTTAAGAATGTTCGTGTGGATACCGGTAGAAGCGTTCGTACTTTCGGCGCTTGTGATCTATTCGGCCTAAGAAAATGAGAACGGGTCGTTGAGAGTTTTGGTGGAGACCAATTGTGTGTATGGTAGATGGCTTCCGCATGATCCGACTTAGACGGGCTTGACGACGGAAAATCGGTTAGGACGGTAACCGGTTTAAAGGCGCTTGGACGACACGCATGGTTTAAGCGTCACGAATTAAGCGTAATCCGAAAGGTATTTTTAAGTTTTATTTTTAATTTAACCGATACACACGGATCCTCGGATTGGTTTTGGACGAAATGTTTATTTTTCCGCTGCGTTATGCACGTCCGAAACCCAACAGTGGTATCAGAGCGACATGCGTATTTCGGTTAAATTGAGACGGTATATATGAGATATATACTATTTAGATACCATTTATAATTTGGATTTATAGTTATAAGGCTTGCAAATTGAGTATTCAAGTGTTGAATATTCTTAATTGAAAGGATGCAAAGGTTTGGGGATTCATGAAGAGGTGCATATGATGTATTGATTCATGAAAATATGCATGTGATGTATCATATTTATGAAAGAGTTCATATAATATACCAAATTTATGAAGAAGTGTATGCAATGGTTGCAACCAACAGATATATTCCGAAAGGTTGCATATGTTAATTGTAAATATGCAATTTGTTAAAAGATATTTTTGGGTTAAAATGTCTTATTTCGTAATTGGGCTTTGGCACAAGAAACTTCGGATATACATCATGTTATGAGTTGGTCTCATAACGTTGGCCGAAATAATAACACCTCTTCACAAGATTCATGACGGAATGTGTGGAATGTGTCTTTTCAAAAGATAAAGATTTTCATTTGGTCCAACCAATTAAGTGATGCATGTCAGATCAATTAAAATATTTGATCACATGAATTCGTTAGTCTAAGTTTTCATCCAAAATGATGGTCAAGTTATTTAAAAATTAGGCAGTCATGTATTCAAAAAAAAAAAAAAATTTACGACCAAAGAATATGACCAAAGAATGCGATCCAAAAGTTATGTCCAAGAGATGCGATCAAAAGATGTGAGGAATGGATGTGATCCAGAAATTGTGTCCAAAAGATGCCGCCAAGGGATGCGATCCAAAGGTTGAATCAAAGGGTGTGACTAAAGAGTGTGACCAACGGATACGATCCAAATGTCACGTCCAATAGGTTGCGACTAACGGTTGCGACTAAGAGGTACGACCAAGGGGTGCGACCAATGGGTGTGACCAACGGGTGTAATCAACATGCGCAACCAAGAGCTACGACCAAAAAGGTGCAATCACAAGAGTTGCGACCTCTTGAATAGTTACGTCTTCATGAAAGGGTGTATACGGTGAGTTAAATTTATGAAATGATGCATCTGATGCACTAATGTGTAGAAAAATATGTGATGACCGTGTTGACCATGTTGACTGTTGACCCACTGTGTTGACTGTATTGACTGTTAATTGTTAACAGTTGACTACACTGATTTTATCCCTGGACTGTTCACCATGACCTGGTCTAACGTTGACCATTGACCGATCCAAATGTTGACTAAGCGAAATATTGATTTTTGACTTGTCAAATCTTGACAATGACCACCGCGCCCTGAATTCGTATTCGTAAGCCTTATATATATATATATATATATATATATATATATATATATATATATATATATTATAAAAGGTGAATAATCAAAACATAATATGATTATGTTTATATTTGTTGATATGTGTTGATATAATGAAAGAGTTCATTAGGCATAACACATACATCATGGAGATAAGATTTCCATATACAATCTAAAAAAAAAAAAAAAAATTCATAGAGATGAAATATATATTAGGATATCTTTATATTAGTTCATAAAGATTAAGGCCATGATATATCATTATTATTATGTCTATTCTATTAGTACATGTAATATTCTTTCATGAATACATAATAATATATTATATTAAATTCAAAATCCCTCTAAATAATATTAAGTCATGAAATGCCTTCCATAATTCTAAATCTCTCGATACTCTGATCGACCCTGCATAAGTCATGCCAAAGCTGGGTATGTGGGGACAATCTTAGGAGGAGAGAATGCGGAAAATAGGAACCAACATAGGTCATGCCAAAGCTGAGTGTGTTGGGTACTATTTTGCCGATGATTAGACATGGTTCGACTTAACTAGGCTATCAAGTCGAACTTGGGCTCGGGGCATATGATAAGATATATACGTCGGGCATATGATGTTTATCCTATGTTGTTCAAGAGTTGTATGAGATACAATTGGAATTGTTCCTACCTAAATAAGTTAAGTTCTGGGCGATGAGCCAAAGCTCACTTAGGTCTTAATTGAAATATGGATCTTGTCTCACTATGAAACTTCAAGGATTGAAAGTTTCCGAATCAATACGATTGAGGGTTATTGATTTGAAATAGTGGGAGTCATTATATGAAATATTTAAAAAATAATAGTCTTTGCATATTATTCAAATAGAATAGTATATCTATTTATGTCTCACGATAGGTCCTTAAAAAGGACAAATAGCATAAGATGCTAATAATCGTTAACATGAACATCGACAAGTGTTGTCAATGATGTTCTCGTGCTTAAAAAAGAACGTAAAGAGTAATCCCAAAGATAAGGGTAAGATGTTGCCGGGGCTTCGGCCTTCGGTAAGAAGTTGGTATCTTTCCCAATGAATCGGTTCATTGAAAGAAACCATAATTTCTCAAGAAGATATGAAAAGAGAAAGGAAGGGTAGAGTGACTACCGCTTCAAATATTCTTGTTATAGAAATTAACTTGTCTGTTTCACATCATGTGTATTAGATACACGATGTGAATCACACATTTGTGAAAATATGCTGACTAAGTTATAGACTATTGAGTATATATGATGTTAACAGATGAGTGACAAATGTAGCAAAAGTTGCCGCATTTCTCAAGTAACTCATTTATTTACATTATCTTTTTGGACTTATCGCCGACATAAATAATTGTTATTTAATGTCGACAATAAATTTTGTATTATCTATAGTTCGAGTTTAACTATGAATGATCATTAATTTATTATTGAGAATAATAATTTCACCATTCACAAAGGTCATTTTTCTTTGGAAATGTTCGAATAAAAAAAATTTGCCTTATGTGTTATATCGAACAAGATAATTATAAGTCCATCTATAACATTAATATTAAGAATTTAAATCTAGTATTGTCGCTTGGTCTACTTAAATAAGATGAACACACTACTACAAAAGATGCATTCTATAACGGTTCTTAAATCTATTCTATATCGGTTTTGAACCGTTACCTATGGCAATGTTACTAAACATATTAAATAATCGTTATTAAATCCACGTTGCTAACTCTTACGCGGTCAAACTTTCACAACGGTTCACAAGGAGAAACTTGATATAAACATTAACCTTTCGTATCAGTTCTTGTTAAATAACCGATATAAAATACATAACTTCCGCAGCGGTTCTTTATGAAGAACTGTTACAGAAAACCGAAAAACAACGGTTTTATAAAAGAACCGTTGCTAAATTTAACACCGGAAAATTATTTTGTAATTTATTAATGCACTTAGTGTCGGTTTTCTGTTAATAACTGTTACTAATCATATATAATTTTTTTTATAACAGTCGATTTTCTGTGACTAGCCCACATTGATAGCCAAAATGTTTATAAAACAAGCATGCATACAAATAAATCCACTGAAATATATCATCACTATATATATTATTCATAAAAAATTATTCATACAAATATTATTCAAACCAAAATCAAATATTTTCTTTTATGAAATCGACAACCATATTCTTCACTTCCTCGATATCCTTCTCGGGATACACATCCGGTCCGATCGACTGTAGAAATGAAAATCAAAATTTGTAAGAAGTTGAACAAATCTAAAAATTGAAAGAAAATATGAATGAATTTGTAAATTTTTTGTTCATACCTTTGGAAGAGCAGAGCCTTGCTGGCCGTAATTTGTAATTATGTCATACATTATCCTCATGACATAATAACCGCATTCGCGTCCCTTGGTTGTTGTGGGCACTACAATTTAAAAATAAAACAAATGATTAGTTATCCCTAAACCCTAAACCCATAATTCACAGAATTAAAAATTAAAAGGCCAAATAAGGAAAATACCTGAATCCTTAAATATTTTAAATTCTTCTAGCCCTTCATGTTCTTTTCCATACGAAAACGTTGTGTCGCTCTGGAACACAATTAAATTAAGTCAGTAAATAGTGTTAATTAGTATATATTTAGGTGTTGTAATATTTTAAATTACTTACGTGTTTAATGCATTCTGAATAAGCAACCCCGATACGTTTTGATTTGTTGGGTTCACGATGTAAACAACGAACTTCGACATTTGTAGAACAAGAAGAATCCAATGGTTCCTACAAATCATATTAAATTTTAAAGTTAGGTAAATTCGGAAAAAATAAATACAATATTTATTCGTAAAATAATATTCTAACTGTGAAATATAAGGCAGAAAGATGAAACTGTCGAGATTTTCAACACCAAGCATAACACCGCCCAGATAACCGACAACCGCATTAAGATCGGATCTGACGTTCGTTTCTGAGCAACAATATGGATCGAGGAATAGAAAATTGCGCTGGTCGAATGCCGTGCAAAGGCGCTCACAAACCCTGCAGGTAAACCCCCATAAGGTCTTACTAAAATAAAATATTAATAGAGACAAAATTATTGAAAATTCATACATGCAGAAGATTTGTAGAATCGAGAGTTGAGCCAATCATCCTTAAAGAGATCAACGATGTCAGAAATCATTAGAATGATAGTGCCGTCAATTCCGAACAACTCTTCACCGAATTGGATCTCGAAACTGAAGATGTTGGAGGGTTGGCTCATCAATACCGTGTATAGCCACTGAGATTTGGAATTAAGTACTCGCACCGTTGCCTCGTCGAGAATCGGGTCCCGTTTGACAGCCGACGACGCACTTTGCACTTTATCGGATTGTTTCTTCTTCACGGGGGCCGGTTTCTTCGGTGTCAAGGACTGCGTTTACAAATTTAAAAAATTGAGTAGAAATAAAAATTTTACTAGTATATATTAATAAAGTAGGGAAAAGTAAAAATACCTTATCGGGCAGCTCAACTAAGTGTGCAGGCCATGCGACATACATTCCGACCAATTGACCTATGTATTTCGTATCGTCCACAGGACACATAACACGTGAGCTAGACCTTCGAGAACGCTGTCGATACAAACCCTAACATGATCGGGCAGAAGGGGGTTGTTGTGAATTGCAACGCCGGGACCGGACGGATATAACCTCCCGTGCGCTACGAAAATCAGACCCTCATCCCCTTGGACCCAGAGTTTGCATGGAGTGGGACCCTGAAATAAAGTTTTCACCTTAGAAAATATAATTAATTGAATATGGTATAATTTGCTTTTATAGAAAAAATCTTAACCTGGATTTCTTGGAGATGTTGCTGTGGCGACACCAGATTGGAGCTCACCTGAGTCGGGGGGTGAGATCCTTGCGGCGAAGTTTCTAAATGCGGGGTATCATTCAATTTTTCAATCATGATCCGTATTGTCTCATTGAATTCCTCCGCTTGTTTGGCCAATGCAATCTTCGAGGTGTCATCCAATTCCGCCTGGGTGATGCAACCGGCATGACTAGTTTTCCTCCTTGGTCCTTTGCCGTAAACAGTTGACAAGGTGGAAAATGTGGAGTGCCCCCATAGCCTCCCAGGATGCTCGGGTGTCCCAATAAAAGCACTCAAGATGTCATTGTATCGGTCCAACGTAAATAAACCTTGAGATGCTTCTTGAACCTTTGATTCCTGTGACAAAATTTTTTATAAAAGGTAATTAAATTTATATTTAAATTTATATCAAAATAACTTAATTCACGTACCACGCGCTGGAGGACCTCATTAGTCACCGGATTCGGGACTGTAAAAAAACCCTCGGCTGCCGGCTTTGCTCTCGCCCTCAACCATCTCCAGCTTCGAGAGTCAGCAACTGAACTAACTCCCGACGAGGACGAAGATGACAAAATGACCTCATTGTTGTCCCAATTGACGCCTTTGTACCCGGCCGATCCGAGTCTGTGCGGATGGATGTTGTGCTTTTGCGCCTCTTTCCCTTTCGCGCTCTTCTTCTGTTAAATATTTTTAATTAATAATATTAATGAAGTTTTAATATTAATATTTTTAATTAATAAATTAGTTAAAATCAAAATTAACATCCAATACCCTAAAATCATCGGATTCTTTCTGCCGACAAAACTCTGCCCATGCTTCCTCTAAGATATTGAATACATCACACAGATTTTTGGGATTCGGTCGGCGGATGAAGTCCCTGACAAGTCTGCCTTTCCAACTCTTCCAATCCTCTCCCATGCGGCGGATGATTTTCTTCTTGTGAGTGTCATCCTTGATATTCCAATAATCCTAAAAAAAATAATTATAATACTAACCCTAAAAATATTATGATACTAACCCTAAAAAAAAATTATGAGACTAACTATTGTTTACCTTCACTTCATTCCATAGAGTTTCTTCAAGATGCATGTCCACTCGCCTCCAGTCCTCAATCGTGCAAGGAACATGATCTCTCGCTAAAACCGCTAGATAGGTTGTAAAATTGGCCGCATATGGCCCGGTAGGGGTGCCATCGTCTTGAAAGTCAACGTAGATAGATGATGGTGCCTTCTTGCGTAATTTCTCGCATGTTGTCCTTGCTCTTTTTCCCGATCCCTCCATTTGCAAACCCTAAAATTCACTCAAGCATTTCAACAAACACTTTATGTGCAAACCTAAAAATCATAAAAAAAAACCGAAATAAACAAGATAATAGCATGTTGAGAGAAGTGGTACTCGCAGAAGAGAAGAACTCGACGGAGAAACTCGACGGAGTCGACGGAGAAGAGGAGAGAAAGAGTAGCTGGGTGAAGAGAAAATGGTTCAGCGAAACAGAATAGAAAGGAATTAAGCTGTCTGTTGTTTGAGCGGGCGGCGAAATGAAACAGCTGGTACTTAGAGAAAAATTTCAAAACTAAGTGACTTAGTAACGGTTTTTAACAAAAAAAATCGATACTAAATATTACTCTGTATCGGTTTTTATGAAAGAACCGATACTAATGTTTGAGCGGGCGGGAAAATCAAAGAACCGATAAAAGGCACTTAGTAACGGTTTTCAACAAAGAACCGATACTAAATATCACTCTGTATCGGTTGTTTCCAAAGAACCGATACTAAATATATCCTTGTATAATGCATCTGCAGTCAAAATATGCATAATGTGAATAAAAAAATTTACATATTTCAATTAAAAAAAATTACACATCTAGATAGAAAAATAAAATTGCACACTTAAAAAAAATATATAAAATTACACATTAAAATTACAAATAAAATTACACATGCAAAATTACATATGAAAATTACATATTTAATTAAAACATAACTATTTAGTCTTGTTGGATTTTGACGGTTGTACCCACACACCTTGTTCATGATCTGAACGCAAATAAGATATCTGCGTATTATGTTCATCTTGCAAGGGTTCTATTCCGGTGGAAAATGGAGGTATTTCTTCGAAATGATCGTATTCTTCTTCGTCCACGACATCCCCAATACCAACAATTCGTCTTTTACCCGAAAGAACAACGTGCCATTTTTTATCGGCCGGGTCGACAACCTAAAAAAATATGTTTTGCTTGTTTTGCCAATATAAAAGGGTCGTGTTGATAATCCAATCGGTTAAAGTCGACAGATACAAACCCTTCTTTGTCTTTTCTAACTCCACGGCGATTATCGATCCATTTACACAGAAATAGGGGTATCCAGAATTTGAAATAATCTAGTTCCCATATCTCCTCAATCCAACCGTAATACGACATTGATGTATCTTCAGCACCTGATAAAGCTACTAATGTCACTCCACTATTTTGCCCTGTGCTTTTACGATCTTGTTGCTTGGTATACCAGATAAACCCATTCATGTCGTAACCTTGATAGGTGGACACTGTTGCTCCGGGACCGTTAGACAACCATTTAACAGAGTTGTCCATGTTTTCTGATCTCTAGGACTGTACTTTATACGCGAACCATTTTACAAAATTATTATGCTCGTTGGTTATCCAGATTTCCTCTTTAGAAGGATTATGTTGTCGTAACTCGGCAATGTGCTCATCCACGTATGGAGACACAACAACAAGGTGTTGCAAGACTTTAAGATGAGCTTTGTTTCGTAATTCGAGGCCCACTTTAAAAAGTTTGAATCTAATTGTACCGGTACCGTGGAGTCTACCCTCGTGTCGAGACATGGGAAGACCAATAGGTTCGACCCCGTCTAGATAATCAGTGTAGAACTCGATTACCTCTTCTGCAACGTACCCTTCAACTATGCTTCCTTCAGGACGACAACGGCTTCGGACAAGTCCTTTTAATTGACCCATCGCTCTCTCAAACGGGTACATGTATCGCAAGAACATTGGCCCACACATTTTTATCTCCCTGACCAAATGAACGGTTAAATGCACCATGATATCAAAAAATGAGGGCGGAAAATGCATCTCCAGCTCACAGAGGGTCAACACGACATCGGCCTGTAATTTGTCTAATGTACCGGGATAGGTCACTTTGGAGCAAATCGAGTTGAAGAAAAAATACAATTTGGTGATGCAGTGTCTGACATTTTGGGGGAGAATTCCTCGAATTGCAACAGGGAGAAGCTGGGTTAAAAGGACGTGGCAATCATGTGACTTCATACCAATCAATTTCAATTTTTTAATCGATACATTTCTGGAGATATTCGATGAATAACCAGATAGAACCTTTATGGACTTCAGGCACTCCAACAAACTGATTTTTTCTTGTTTTGATAAAGTAAAACATGCTGGAGATAGGAAAATTCACTTTCCTCCATCCTGAGGTGCTAGTCCAGGCCGAATCCCCATTATAACTATATCTTGTCTAGCTTTGACGCCGTCTTTTGTTTTTCCTTGAATATTCAACAAAGTCCCAACCAGACTTTCACAAATATTCTTAATTAAGTGCATCCCATCCAAGCAATGCCGAATTTCCAAATTAGACCAGTAAAGGAGATTCCAAAATATAGATCTTTTCTTCCATAGGCCGTCGTGAATTTTGTCAGATTTCTTTCCAAATTGAACATTTACTTTCTTTATTTCTTCATAAACTTCTTTCCTATGCCATTGGCGCATTCCAGAGTTCAACAGTGCCGTTGAATTCCTCTTTCTTCCGCCGATAGGGATGGTTCCGACGAAGAAACCTAAGATGTCCCATATACACGTTCTTCTTACTGTTAGGCAACCGTATAGAACTCGTTTCTTCTGCGCAAATAGGACACGTTTTCGCTCCTTTATTCATGAAACCCGACAAGTTACTGTATGCGGGACAATCATTAATCGTGCACAAAATCATGGCACGGAGGGTAAAAAATTCTTTCTTCCATGCATCAAATATACGCACTCCGTCCGTCCACAGTTTATCAAGTTCCTCAAACAATGGAGCCAAAAACACATCTATATCATTACCCGGCTGTTTAGGACCCGAAATTAGCAAATGCATCATTAAATACCGTTGTTTCATGCACAACCATGGAGGGAGATTGTAAACACATAGTAAAACTGGCCACGTACTGTGACGACTACTCATATTGCCGTAAGGATTCATCCCGTCCGTACATAGCCCTAACCTCAAATTTCTAGCATCACCGCCGAAATCGTTGAATAACCTGTTAATGTTCCTCCATTAGGGAGAATCAGCGGGGTGTCTGAGCATTTCGTCGTCTTTACGACAATCGTAATGCCACTGTAACAATTTACCGTCTTTGAGATTTGCGAAAAGACGCTGAAACCTAGGTATTATTGGCAAATACCAAAACACCTTCGCTGCGGGTTTTTTTCGATCATCACTCTCATCATCCTTCTTATTGTACCGCGAAGCGTTACACTTCGGGCATTTATCCAAATCATGGTACACTCCTCGGTATAATATGCAATCATTTGGACATGCATTGATTTTCTCTACGGACATACTCGAAGGACACAACAACTTTTTCTCCCGATAGGTTGAATCCTGCAACTCATTTTTTTCTGGGAGCATTTCTCCTAACAGTTTGAGTAAAGATGTGAAACTTTTATCGCTCCATCCATTTTTGGCTTTTAAGTTGTATAATTTAAAAACAGCTGACATTTTGATAAATTTCGTACAACCGGAAAATAACGGTATGTTAGATTCATTACAAAAATTTTCAAAAATTTCAGGAATATCATTAAAATTTTGTGCTACATCATTTATCATTTCATCCAAATCATCGTTATGTTCATTACACTGTGGAATATCTAAATTTTCTTCATTCTCATCCCCCAATTGATCATCTTGTACGAAAGTGTCCCGATCTAAATTTTTTATATTTTCAGTTTCTATAAATTCACCCAAACCGGGTACATCAAATACAGTCGTGCTTGTCCCAACATTATCGCTCTCTCCATGCCATTTCCAATGGGCGTATTGCTCCTTAAATCCACGACAAATTAAATGATCTCTAACTTTTTCGATATTTCGCAATCTTCGCAAGTTCTAACAATCTCGACAAGGACAAAGAAGTGTCCGTACATCTCTCAGCCTCATATCTTCCATGGCACATTCCACAAATTCATCAATGCCTCTCAAATATTCAATTGTGTCTCGCTTGATCCCATACATCCAACTGCTACGATCCATCTGAAGAAAAATAAATTATATAGCGCTAATGTGATCAGATTTACTATAAGGCTACGGGCCGGTCAACAATCCTAACCCACTCTCTGAATACTTTGTCTCATTAGCACACATACGTTAGCTGCAATATGATATTTGAGAAAAATCCGGCAACTCTTCCCCTAAGCTCCCCGACTACGCCAACGCACATTTCAATGTGCGTATGTACCCGTGAAAACAATAGGAGAAATACTACCGAATTCTTCTCAAACACCACATTGCAGTTAACGTATGTGTGTTAATCCTAAATGAGACAAAATATTCAAAAAGCAATCCCAAAAACGGGGACTATTCAAGATTAATCCCTATTGGATTAATCTTGAACAGGTTGGATTAATCTCAAACGGGTACCGAGACCAAAATTATTTTAAGCAGAGGTTGGAGAATATAGTATTACCTTAGAAAGAGAGAGGAGGAGGAGAGGGCGAGCAGCGCTGGTTGGAGAAGAAAATAACAGAGAGCTTCCTTTCTCTTCTATTTCGCTGGTTGGAGGAGAAGAGAGGCGGCCAATGAATTAATTTGTTTCAATTCGTTGGAAGTAACCCTAAAATATTAGCATCGGTTTATAAAACAAAACCGTTCCCAAAGCTGAACAGGACATTCTGCATCTGCATCGGTTCTTATAAAAAAAACCATTATCAAAGGTGGACACGACATTCTGCATCGGTTCCTTCACGGAACCGTTACAGATTTGCATCGGTTCCTTGGAGGAACTGACACTAACACTATACCCAACAGTTTCTTCAATGAACCGTTACAGATTTTGCATCGGTTCTTTGAAGAAACCGTTATAGAATATTCCTACCAACTTTTTAATCTTTTCTTGTCTCACTTAGCATCGGTTTCTGAGTTACAGCCGATATGGAAAGTTTAGAAATTAATTTCGAAACTGCCACTGGCCTCTTTTAATAATGGTTTTCTTATAAATCGTTATTAAAGTGGCGTTACTAAAAGTCTTTTTTGTAGTAGTGACATTTATTAAATCCATAAAGATGGATTTTCAAATTCATTTGATTTTGAATCATTTGAAATATATGCAACTTATTTATTAGAGAAGATGACATATATGTCTTTCACAAAGTAAGGTGAAAGCAAGTTACTAATTGGCTCTCATACATAGTAATATATGTTAACCAATGCGTGAAGGTGCTAGAGGAAAACTACTTCATCATTTTATTGAAACAATAAATTTGAATATTTTGAAAAGTTCAAAAGTTTCAAATAATGAAATAGAGAATAAACTTGGTTTTGAAAATCAAATTTCTTCGATGAGATCGAGGAGTCGAGAACCAAGTGTTTGATGATCATGATAATGATATCAAACTTTATTAGATATAGTTCGATCATGATGAGTCAAACATATCTTCTATTTCTTTCGGGGTTACACTCTTATTGTGTTCATACTGAACATAATTTCATCTAAAGCGGTTATAAAAGATTCCATATGAGATATGGACTGGTAGGTATATCAGATTGTCTTTTCTCAAGATTTGATACTTATTTGAAGCATCATGCATCTAATCAGATTAGTGTTTATTGTGGAATATCCTAAGAAAATGAAAGGATGTTACTTCTATAATTAATAAGAGAATAAAGTGTTTGTTACTCGAAAATTATATCTCTTTGGAAGTAGTGTTTCCAAAAGAATGAGTCGGAGTAAATTTGAATAAGTTCAAATTCCATATAACAGCGCAATTTTCTGATGGAAAATAATTCAGATTTTCAACTGGCCGTTGAGTCTATAATTAATCATCTGGACTCTCAAGAAGTTGAAGAGTCTGGGTATATAACATAAGTGTATTTATGTAGATCTATTACAATTTATCATAGGCCCGAAAAATATTGATTTTTCGTGACCGGTGATAAGATATGATACTCATAGATGATGAGCCACATTTCACTAATAGACTATGATGAGTCAAGACTCTAATGGTTAGAGACTTTGAAAGTTGAGATGTAATTCATGTCAGACAATCAAGTTTGGAATTTGATTGATCCATCAGATGGAAATACGGTTTTAAAAGGAAGACCGGTATGGATAACATGCATATATATAATGCATGATTTGTGGTTAAGATAAACTCATAGTATAGACTATGATAATATTTGTCCAAGTCATCATGCTAATATATTTCAGAATTTTCTTGGGCATATGTTCATAGTATGACTATGAAAGATGCCAAGTGGATGTCATGACGTTTCTTAATAGAAGCAGACGAAAGTATGTATATGATACAACTTTAGAGTTTTGTCGATTCTATAAATTTTGAAAAGAGTTTGCAAGTTGCATGAATTCATTTATGAATTAAAGAAAATATCTCTAGGTGAATATTTATTATTTGATGAAATAACCAAACAGTTTGGTTTTATCAAAAATTAAAGATAAATCTTATGTTGACAAGAAGTTCAGTGGGCGCATAATTACATGTGATGTGAATTAAGTGCAACAAGCACACATAAGTTTAATCTTAGTGAAAGTCACTAGATAATAATCAAGAGTATGATTATGTACTTGAGAAGGATAAAGTATTCTTCTTAGATTATGGATGACATAAAAATATGCAAAGTATTTGTTGATGAAAATATTTGTTAATCCGTTCAAGAAGCCAAACCTGCAAATGATGGTGATCATGTTAGGTCAACTGGTATGTGATACCGCGTAGATCAATGAGTATGAGATACTTGGTTGATTTGGCCTACTACAAGTGGGAGATTGATGGTGGTATGGCCTAGGCCAAAATATTTGTGACCTAGATGATAGATTGTAATAACAAACATAATATTTACTCTAAGATATTTCATATAATACGTGCGTGTAGGTTATTTTAATATAATTAAAATAGACCATGAATATGCAATTCAGTTTTTTGTCATCAAAGTGCGTGACTTTGATAGTAAAACTATAAAGTGTTATGAATGCTATTCTAAATCGTTCCTGGTCATTTATAGGATATTTGTGGAGACAAATATACTTGCGGATACAAATAAATATATATTTATATACAAGCTATAAATGTACACCAGTATATTAGTTGATTGATGATCATGTTTTACTGATCATGGATAAATAGTTATCAAGTCATTAACATAGGTATATGTTAGAGACCATATACTGGACTGACCCGCCATAAGAATGCTACATGTTTTACGTCATTAGCGATTCTTGTAACATAAAGTATTTATGGTCCTTTGACCTGAGATTGTCTCGGTTCCCAACATGAGTAATTTTATACTTTAATATAATCTAACACTGCCTTTAACCGGGTAGTCATAACGGTTATGATTAGGTATATAATGAATCATGTAGAGGGATGAGTGCAATCAAGACGGGATTTGTTCCTCTCATAAATGAGAAAGATATCTTTAAGCCTCTTGATGAATTGAACTAAAGAAATGTATGACCATACTCAAATGAATTAATAAGAGTTATTAATGTTATTTGTTCTTGTTCAGTTTAATTTGGGATCAAGAAATATTAATCGATTTATATAAGGATGACGTATTACATACCTTAGATCGATATAGATATCGCGTGACAAAGGGACTAAATACGTGATTGTTGATTAGATAAATCGGATCACCGATATTCACTTAAATTGGGTAGTCATGATGACTTGCTAGAGTCCGCTCATGATTTATAGAATGTCAAGTCTATTGTCAATATTAAGTGAACCTACAGGGACACACACAAAGAACAAACTGAAACGGACGCAGAAAATCCTAACAACTTTTATGATGAGTTGCGTAGGAATGTCACAAAAAGATATTATCATCTTATGTGATAAGATGTGATATATATGTATATAAAGACTATGAGCACAAAAGATCATGTAATCTAGAATAGTCTAGATGATGACATATGGATAATGATGAGTAATGTCATACATATATTTTAGTGTGAAGAGACATGACTCTCCACCTCTATATAAGGACATAGAGGGCTCCAAAATTCATAGCAATACAACATATCATTCTCTCTCTCATTATTTCACATTCTCTTTTGTGAGACAAAAGAGAGAAAATATTATCCTTTCTAATTTGTATGACAAAATTATGAAAGGGTTCTACGAAAGAGTACAATTATATGAGAGGAATTATACATCTTTTGTGAGATAAATAAGAAGAAGAAAATAAGTTTTCTTATGCAAGAGGAGAACAAGCTACTAGTATATATATTGTTCTTCTTCCTGTTTTAAGAATGTTCGTGTGGATACCGGTAGAGGCGTTCGTACTTTCGGCGCTTGTGATATATTCAGCCTAAGAAAATGAGAACGGGTTGTTGAGAGTTTTGGTGGAGACCAATTGTGTGTATGGTAGATGGCTTCCGCACGATCTGACCTAGACGGGCTTGACGGACGGAAAATCGGTTAGGACGGTAACTGGTTCAAAGGCGCTTGGACAACATGCATGGTTTGAGCGTCACGGATTAAGCGTAATCATAAACGTATCTTTAATTTTTATTTTTAATTTAACCGATACGCACGGATCCTCGGATTGGTCTTGGACGAAATTTTTATTTTTTCGCTGCGTTATGCACGTCTGAAACCCAACACAAATATTCAACATTTAATCCTTAGCCTTATCTGCCCACATCTTTCTAGAAGTACAATATTTGAAGTAACCATTTTGTCTTTTCGAATAATTGCCAAATACCTACTATCCAAACTTGGTAAATTATCACTTCTTCTGCGACATACTATATTTCCCAACCATTTCGACCTAAAAAGCAAAGAAATTATTTATTATTCATTTGATATATCCAACATAACGACCCACCTACAATCATTATATATGATATTCCTTTCGCTTCATTGAATGGATACACCAACCATTTTTTGCTCTCCTACGCCACATCAATTACAAAAAATTTATCAAATAAATTAAACATAATCATACCATTTAGGTAGATGGCCGAAGAGCCCGTGGAAAAATGATTGAATTTCTCTAAAACCATATGAGAGCTTCTTGAGATCTAAGGGTAAAAACTAGTATTTGTTTCTTCTTTTCTATGGGATTTAAAACCATTATTAGAATCTTGTATTCCGAAGTGAGTGGACTATGCCCAAATCCACAAACACCGACAATTTGGCCTAGGTTCTGATCAAGACTTATTTTAATATTTTTTAGGTTAATGGATTTACAATCGCTAAAGGGTATTCAAATTGACACGTAGGCATAATTAATATTATGCCACCATATTAAGACTAATGGTGATGACCGCTTTACTAATTTCTGCGAATGCTAAATCCGGGTATTGATTTAGTTTTTCTTTGTTGACGCAAAAAATTGGTCCGAGATCAGTCGCTGCTAATCACTTGAAACAAATGAAAAACGTGCGATTATCGTGGTTGGCAATCTCTCTAGGATGATTCCTACAATTTCAAGACATACATAGCCAATTTTGTGCTTGTTTTTTTTTAAGGAAGCAAGAGATCCAATTCACTGAACCCCTGAATCTATTGATTGAATTTTGACAAATTACAACTTACAACCTGTTTGTATTGCAAGTGCAGCCTCAAAGATTTACAAAAATGAAAACAACCACCTCAGATTTATAATACACAAATTACAGTATAAAAAAAACGCTAAGCTTTATTATAACCAAAATTGTTGCACCAAAGCCAAGAGTTGACATTCGACTTAATCTTCCTAAAGCATTCTTCCACGTTAGGTCTTATTCCTTGAAATATCATTGCATTTCGTGAAAGTCATATATTGTTCCAACAGCCCTAAGCTCGCCATATGTACCAGATTTTCAGTTGTCCTTTATCCAAACTCAGAGGCTTTGACTCCCATTGCCATTGCATATTAACAGATCCTCTTCGATTGTATCTCCAGCTATCGAAAATCTTCTGCCACACATTATTAGCGAATTCACATTTGAAGAAAAGATGCTCTACGGACTCCACATTTCCTCCATTACAACAAGAAAAATTTATCATTCCCCCACTCTTTTGATTAGGTTCTCTCTAGAGAGTAGCTTATTATGAAGAATTAGCCACAATAATGATGTTGCCCAAAAAATGTTGAAGAAAAAGCACAAATAAAAACAAGCAAGGTACTCACAGGAGATAAAATAAAATAGTTTTAGTTTTATAGGGAGAAAAAAAGAACGATTTAAATGCTCAAAATATAAACGTTTTGCTTTTTAATTTTTATTCTTATTATCTATTATTTTAACCAGTCATGCTTATAATATTTGACGTAATCAATTGATAAATTAGTTATTCAATAATTAATTTAAACTTAATATTAAATATTACTAATATATTAATATATTAAAATTAAATTCAATATAAATCTAATATATAAGTTATTTAAAATTAATATAAACTTAATAATATATTAAATTCAAGTGCTCTGATATCATTTGTTAGAGCTTCTGATACCATTTCTAGTTATGGTTTTGTTGTATTTGACATATATTTTTAATTATTGTCATTAATATTCTATATAACAATTGAATTTATATTATACTTAAAAGTGAGAGTTTCACGTGTGGATGTAGTTGACCCATAACCAATCGGCCAATAACACATAGCAGCCGGTCAAAATAACCAATTAGCAACTGAAACGTTGCTAGGTCCAGGACCAAAAATACTTGAAAATTGTCACACTCAAAACCGAACCAGAAATTTTCGAATCGAATTCAAGTGTAATAACCCGCTACATATCTTTGTATGTCAAGCTCAAATGATAATCAAATACAAAATGTTTAATACAAAGAAATAACAATCACAAAATTTAATTATTACAACCCTTTAATTTACAAAATGCGGAAGCATATACAAAATGAGACGCGGAGGTCTCTAAAGAATAACTAACAAAACAAAACAAATAAAAGAGTCGTTGACTTTTAAACTGTGATCTCTTTGATGATATTTTCATAACCTAAGTCTTCCATCCTAAAACTCTAGCAGCTCGCCTTCTCGCCTGACCCCAAAATAGAATATAAAAAGAGAGAAATATATAGAGTGGTTAGTTACCAAAGTAACTAAGAGAATATGAGTTTTGGGCCTAGCTTATTAAGACTAATGATCTCAAAGCTAGCCCCAAAATCGCGCTAAAATGATGATATAAAAATAAGTTATAAATAGAATAGATACTACCTATAAGATGAATACTAAACTAATAAAAACGATCAACGCGAAATGCGAAAGCGTATAAAAACTCTTTTAAAAAACGTTCAAACTAAAACTTTCTCAAGTTTCTTAACTTCTCAAATTCAAATAATTTCTTAATTCAAAATATAGTTATATAAAATGATATATATAACTAGATTTATACTAAAATATACAATGCTGAGGCTTGGATTAGCTTTCAACTGAAGCGGCAAAGTAACATGGGTGACCTACCACACCGCTCTCTCGAAATAACAAAGGGTCTAGGGACTGCAGATCCCTGTCACACGCCTGATGCCCTGAGTACCACTTGCACCATAACCTCACACACCACACATCACATATCACATAAGTGTAGGATTTTTCCACTATGTCTAATATTAACCTCTCCCCAAAAATCTAAAATGAAGGTCACGGTATCACAAAATCACATGTCACCAAATTCACATTCAGAAAACCGTATGACCTCCTCATTTCACAAATCTTAAAATAGTTTGTATAATATACTATACATATATGATTTTTTTCAAAATTTCAAATCGTGTACGAAATTTAATATAGTAACCATATAGGTTTATTCCAAAAGGAACCCTAATAATATCACATGAATGCAATACATAAAATAGCATATTTTTAAAAAGGCTTATATCGTTTGGTTGCAAAACAAGAGGCTAAATCCGATTCCATGGCTTAAATCGACTAATGATAGTCGTCTTAATAAGAATTTATGATGAAATTTAAACGAGAATCACTCACAGATAATTCCGCTAAGCAAATCCTTCAATCGTCACGATCGCGTAAGCAAGTCGTGACAAGCTCCTAACCGGCTTCGCCAATACACGCAAACATACTGATTCATTTGCGACCAAGCCACCAAACTACTTCCTAAAACACATACCCATAAACAAAAAGCCCTAAAAACATCAAATACACAAATTTCACAATATCATACTTACGTCATTTTGGGGCATTAGTTGAGAAATACAAACTTTTGAAATATTTTAAATATTCTTATTTATAAAATATGGTTATTTAAGAAATAATAATAATTCATTGTCAAAAGGCAAGAGACATGTTGGACCGAAATTTGACTGAATAATGGACATAGTCCAGATTTGGAAATTATTAGTAGCTCCTGATATGTAAATAATTGAATAGACAAATAATACAAAACCAATTACCAGCGTCCTTGTATTGTGCAAAACCTTAACTGGAAGACACCTAACCAAAATATTTAGACAAGAATATAACAAGTCAGTCCAAACAAATTTATAATATACACAAGTCTTTATGAAAACTAACAGTATTGAATTTCTATAGATTGGTGAGTTATAAGTGGTGGCAATAAGAAGGAAAGGCTCAAGATAAGGCTGGTTTAGGCGATTCCTTGTTTCTTCTCCAGGGATCCAGGACTAGTAAAGAGGACATCTTGGAGAATAGAGACTGCGGCCTGTAGTCTACTCAGGTCGTTGATCTCTACCTCCAGGGTTCATTCCTCTCCTAGTTCGACAATTCAAGATTTGAATATCAACAAAGATACAAGCACATAATTTAGAAGTTCAAGCTTTTAAAATCCATAGAGACAAATTAGATATATCGTAATCAATACAACATTCAAATGGCTCATTATACATCAATGACTTATGCCAATGCAGTCATTAACGAATTATCAAAAATTATTACACAACTAAACTCTGATCAAGGAAAAGACGAACAAGGTTGGACTACGGTTACACATAAGAAGAAGCCACACATTCATCAAGCTCCAATCAAAACCTAATGCTTCAGGTGCCTTTCATTTGATCACAAAAGGGTGGAATGTAGAGAACCGATAAGGTGTTACCGATGTAGCAAACTAGGCCACATAGCTAAATTGTCACGACCCAAAAGTCATCATGCACAACACACACATATATATATATATATAGAGCAATAGCAGAGTCAAAACAATACAAACCAGCTCTCACCACATAAAACTAAAAACAAGATCTACAAACTATAAATACAACTACGACTACTAGATAAAAAAATATATATACACTAGTGCTGGCGCTCTCTGCTACGCTCTCAAAAGAATCTACATATGCCACCACCTCCTACCTCAAGCGCTACCTGGGAATATTGGCTGAGCGTCAGAAAAGTCAGATAATAAAATATTATCCACTACTACAGCTACTACCCTACTGGAATGATAAATACTACTCTTCTACGGAACACTGCCACCACTTATAAGAACTACCACTTGCTATAAAAATTACTACTTTTATAATGTAAGTGGTACTACTGAAAATATACATATAGGTATATTTAAAAACTACGATAAGGTTGGCAACCACACGGGACCCACTCATAAACTGCAATCTCGGATCTACTTGAAATAAGTCAGTCTGCTGCACTCTCAACCACACGAGAGTGGTGTCTCCAACTTTGCCACAGTGGAAACACACCCCCTCTAACCACCCGAGGAGACCGTACTGTCACGTCTAACAGTTTGCAAGTTTCGGGAGCGACCCAAAAATTACTCTCTGGTACCAGGCCCACTAAAAATGTTCGTACATGTGTCTTCCTCATCACTTGTATAAAAATAATATTTTTCTACCACTAGCATTTATACCACAAGATTTACCACTGATTACATATTCTACTGAAAATAACTACATTTATATAATATATTGAAAAATAAATAAATAAATAACTAAGTAAATAAATAAATAAATAATTAAATAATAAGATCTTTTAATTACTACCATTAAAATTGTCTCGGAATATATTTTCTAACGACTACAAGAACACTGAAAACGAATACTGAATGGAGAAGTTATGAATATTTTACTGATCCAATTCTACTGATCAGACATGTCAGTCTAAAACTGACCTAATTCTACTGATAGCAACTACAACTACCTACTGAATAAAATAAAATAATTAAATACTCAAATACTCAACCATGTATTTTATCTTGGCCTAAAAGCTTATTAATCCAACTATTAATTAATTGGATCATTATAAGTAAAAGGCCTAATCCATTTTAATTAATTACTACATGGCCCAACTCCAAATAAATACCCAATTCAAATTTAGTTATTATTCTCAGCCCAAATTCGAAATATAATTCAGCCCACCATTACTTAAAATTCAGCCTATTAAACTCGGCCCAATCCAGATTTTATTTAAAACTTATTGGATATTTGTTTGGTGGATGTTAAACCCAAACTAACAACCTGACCCGGTAAGAACAAAACCCGACCCGATAAGACAAGCACCTTAATTCTCTCTCCTCCTTTCTTCCTCTTTCCTTCCGCCTCCTTCTCCCTCTCTTGTTTTTCTTCCTTCTCAAAACCGAGCTTCACTCAACCTCCTCTCTTCCCATGAAAATGAGCCAATAGATGGTCGGAACGCCACCATTCAAGTGACCGTACCACTCTCGACCCATCTCTTTACTCAAAAATCACATTCCCTATCTCTCTAATTAATTTCATTCATCGCCAAAACCTAAGGTTTATACTATTCCGAGTAATACTCGATTTTAATGGCAATACACAAGTTTCTAACTCATATTGAGGATAAATCTGAGCTATTACCTCAAAAAGCTCAAGCTTTGCGATTAAGGTTACTCGCTCTTCTCTGATACGTGAGTTCCGGTGATGCCGCCCTCTGACCCGAGCTCCGATCAAGTCGTCTCTGCTCGACTCGACCCCTCTCTACAGACACAACTCTTCCCTCTCTCTCTGCCTTTCTCTCTCTCTATTGAGAAAATGGTTTTATTTTTTGTGTTTAGAGAGAGAAGGAATAGTAACAAAATATTATAAGGAAAATAATGGGCACCGTTTAATTTATCCAAGCCCAAAACGAAATGAAAATTTCAGCTTCGTGAAGGTGTGAATGGGTCTTCAAGGTAAGCAGCTTATTGACTTTTCAACATTTTCATATTATTTCATTCATTCATTTTTTTTTTTTTTTATGTTGTATATAACATAAATTCTGTAGGACCAAAATTCCAAATTCTCTTCCAATTGCAACCTCTGAACAACCAACTAATCCTCAGATTACAGCCTCATTAAACCCTCATCAAGCTGACCTCAAAACAGCTCAAGCTCCAAACCCTAATTCCTCATGCGCCTAATATCCCTAAAAATGAATAAATTAGATCATTTTTCAGAAAAGGCAAAACTGAAAGAAAAATAACAATAATATTTTCTGCCAAATTCCAAAAATATCAAAAATGAAATAAGTGTTGAATCAAGTATGAACATCAACTCAATTAAAATCAATTACTAGGAATCTTGACAAAAAAAAGCTTATGTAAATCAATAAGGACTTGAACACAAAATCAAAACTTACAGGAACAAATATGATTAAGGGAAAGAAGAACTCGATTGGATTGTGACTTGAAGCTGGAGGAGGCGTCCTTGAAACATTGGCCGTAGAAGCTGGTCAGAGGCGCCGGTGACTGGAGGAGGCACCGGCGGTTGATACGGCGACAGAGGACGAAGCTTCAACGTCGTCGCTTTACCTAACCGAAAGAGAAAGAGAAAGAGAAAGAGAAAGATCGTTCATTTGGCAAAGAAATTTGAGCATGGAGGTCGAATTTTGAGGGAGATGAATTTTTGGGGGTTTAGAAAAAAGAGGGAAATGAAATTTTGGGGAGTGAAGACGAAAATTTCGGTAGAGAAAAAGGGGGGAATGAAATTTCGTGAGCCTGTGACCGGGTTGAGACTGAATCGGTCAAAAAAAATTTGACCCGCTTTTAATCCGGTCTAATGAGCGCCCAATTTCACTAATTTTAGACCAGCTCGGCTTGCTGGTCTAATACTAGCTGGTCTAAGACTCTTGTTTTGTAGTAGTGGTTTCAAAAGTAACTTTTATTAATTTTAAACATTTTTTCAACATTTTATGTGATTTAAGAATGAATTTTATATGATAAAAATTCTAAAAATATGTATAAAAATACACATTACAATTGGTAATCCGAGAGAATACGGGACCATATTCCAATTTCGAGGATGCATGAAGAGAAGAGGCACTACAACAAAATAATACATTAGAGAGGGGGCAAAACGGTAGCAAATGGTTAAAAAACCATCTCTACTAGTAACAGGGACGGTTGGCGGTAGCTAAAAAGCGGTAGCAAATGGTGTCATTGCTGATGCTATCAGCAGTTACGGCCGGTAGCTATTGACCATCAATAGCTACGGCCTTGACAATTGCTATGGGTGGTAGCTATTGATTAATCATTAGCTACGGTTCTTTTTTCTACGGCCTGTAGCCGTTGATCAATAACTATCGTCCTCTCCGTAGCTGATACAAATGAACCCGTAGCTGTTGGTAGCTATTGCCCGGATCAACAGCTACAGGGCCGTAGCTGATGTTTGTTTAATTTTTTGGCATGTAGCCCCTACATTTTTCCATTTCCACTGAATAAATTAAAAAATCCAAAAAAATATTAAAAATATAGAAACATTGAAATTAAGCGCATATCAAATTCTCACAGAACGTACAACATTCACGCAAGATTAAACAATCGTTTTACATAGAATTCACGCAAAAAATTCATAATTCAAACCCTAAACTCCAAAATCCAAACCATAAACCTACAATTGGATTTCAAATCCTAACTCTCGAACCTTAATACCCTAAACTCCAAAATCCAAACGCTAAACCTACAATTGGATTCAAACCCTCACTCAAATTCTAACACTCAAATTGTGAAACCCTAAATTGCCCTCATAATGTCCTTGACGCTAAAATCACACACTAACCTAGTCGTTTAGGTTAGTGACGTCATCGCCGCCTACACCACCCGCCTACACCGCCCAAAGGGCTGACATCATTCTTGTTCGCGGAACGTGATCCCGAACGACTTCTCCGATTAGCATCCTCCTACGAATCAGTATAATATTAATATATATATATATATATATATATATATATATATATATATATATATATATATATATATACATACATGTATGTATATACATATATATATGTATATATATATATATATATATATATATATATATATATATTTATTAGATTATGCTGGAAAAATAAATTAAAAAAAATATTCAAGAGGAGAAATGAATTCAATTAACTAAAGATACATGATATCAAAAAAAACTAAACCTAAGCCAAAAACATAAACGGATAAACCTAACCCTAAACCTACACATAAACCTAACCCTAACACAAATCCAACTATTAATCCTAGCCATAATCCTTACGTATACACCTAAAGTTTAAACTCGAATTCTAGACGTATCATGTAAAATCAAAATCATATCTAAAATTCAACCATTAAGAAATATTAACCCTAAAACAAATTAAAAGCTTACCCTAAATCATACCATACTCGTAAACATAATTTCTAAAATTAAATAAGTAAATAAATAAAAATTACCTGCTCAATAGAAGAAAAACCGCTTTGAGAAGTACGCGACACGAATAAAACCGAGAGTTCAACGCGGTGTAAATCGGGCAAAAACGAGAGCTCAAATATCCCTACAAATATAAATCAACCCAATTAAGCAATAGAACAAATCAACATATATAACCCTACTTAACCAAAATAACCCTAATTCTAAATTACTCTATAATCAATGAAATCTACCATCAATTTGTCCCTAATTACTCAATTCATTAACCAATTAATCCAAATTGAAAGAAAATACACATTAATTAGAGCCCCAAAATCAAAATTACATACCTAATTCAATAACAAACAAAGGTCGGCGTAGATCGAGGCGGAGAGACGGAGCTTGAGAGAGAGACATAACTGAGAGGGAGAGGAGGAGGAGTTGGCCGCCGGCTGCTAGGGTTTTCGGGTGGTTTTCGTCGGCTGCTAGGGTTTGGGGCGGAGAAGATCTGGTTGGCGAGAGAGAGAGAGAGAGAGAGAGAGAGAGAGAGAGAGAGAACGGCGAGGGAGAGGGTGAGGTGCGAGTTGCTTCTGGAGGGGGAAGGAGGGAAGTGCGAGGTAAAGAGGGGAGGGAAAAATTTGGGGGGCAAAATAAAGGGGCGGGTTGCTTCTGGAGGGGGAGTTTTTTCATTTACTCTACAGCTACGGGCCGGTATCAATTAAGATAAACGGTAGCCATTAACTCATCAGCTACCGTTTATTTTAATAACTACGGGCCGTAGACAAAATACAGCCCAATAGCTACTGTTTTTTCTTGTTAGCTACAGGCCTTAGCAATTGATATAAGATTTAACTACCACCGGTAGCTGTTGTATCACCCCGTAGCAATTATATAATTTTCCAGTAATGAGGTGAATGGCCGTTTCTGGTAATCTGTTCATTCATTAGCATTACTATTCTGCCCAAATTAATAAAGCTCATTATAATGAACATATGCTTACCACTTACCAATACATGAGAGACAATAAAAATAATAAGCGTTCCTGTTGTCTTTTTACTTGTAGTTATTGTGCATCTTCTTCCTCATTGGGCTCATCTACCACTACAAAAAAAATCATGCTTAGTGGTATATTGTTATTTGTATTTTGCTGTATTGTGTAGCTACAAAACGAACTAACCATCAATTGTATTCTATTTTTCCCTAGTGTTACTACGAAGCGAACTAACCATCACTTGTAACTATTTTTAGTTTTTATTATTAATATATACAAGCATCGCAAGCAAAAACTTTCTCATTATGCACAAACTAACCTGTGCGTATAAGGGATATTATTTATTCGGCACCAGTCCCTCATCAAAGGGCAATCCCCGATTATTACATTTTTAAGCTCTACTTGGAGTATTTCAATAGGCGAGATGCACAATTCCGAACATTGGTTTACCAACAAGGTTTTAAGGGAAATTAAACAATGCATATCCATTAGAGCAGTCAAGCTCACGCAATTCCATAACCGAATCTCTTTCAAAACATTAGAGTATTTGAATGATGGTATGGAGCACAGCTTCACACAATCCTTCAGTGTTAACATGTCGAGTTTAGATGGAAGAAAATCACCCTTTAAATGACAAATCTCAGGGCAATCCCATATCTCAACCTCTTTCAAAGCATTTGAATTTTTGAAGGATGGTATAGAACAGAGTTTATCACATTCCTTCACTATTAAAGACTCGAGTGTGGATGGAAGAAATTCACCCAGTAAATGACAAATCTGTGGGCAATTCGATATGGTCAAGTGCTTTAGGTCGCAAAGGTTGTTTAATCCATCTATAGATATCACTTTTTTACAACTAAACAATTGGACCGTTGATATCCTATCTAGGTTTGTCAGGCTAGATATATGCCCCCAGTTGCTAGTGCAGAAATGATATGAAATTAATTCATCAGTTTCTTGGGTCTGTTCTGTAGAATAGGGTTTTGTGCAAAGATACTCAAGGCACCGATTATAGAGATAATGAACCATTGGGATATCTTGATCATTGGATATAATCAGCTCCTTACTTGAAGGCAATTTCTGATGCATAAAAACAAAGAATATTTTAGTAAATTATTAAAAGCAAGAAAAGTTAAACAGTAAAGTACCTACAAGAATGAAATTATGATGTACAAGTCGGTATCTACAATAGAGGTACTAACAATCAAAAAGAAAGAACTCAAGAGAAACAAGGTAAAGGAAAAAAGAGTTGATTCTACCTCGAAGTAATTAAGTTTGTGTTGGTGAGACCATCTTTTGAGTTCAGGACAATCAGCAATTTGAAACATATCAGGTATGGGCATAATTTCTGGGAGGTTAAGTAGAGGACAGGATGTTAATCGCAAGTCCACGATTGAATTAATATTTTCTAGGTGAAGAAGAGAATTAAGAAATTGACAACGAGAAATTTGCATGCATTCAACCATTGATTCGATGGGCAAAGAGATTGCATACATTCCACAATCTATAATTTCTAGCCGCCGAAGTTCACTCAAGCCTTCTAGCCCACACGATGAAATCGGGCAATGCTTAACAACAAGACTCCTGAGTTCATATGCGTTGTTTTCAGAATTATGCTCACATATATTAAGTGAACATAGACTTTCACATTCATTTATATCCAGAGAATGTAGAGAGGGAAAAATATGCAACTTTGATAAGCTTGAACAATGTTCCACCAAGAGCTTCCTAACAAGCGGAAAATCTCCATCAACAGCTAAAAATTGTTTCCATTTATGCATGCATCTACATTCAAGAGTATCCAGTGACGGAAAGCGGATTTCTCCACAATTCCTCGTGTTCTCCTCACAATCTCCAAATATTTCAAGACCTAAATTTATTAATGACAATAATCTGAGAGAGGGCAGCTTACCCAAACAAGATAGATTATCATTTCCAACATTGTTGTCTACAAGAACTAGTGTGCTCAGTTTGGCAAGTGAACAAGGATCTCCAAACCAATCAGGAAATTTGAGCCCATTGTATCCATGTATGGTCAGGTTGATGACATTACTGCTTGGTTGGAGGCTATTCAGCACAGCTTCCTCAATTTGTTCACTATTCATTACATCTTGCGAGTTAATTGAAGAGAGCTTCAAGTGGAGTTTCTCTTCTACTTCACCATCATCCATTAAACTCTCCAACATAGGATTAACCCTCCATGCTAACTTCACACTTTTTAGATTATGCTTTGAGATCATATTGACATCCCGGGAATATCCTACATCAACAATGTTTTCAAGCCTTGAGATACATAAGGTTCCTTTAAGGTTAATTAAATCCTTCATCTCCCCCATCCCTATATGATTACCATCCCCCTTGATATGAAATATTGCTTGCAGATTTTGGAGATTAGTTAGCCTCCCAATCCCAGGTATCATGCTCTTAATTTCAGAATGAGAAATGTCCAAATAATGTAAGCTAATAAGATGTTCAATGCCACTCGGCAACACACCAAGCTTATAACAACATTTCAGATCTAATACTTGCAAGTTGTGAAGCAGACAGATAGAATCTGGTAGCTTCCTTATTTCTTGACTACATAGCCTAAGGAATCGTAGGTTAATGAGGTTTCCAATGCCTTGAGGTAACTCAAGAACCAAAGAACAATTTTGGAGATCCAATGTTTGGAGGTGGTAAAGCAAACATAATGATTCAGGCAAGCTTCGGATGTTATGGCCAGCAACACATAAGTAACGTAAAAGTTTCAATTTTCCAATTGAATCCGGTAACTCTTCACCGTATAAATCTGCATCTAGAACCCGCAGGAACGATGCTAGTGAAATTTCAAAAGAGTTGCTAGAGTAAGTATCCAACCTATGGTTTAATAATGTCCGAAGAGCTCTAGGATTATTTATAGCGAGAAAGTCTCGAAATTCTCGGTTGTTGTTTATATATAAATGGTGAATTCCATATGATACACCAGAGCATATTCTTGATGAAAAGGATGCTGCCATATCATGGATCATAGAATGCATCCTATACATGGTCTCCCCATACTTACTAAATGATAATAACAATGACCGGCTATATAGTTCATCAAAGTACTTCCTACCAACATCGTGCAATCTTTTATTTGACTGCGGATTAATGTAACCTTGGGCCATCCACATTCTAACAACTTGGTCTCGTTGGAACTCCTTATCTTTTGGAAACATCGATAAATATAGGAAGCATGGTCTCAAATGTGATGGTATCATGTAATAACTGAGTTTTAATAGGGAAATAATTTCTTGTTTTCCCGCATCAAGTTCCCAAATACAACATTTCAAGACCTCGATCCACCTTTCCATGTTTCTTTCATACCGGAGGACTCCTCCAAGTGCCTTTATAGCCAAGGGCAAGCCTCCACACTTTCTCACAATTTTTTTCCCGATTTCTACTAAATCAGATTGCTCAATAAGTTTTTGGGTGCCAAATACACAATTTTTAAAGAGGGTCCAAGACTGGTCCTCAAGTAAGGTATCCAAATGGTATGGAGGTACAGTCTGCATAATTTGAGCAACAAAAATATCACGACTCGTAGTCAATATTGTTACCAATTTAGCACTTTTGAAGGCAACTCTGAAGTGGTCCCACAGATTTCTCTCTTCATTCCATACATCATCCAACACAAGCAAGAATTTTCTCCCTTCCAACTTTTCCACAAGATTTTCTTGGAGTTTGTTTGCCTGAGTGACATCACAATTCTTCTCAGTTATTGACTCGATAATTTCTCTCGTAAGGCGTATGACATCAAAGACATATGACACTGACACCCAAGCCTTGCGGTCAAACAGTTGGGAGACTCTCGAGTCATTATAGATAAGCTGCGCAAGAGTTGTTTTGCCCACCCCACCCATTCCCACTATCGGGATAACAACAAATGAAGAACTTTGAGAGATTAGAAGGTCAATCACTTTTTCTTTGTCTTCCTCTCTCCCAATGACACCCTTCTCATCGACAAGAGATGTACTTGGTGGTCTCTTTTGGATTCCACTGAACCGTATGTGGCCATCTCCCTCCCTTAAACTAAACTTTTCACGGCCCTCATATATCTCCATAAATTTATCATTGATCTCTTTTATTCTATCAGTCATGCCACATGGGATAGCAGTATTAGCAGTAGAGGCAAAACCATAAGAAGAGAAGGAAGAAGGAAACAAGGGGAGCCTATATATCTCCTCCATTTTCGCGGTACTCCCTACATGATGCGAAGAAAAAATGATTTAAAAATAATAATCTAGGCAAAATTAAGAATCTCATTTGTCTCATGATAATATGCACAACATTAGAGGAGTAACTAATCAATTCCCAATTCTATCATCCAAATTGAGTATCTCATACATGATTAAATGAATAAGTTCCCAATTCTATTCTACCATCCAAAACAATAGAAGAGTAACTCATCAATTTAATCAATTTTTCATTCAAAATTTTACAATATTTCACCCAAAAGCTTTCAACATACCCTTATTACTGGAAGCCTCTAAAGCACTTTCTCTGCCTTCAACAGCAAATCTGAATCGCTCATACTGGTACTCATCCAAAACATCCTCGGCCTCATGAGCGACTGCTCTGAGGTCAGAAAGCCAAATTTCGACGGATTTATCAAGAATCTCTTTGTCCTCCGCATCTTGCAGAACGGCCTGGATACGCCTGAGCGTGCGATGCAGCTGTTCTAAATCATCTCGGACCCTTTTATTTTGGTTTTCGCTGGCACTGGAAGAAGATTCCGGCTCTGAATTTTGTGTCAAGGTCTCTACCAGCTTTCCTGTCAGTGAACGGATGGAGGATATTAGTGCTCTTGCCATTGTTGCTCGCAGATGCCCTTTTTTTGTGGATATGACAATTTTGTTCGACTTGTCTGTGCTGACTGTTAAGAAGTATTGTAAGCAGCTAGTTGAAGAGGGAAGGTTCAAGGAAAGAGAGAAAAACATTGGGCTCTCATATGGTTTTGCAGTGAAAATATTATGTACCGGGACTTGTTGCAACTTTTTTTGATCCGCTACATAAGTGAGGTCATAATAGTTTCTCTTGGGGTTGGATTGGGGCACTCTCGTTCGTTAGATATTTAAAGGAAAAAGTATAATTTGTCACTCAATTTTCTTTAAAAAAAAATCATATATATCATTATGGAATCTATAATATTATATTATTGTATTTCTATTTTCTTTGATTGGTTCCATACTCTCAAAGTTATGGGCATTTCTTTATTAGTTCGAATTCTATGTCTTCAGCATAGTGCACGAAAGAAGAGTATGCCATCTCTGCTTTATGCTTGATAGTTCCAGTAAAGAAGAGTATGCCATCTCTGCTTTATGCTTGATAGTTCCAGTAAAGAAGAGTATGCCATCTCTGCTTTATGCTTGATAGTTCCAGTAGGTAAGCCAATCAGCAAGCCTATTCATTCCATGCAAGCAAGCTAGTCAAGGGGCATAATAGTAATGGGCTTTCAACGAATCTCCTTCCCAGCTTTCTTCCTTCTTAGCGCGTAGTGGCTTAATTCATTTTTCAAGTCATTCCCCTTATTCCGCGGCATCATAACTTCCCTTGTCAGAATTTTTGGATTTATACAACTTCTGATGTAATGCTGATTTATATGACGTTTTTATGAGAAAATTGAAATGTACCATATTTAAATATGTCATAGACTTAACTGTTCAAAATATTTTTTTTTCTCTTTTTTATATGCAAGGCATTTTGCCCAATGGGAGGCAGCGGGTATGCTGCTATTGCAGCAAAGGACAAAAATTTCGGCATCATTGCCATCTCAACTGTTAGATCTAAAGAGGGTTGATGTAAAGAGAGTTATAGGGGAAAACATTTAGACCACTTGCTTAAATATCTCTAAGCATCACCAATCATATTCGAATATCTTTCCAGTTGTCTATTATATGAATGACAATAAATATACTCATTTTTGCACATCATATTTTTTTTATATGTTTATTTTATCTTTTGGTGTATCAACATACTTTTTTATAATTCTGTCACTTTTTTAATTTCGGCAATCTAATGACAAATAAGTAGGTGATGTGTATCAGCACCTTAGCTATATTGAATATCTCACATATACTTTCCACGCCCACAACAGATTCCTCTCACGTAATCACATAAATACTTAAAAACAATGCTGCAAATAATGTTAAATGGTCTGCAACATTTTAGATATTCTTGTAGCAGATAACGACTAGCGGATGATATAGCAAAACCTATACTTTGTAGCGGATGTATTGTCGTAAGTAAAAAATCTCAAATAGAAATATATAAGGATAATAGCCAAATATTACCAAATAATAACATATTCAGCATGATATATAATATGATCCCAAACTAAGTATATCACACCATTTTTTGGAACATGAATTTATTAAATTACTGATTAATAAAAAATTCATTTCATTTAATTAAATTGTTAATAGCTGTTCGACATATATGTTAACAAAAATACAAGCATACAACAAGTCGCAATGTAATAATCAATATTTCGAGGGTCAATCAATATTTCTAATTTGCTGATCAATCAGTAGTGAGAGAAAACAAATAACTTAACCAGAGGAAATAAAATCACAGCATGCAGTGCATAGCCTCTAACATGCAGTCTTTCCTATTATAGCGACTCTCTAGCGCGCCATTTACAAGTATTGTTAAAACACAAAATAACGAATATAAAATCAATAAAATAAGATTAAGACATCTAATTAACTAAAGATAACAAACAAATACATTGCAATAAGATATTCTTGTAACAATAAATTTCTAGTATATTTTCTTACATCAAAATCTAATATCAAAATATATAGAAAATTATATATATATATATATATATATATATATATATATATATAATAGACATATTGTATCCTCAACTTTTCCAAAATTGTCATATATATCATCGTATATGTATCGTATCAGATATATTGGTGCATTATATGAGATTAGACTTAAATATTCCATTAAAGTTGTTAACTCTCCCTTTAACGAAAATGGAAAACACTTGTCTCTTTCGGAAAAACATCTTTTAAGTATTAAGTGCGTTCCGGCGTAACACTCAATACTTAACTATTTAGGTAGAAATGCTTCCAATTCGATCACATACAACTCTTAAATTTTTTATAGGATAGACATCTTAGGCTTGGTGTATAATCCCATCATACGCATTGGTCCCAAGTACGACTTACTTAACCTGTTAAGCTTAATCATGTCTGAATATCGGTAAAATAGTCTATGACATACTTAGTTCTGGCATGACCCATGCTGGTTATTATTTCCCGCGTACCCTCTTCCTAATGAAAATAAAGACTTCATTAAAAAACAACGAGTTTCACACAAGCTACTTGAAATTCACCTCAGAGAAGGCTTTAGTTAAGATCGACATTAAAACAAACAAGAAATCAAGATACATAAAAAATGGGAAAAGATAATACCCCTGTCCTACTGTCCGTGATGGCACGCTGAGCTGCGACGCGCACTAAGTGACAGAACTCTGCTTCTAATCTCTTCCTTTTCTCTTTGTTTCGATCGTGACATTAATATTGGATAGTTGTTTAAATTAGTTAAGTAGAAAGAAATTGTAAAAACTACACTAAAATATATTTGCTTTTGAACACATGGGGCTCATCTAGTAATGCAAAAAAAAAAAACTTGTACATGGCTACATGCAACAAAATGAAGAAAATAAAGGAAATAAAAAGAATGAAAGAAAGAAAGAAAGAAAGAAAGAAAGAAAGAAAAGGAAAGGAAAGGGAAATAAAATAGAAGGAAAGAAATAGACAAATACAAGATAAAAATCCTCAATAAACAGTGAAGACGAATATATTATATTCATTTGGTCTTCTCTTAGAATCTTATTTTGCCTATAATTATTTTTTATTTTTCTCTTTTTATTCTTTGTTAACTAATTCGTTCATTTTCCTAAGCTCAAATTTATTTTCTCATTTCAAACAATATTATTTTCAAAAATTATATTCATTTGGTCTTCTTTTAGCATCTTAATTTGCCTATAATTATTTTTTATTTCTCTCTTTTTATTCGTTGTTAATTAATTTGTTAATTTTCCTAAACTCAAATTTATTTTCTCATTTCAAACAATATTATTTTCAAATTTCTAAGGTAGCCTCTATAAATACAAGTCCAGCCCTGAAAATTACATGATGGTGCTAAATTCAAAATTCGTATAAATATCGGACCTGTTAACCGTGTACAATTCCACACACATATTTAGATGAAATTTTGAAAAGTTTGAGTATCATTTTACGGTAAATCGACAAAAAAATCATTTTTGACCGTCCGATAATGCATTTTTATTTTATGCCCAATGTATAATCAAATAATCATCAAATAAACCTTTTTTAGCTCACTTGTTTTTAGTAGATAGATAATCATGAATGATTTAGATCGCCCATTTGATTACTAGAACATGATATTTCCATTAATCACATCAAGGCCTTAGGACGAATAATGTCACCATAGACGGGCTCTTCATTCTTTATATACAGAGTTGGCACGTTTGTATCATGTACTAACATGTCGAATATTTTCAAATCATATTGAAGACATTAGAAGAATATCTTCTCAACAGTAAAATTCCTACAAGAATTTAGTATAGCAAAAGTGTTTACTGTTTGTATAATTGGCTTGATTTTCTCAGTGTACATTCATTCTTTCAAATCTCATTTGATTGTAGATACAGAATTCTAGAGGATTTGTCCAGACAAAAATCTATTGGGTGGCCGCTTGGAAAGTAAGATAGTGCTAAAATCTATTGGATGACCGTTTGCCCCAATAGAGAGGGAGCCATTTGAACTCTATTGGGGCAAACGGTCATCCAATAGTGCTAAAATCAACGTTCAGAAAAGAGTTTTATTCAGAAAATAAAAGAAGGGTCATTGGCCCCAAATAAATTCCCCAATCTAAATGATGCTTATGTACCCGAACTTAATCCTTGCAAGCATATACTTTCTATTTTTTTTTTTTCAATAATGAACAAATTCAGTCAAAATTCTATTAAATAACAACAGAAAAATAAAATAAAAAATAAACTAATACCTCTCAGATGAGAGTGAATCGACCATCACAGACATCCTCTTGTGAGAGAAGAATGAAAATTTTCGAACGGGAGGTTTGTTCATTTGAGAAAATTTTCTATTAAATGGAGAATTAACCCCTCCTTTCCTTTTCACTTAGCTGTGGACTTTCAGTTACTCGAAGACACACTTCACCTAACCTTGGGGACTAGAGGTGTTATGATATAGGCCACGTATTCTTCTTTATATTTGAATCTTCCATATTATTTTTTGTGTGAAAGCTAAAGTGTCAAGTTAGAATTGGTTTGGTTTACTACATTTTATTATATTCCAAATCATGTGAGAAATGTCACACTTCAAAAAAAGAGTAATAAATGGCCCTGCATGTAAGGATGAAAACGTGTCGGATATTATCCGACCGACCGGTAACGGCAAAATATTCAAATTTAAATCAAATTATCCGTATCTTGCCGGAGACGATAATGTATTTGGCTTATGATATCCGATCAGGTATGGATAATATTCTTATCCGAATAATTATAATCTAAATACTATCCGTTTTAGAATATTTCACTATATATTGGATAATATCCTTATCTGGATTATTATAAAAAGAAGTTCTTTTGTCATTTTTGAATATGAATAAGGATATTTATTCAAATCCATCAATTTATTTATTACAATTTTGAAACTTATTATGATTTTATTATTATTTTATTATTTTTTTTGTTATTAATAGTGAAATATATATTTGAAAGAAGACACAATCCATCTACATTTGGATATCCAATAAATATCCCTAATCATATTCGTATTTGGCAATATCCGAGCTGTATCTGTATCCAGTTCCGTAATCATATCTAGATCCGGAAAAATAATACGAATACGGATATGGTATGACCCCGATCCGAATCATATCCGAACCATTTTCACCCCTGCCTGCATGGTCCCACCATCATTCTCTCTCAAACAAAAACAAATATATTTTACCTTTTTCCCTTTCTCTCTTTAAATATTTTTTTCTTGAGACCTGATATGTAACGATACACTATAGCACATCGAACTCACAACAATAATATATATAACTAACTAATAATGAAATAACAGTATATAAAATTCTTTTTTTGTAACAATATGTACATAAACAATAAAAATAGTATATAAAAAATAAAATAGTATATTAAAACAGTATATACAAATTTCAAAAGTAAAAAAATGCATAAAGAATAAAAATATATCTAAAACAGTATATAGAAAAATTTAATTTATTGAAAAGTGAAAAATAATATATATACAGTTCATCGTGATTTTGACGTGATACAATGCGTCGTGATATCATATTTCCTTTTTCTTTCCTTCATCTCTTTCTCTCTACCTTACGGTTTACTGTCATCCCAAAACACGGATCGAGTAATACAAAGAACCAATTAGAACTCCAACGACCGATAAAACCTTCGCCTGATTCGTCTCTCAGTTTCTAGTTTCTACTCTCCTTCTCCTCTCTCTCTCCTGCTCTTTCCCGTTATGATCGTTTCTACTAGAAAGAGTATTTTCCCCCTTCTTTGTTTCATCATCGAAACGCACAACTTGATATTCACAATTAGGTCGATCTTGTATTTTGTAGAGGTTTTGATTTATTTATCATGTAAATTGAAATATTTTCATTATTCTTTTTCTGCCTTAGTGTAGTTATGTGGGATGGATATGGAACATTTGTCACGACCCAAAATCATCATGCACAACACATATAGATTTATATATATAGAGCAATAGCAGAGTCAAAACAATACAAACCAGCTCTCACCACGTAAAACTAAAAACAAGATCTACAAACTATAAATACAACTACGACTACTAGATAAAAAAATATATATATACACTAGTGCTGGCGCTCTCTGCTACGCTCTCAAAAGAATCTACGTATGCCACCACCTCTTGCCTCAAGCGCTACCTGGGAATATTAGCTGAGCGTCAGAAAAGTCAGATAATAAAATATTATCCACTACGTAGTCCCTACTGGAATGATAAATACTACACTTCTACGAAACACTGCCACCACTTATAAGAACTATCAGTTGCTACAAAAATTACTACTTTTATAATATAAGTGGTACTACTGAAAATATACATATAAGTATATTTAAAAACTACGATAAGGTTGGCAACCACACGGGACCCACTCATAGACTGCAATCTCGGATCTACTTGAGATAAGTCAGTCTGCTGCACTCTCAACCACACGAGAGTGGTGTTTCCAACTTTGCCACAGTGGAAACACGCCCCCTCTAACCACCCGAGGAGACCGTACTGTCACGTCTAACAGTTTGTAAGTTTCGGTAGCTAGCCGAAAATTACTCTCTGGTACCAGGCCCACTAAAATTGTCCGTACATGTGTCTTCCTCATCCACTTGTATAAAAATAAAAATTTTCTACCACTACTAGCTATACCACAAGATTTACCACTGACTACTTATTTTACTGAAATAACTATACTTATATAATATTGAAAAATAAATAAATAAATAAATAATTAATTAAATAATAAGATCTTTTAATTACTACCATTAAAACGGCCTCGGAATAAATATTCTAACGACTACAAGAACACTGAAAACGGATACTGCATGGAGAAATTATAAATATTTTACTGAATCCAATTCTACTGATCAGACATGTCAGTCTAAAACTGACCTAATTCTATTGATAGCTACTACAACTACCTACTGAATAAATAAAATAACTAAATACTCAAATACTCAGCCATGTATTTTATCTTGGCCTAAAATCTTATTAATCCAACTATTAATTAATTGGATTATTATAAGTAAAAGGCCTAATCCATTTAAATTTAATTAATTACTACATGGCCCAACTCCAAATAAATACCCAATTCAAATTTAGTTATTTTATTTTCAGCCCAAATTCGAAATATAATTCAGCCCACCATTACTTAAAATTCAGCCTATTAAACTCGGCCCAATAATATTTCGGCCCAACAGATTTATATTAAAAAGGCTTAATGGATATTTATTTGGTGGATATTAAACCCGACCCGTATCCGACCCGTTAAGAACTGAACCCGACCCAATAACTTAAGCAGCTTAATTATCTCTCCTCCTTTCTTCCTCTTCCGCCTCTCCCCTTTCTCTCTCGTTTCTTCATCCCCCAAAACCGAACCCTATTCAAGCTTCCCTCTCTTCTAACGGCAAGGCCAATAGATGGCCGGAACGCCACCATTCAGACGCCCGTACCATCCCCAACCTCACTATACCGACAAAAATCAATTTCCCTATCTCTCCACTCAATTTCAACTTAACCCCCCGAACCTAGGTTTCCATTATTCCGAGATTCAAATCCGATTTTAATGGCAATATACGAGTTTCCAACTCATATTGAGGATAAATTTGACCTATTACCTCAAAAAGCTCAAGCTTGGCGATTAAGGTTACCCGCTCTTCTCCGATACGTGAGTTCCGGTGATGTCGGCCTCCGACCCGACCTTCGCTCTACTTGACTCGCCTCTACTCGCGTTCTCTCTCCAGTTGTAAGCCTCCCTCTCTCTGCCTTTCTTTCTTCCTATCGAGAGAGAAGGAAACGTATGATAATTGTGAGTTTATCTTGTGTTTGATTTTTTTGAGTGAGATTTATATCCAAATAATATAATGAAATGACCACCGTTTATAATTTTACTAGCCAATCAAAAATGAAATGAATATTTGATAGTGTGAAAAGGTCTCTCCATTCTAATACAAGCACCTCTTTGATTTTTCTTTATTTTATTTTCATTTTATTTTTCATTCATTCATTCATTCCATTTTCTTTTTATTATAACAACATTCCTTGTGAAATGTTTGTTTATATATAAATCGTGAGAGATGTAAATATAAAATTTAATGTTATTTTTATGTGATTACATTTTCCCAAATATTTAACACTCCATATATCAAAATGGAAAATATAATTGAAAAACCCGCTACGTAGCGCGGGTACTATCCTAGTAAATAGAACATCGATTGTGTTAATGGAGAGAATGAGAAGCAATGAATTTATGCATGTGAATCTATTCACAAATGTTCACGGACCAAATTTAATTTCCTTTTCCGAAAAGGAACTGTCTAATTACCTCTCACAAATTGTGGCTCCACGGTTCCCGTTTAAGGAGAAGTCACCACGTGTCCAAACATTAAGAGCCATTTGAAATCTTTCGGAGCTTCCGATTTTATTCACTCCCGAGCTCCCATATATTGCTGACAATATTATGAGCTCCAAAATAACTCTCACGAAATTTAACCTCTAATTATTTTGTTTAGTAGCTCCTTATGGCTCCAAGTGAATTTCCTCATGTAAGGTGTATATTGCTAGTAATATATAAGTATAATATTTAGAATATAAAATATATTGTTGTGATATAAAGGTATATTGTCTCTTTTGGCGGAGATATTTTTTTATTAGTCTCATCCTCTAGATCAGTACGATGAGACTTCTACATTCAACTCTCTTAGTATTCATTTTCTCTTGTTTAGAATGTAAGGTATATTGCGGTGAATATAATAAAGATATAATATTTAGAATGTAAGGTATATTGTTGATAATATAAATGTATAATATTTATAATCTAAAATATATTGTTGTAAACACAAAGATATAAATAGAAACTAGAATAAAATATGAAACTTTTGGTTTAAAGATATAGGAGTATGGGAGCCAACAATATGGGCCGGTTGTAACTTTGGGTTGAAATATATTGGAGCCACTTAGGGGTGGGCAAATGGTTTGGTTTATTCGGGAACCGAACCAAACTGGTCGAATTCGGTTTAATCGGTTCGGTTTTCGGTTCATCCGGTTCAGTTCGATTTGAAAATTGAGATTATTCGGTTTAACCGGTTCGGTTCGGTTTTGATTTGGAAAAACCGAATAAACCGAACCGAACCGATATACGTTATTATTTTCTCATTTCTTTATGTTTAGTTCAAATTTTTATCCTTAAAATAAAAAATCATATTTAAAATAAATTAATCATGAGTTTAATTGATCTAGTTGTACTCTTAATTTAATTTAGAATAATTTTTGTTCTTAAAAAAATTATAGAATATTTATTTTTTATTCGGTTCAACCGAATAAACCGAATAAGAAATCGGTTTATTCAGTTAGGTTCTAAATCGGTTCTATATTTATTCAGTTCGGTTCGGTTTAAATCTTATTCGGTTCGGTTTTATTCGGTTTGCTCTTATTCGGTTCGGTTTGAACCGAACCGACCGAATGCCACCCCTAGAGCCCCTAGGAGCTAATAAATAAATATTCAAATATATGGGATGACTACAAATTTGAACTTCCATCTTATTGAGAGATAATAGAAGCTAAATAAGATGGGAGATTCAAACCTTTTTCCTTCCAAAAATTCTTTTTCTGAAAACTGAATCAGCTTTTCTCCAAAAGTATCCACTAATTCCGGAGGGTCCTCCAGAATCAAAAGGTAGAATTGCCTAGAATATTTGTCAATGATGATTGGTCATTAATTTATGTAAATTTAAATAGATATTTTGATAAGACGAATCTTATTAATACAATGTTAAAGTTTAACGACGTACTGTGAAAAAATAATATAATTAAGTGACCCTCCATGATATATAACTTTAAAATTTGATGAATTTTGACACTTGCCGTGAATGTGATATATTATTAAAGTTCAGTGAGTTTTTATGAAACATTATTATAGTTTAGTGACTTTAAATGATAAAATTATAAAGTTTAGTTATTTCGTGTATTTTTTTTCTTGAACTTGAGATTATTATTTCTGTTCTCAAGTTAGTGCTGACATGGAATGTTCACGTTAGCGGTTTCATATGGGACCTGATATTATTATTTAAATTGAGAGTCCACGTGATATTCATATGGAACCTGATATATCATGACGGGGTTTTCCCGTCGTGCAACACAACGATAATATATGTAGATAATAAACAATACATAAAATTAGTAAATCTTTATATAAAATTCATTTTTTTAAACAGTAGATAGAAAAAAATAGTATATTAAAAACTGGAAAAAATATATAAAAATTTCAAGGAGTATATAATACACAAAAAGTAAAAATATGTATAAAATAGTGAAAACAATATATAGAAAGAAAATAGTACATATTCCTCTTGTTTATTTTACCTATAAATATAACATATTCCTTCCCGTTTTGTCACCTCCTTTTCTCACAATATTATTTTACCTATAAATATAACATATTCCTCTTGTTTATTTTTTCTCTTCAGAAGAAATTATTTCAAATCAATTGGAATTAGAGTAGATTGATTCTTCTTTTGGAAAAAAAAATCCTCATATTAAATTATGATTTCACACAAAAAAGGAAAACCTTTGATTGTATATATGGATCTCAATCACGAAAAGAGCGGGTGAAATAAAATAGAAATAACCTCATCAATCTATACTTAATATGAAAATTAATTTATAAAGTAAGTTTAGTGGTATAATGGTAATTATAAGAATGGACCGTTAGTTTTAACAAAAAATTTCTGATAATTTTATGGTTTAGATAAATTTGATAGATTTTGCATTTTGCAATGGCAGATATGACATTTTAAGTTAATATAATGGCAAATATGATACTATAAGTTTTTGTAATGGCAAATATGATATTTTAAATTTTCGTTATGGCAAATAAGAAATTTTGATTTTTGTAATTACAAATATAATATTTCAAGTTTTTGTAAGGGAATTTATCAAATTCTCTCTAAAATAGATCTGGCGGGAAATCAAAATAATTTGGCAGTTCCGTCAATAAAATCTTTTTGTGCGACATGATTTCATAACTGTCGCACGTAAGATGTTTCTGCGACAACCAACCTTTTTCTATCACAAAAGATTTTTATTGGCGACAGCTTGTCATGCCTGTCGCAGATGCCGTCGCAGCTCGGTAAAATTCTTGTAGTGATATTTGATAAAATTGATAAATTAGATGACATAATGTGAAATTCATCATATATTTTAGCATCCGGAGTCTGAACATCCAAAAAATGTTGATTTGTTCACAGAGGAATAATGACACTGAAATTGTAATTTCAACATACATATCTACAGGGGCGGATCCAAGATTTAATCTTGGGCGCGGAGGGGGGGGGGATTTTGTTTATTAGTTAATCATATTTTTAGAAAAAATTGATTATATATCATATAAATATCATTTGTTAAAATATTTATGCAATTAATTATTAAAAATAAAAATTCATTTATACTGTTATACATGAGCAATATAATATTTTTATTATGTAAAAAATTCAAAATAATGGTTTAGTTAATAGGTAATCATGTTTAGTAAATTGCTTCAACCAAATAAAAAAATGCTAATTTCATTAAACTATAATTAATATCAGAACCAATTAAGTTTAAGATATTTAATTTTAAATATTTCAAACTTATTTAATGGTTAGAAGGAAATTGAAAGTGGAAAGGTCAGATCTTTTGAGAATATGTCTATCTAAACCGAATTGTTTATATGAACCTACACTATTGTTTTTGTACTTATAGGTCACAAATATTCCAACATGTATATAATAGTTACTTTATCAAGACATTCTATAAAATGAAAGGCTTTAATTGGCATGTTACATACATGCCCTTCATTTACCTTTTGCTTTTACTTTCATAACCCTAATATTTTATTATTCATTAAATGCATTCATTTGTCTAGTATAGAAGAGGTCAAATGTTATTTTATAAAGATCTAAATTAAAATTCTCAACGGTATATGAAAAATTTCTGATTTATAGGGGGCGCCACCCCTAGGTCCCATTGTAAATCCGCCCCTGCATATCTATTCTTTTTATATGAATTTTTGACATGTCTTTGAGCCTACTCATTTTCATCAAAAAAAAAAAATTCCACCCTTCTATTTCCGGGTCTTCAATCAATGTTTGATCTTCTTTCATATGAATTTGAGACATGTCATGAAAACAAAGCAAATAAATAAAAGTTAGTTTATTGGTGGGTTTTCCTAGATACATTAGTAATTATGAGTTATTTTCAATTTTTCATTAGGGGCTATTTGGATTGTCGCATTGATAAATTCATGAAGAATCTGGAAATCATGTAAATGAGTTTTCTGGAGTTGCAGTGCATTTCCTAGTTTTTGGATATAAGAAGCTGAAATTACTGCAATTACAGCTTTTATGTTTGGATTGATGCAGTTGGGAAATGCAGTTTGATTTTCATTGTTTGGAATGAACGAACTAAAAATTCTAATTATATCGAAATTTTATGTTTTGAATAGGTAATCAGTATGATATATATATATATATATATATATATATATATATATATATATATATATATATATATATATAAACTTTATTATCAAAATCTACATTACAATAGTTTAAAAATTATATAAACCCTCAATTCAAAAGTAAATAACATTCAAAATTATAACAAGAACTCACATATCCTAATTAGAAGAAATAAAAAAGTTGAAAGCAAAACATTACAAAACAAAATCAACTAACAATTTGCCAACATTTCTTACACATGTAGAAACATGGCCATTTGCTCTTCGACCATTACAATGTATTCCACGTCTATCTCTTTCTCTTCATAATGTCACAATAACCCCAAGAAAGCTATTTTGTTTTCATTCAGGTCATGGCAATACACACAACATCAAAATCAGTGATCGTCCGAATTATGTACGAATTCTAATAGAATGCCTACGGTCTATTATGCACTTAGGAATTTTGCTCAATTTCACCTTGACGTTCTTTAAGAAGCATCAAAATCATAAAACCTCCCACCATTAATATCCCTGCGTAAGTGAAAAATGTCATGTCACTATGAGAGAGAAAAATGATATGTCATCTTCTGAAAATCTTCAAAATTAGCCAAACTACACATGATATTTAACCCAAGTAAAACATGATTGTTCATCACTCTTCTTACTGATAACTAAAACAGACTTCCAGATCATCTATACTCCAGAAAGAAATAATTTCTTATCCTAATATCTACGACAGCTAAAGCCATGCCAAATTTGCCCTCAACAACATCCCATTAACCCAAGTTCTTCATTCATTTTATTCATCCAAAAATAAAGAGGAAAATAAATCAAACCCTAAAGTTGCGAATCGTTCTCGATTTCTTCCCTTCTTGGTCGATTTGCCACTTGTTCCTTCTAGATTAAGCACTTCCCTCTTTCTAAAATTCTACTCTCTCTTTTTACTCTCTAGGATTTGGAACTTGTGGACATTAATGGTGTGAAAGAAAAGATGAAGAGTGAAAATGGTGAAAAATGGATGAAGAAATGTGTGTGATGATAGATATGAGAATGGTTGTATGAGTGGATAGATTATGTGAATGATTCTTTAGAGAGAGAAAAAAGGGGGTATTTTTATAGAGAAGAATAACCTAGAAAATATTTGGAAATAAGTTTGGGGGACTAAAAATTTAACTTGATTCGGATTCTGAGTTGGATAGCAATTTGGGGTATCTTTAACATTTTTTTGCCTTTATTTCCATTCAAATTCTGTCTGGGTGCAATTTTCTGGGTGCATTTATCATTTCCCTTCATTCTCATCCAACTCAAACAGATTGTACACGTGGCATGCCCTGATTGGCTCCACTAAATTCTTGAATTTAATCCGACGAACCCGATATTGCCACGTGTCCTGTTCAAAAGAATTCCGTGACACTCATCGCCACGTATCGCTTCTTGATTGGGCAGTTTACGAACCTCGTACTGCCGGCTGACAGTACTGCAGAAAACGCGTGACTATCACCTCCGTTTCTTTTCACTGCAGCGTCCCATGTTCGCTGAAACATGTGTTAACTGAGCAACGGAGAGGTCCAGTTATGAATGAACCGGAGAGAAACGTTTCTGATTCTGAAAGAAACGTGTTTTCCTGTGCGCGTTTGACATGTGGCGAGAGATTAGTGGCCAAAATTCGAATCTCGTACTGACGTCCGTACGGATGCGTCAGGTTTTTCAGTGATGCTCCCCAATCACAAGCTGCCACGTGTTCTCTTATCCAACTCCAACGAACCAGCCACGTGTCGCGTTCTGATTTGCTGAGTTTTAACGGGATCTGCCACGTGTCAGTAATTTATTTCCCTTGATTTCTGTGCTAAACAAACTCTGAGCAATATGGACACGTGTCACACTCCGGTTGGTTGAAAGGGATTTGACCAGGTCAAAGGTTGACTTTGACCAAGGTTGACCAAATCTTATATCGCATTTTCTGGGAGTTCTAAAAGGTTTTTTTTCTCAAGGTTTGTACCGTTGGATTCGTATCGTCGCGCTCTTCGATTTGGTACCCAGTTTGACCCCTTTTGGAAGAGTTGACCTTTGGTGAACTCGGTGATTTCCCGGGTTTGACGTTTCGTCTTTTTGTGGATTTTGTAGGTCTCGGCTTGGATAGTCGACGAATAAGGGTTATAAGAATTTTGGAGAATCGTGTGTAGGGTTTTTGCGGAGATTTGTCGAAAATTCGGCCATCTTTGGCCCAGGCTTTTCAGATAGGCTCGTCATTTGGAGTTGACTTTTCACCAAGTCGTCCAAATATCGTTTTCGCGGTCTTTTCACCTGAAAAATCACACAAAAGTGTATTAAGAGTTTCACAAATAATTTTTATTAATTTTAAATATTTTTCATACTTTTTATGTGATTTAATGATGAATTTTTCATGATAAAACCCTAAAAATGTGTACAAAAATACATATTACAAATCTCACCACACTTAAACCAAGCTTGCCCTCAAGCGTAAATTTAAATCACGTTTTAGGGTTTTTAGAATCAGTTTAAAGTCATTTGAAAAGAGATTAAATTATTGCCACATTATTAGTCGATTATTATAATAATACAGGAATGTTGGTGAATGTCCATTAATAATTTTAAAATCTCAAGTTCGTTTCAACTCGCCAATCTTTTATCCCAATTATCCACCTAAGAAAATATTTCTACTTTAGCCCCCCCTAAGTTTCTCACAAAAACTTCAGCTAAATTTCACTTCGCCCTTTGAAACAGATTAAAAGTTCACACACCCAATTTTCAAGCACAAAATTTGTGTCTTAATGACACTAAAAATCATTTATTTCTTTATTAAGAAGTATATATACTACTTAAGAGCAAGAGGAGAGAGTGTTAATGGTGAATAATCCCTTAATAGTAGAAGAAAGAAGAAAGAAGAAGCAGAAAGAGAAAAGAAGAGGAGGTGGATGAGGCGAGACTCAGAAAAGCGATAGATACAAGGTATGAAGAAGAACAACTTGCTGACAGCTGGATTTGGTCGTAACTTCAAGTTGAAAATCAGGCAATGGAGTTCAAAGAATCTCAAATCCTGAATATAGGCTAGTTAGTATTGGGCTGCTCTTTAATATGTTAGAAATTGGGCTTTTATATTTTTTTTCATTTTTTGGTCTGACATAATAGGTATTAAAGAGTAAAGAATGTAATTACTTTGTAAATATTAAATGTAATTAATATAATCATTGGATGGGGTATTTTTAAGTCCTCTCCAATTTTCTCAAAAAAAAAAAAAAAAAAAAAAAATTCTATAGACTGAAAATAGAGCTGAGCTGATTTGCACTATCACAAGACAAACAAAAATAAGAGAGCATAAATTATCCAAGTTGAAATATCAATTTTTCCAAGTCTAGACCTTGTTCTGATCATTTCTTTAGACCAACGCAGAAACCAAGGGACAAAAGGAAGATGTGTTATACCTTGACAGTGGAGGCTTGGCTTGATCTAGTCAACAACTCAACAACGAGACATGCCATTTCTAAGAAAAGACTTGATTCAAGTTGAATTTCCTTATTTATATGTATATTACTGGATCAGCAAGAGAAAGTGAAAGGAAGGGCAAAAGCTAACCTTACATTGTGGAATATCGTGAAATTCGTTGGTGGAGTTTTCTTCTACTTATATTTTTTAATATTAGAAAAATCTCTAAATTATTTGAAATAAAAAATAACAAATACTAACAAAATTGAGACAGGCTCTTGGGCCGGATCTCTTTCACAGAGATGCAGATTTTTCTTTTTGAGTTCTGATTCACACTATTTTTTTCTTAAAAAATTTGGAGAGGGCGCTGGTCCCCCGTCCAAACCTCCAACTATATTTCTATCATATAACGTTATTTACAACCTAAAATGTACCTCTGCAGATTATCAAGCATAAGAACTTTCCTTTTGTTGAAAAATCCACAACAAAATTGTTATTCTTAGAGGAATTTGACCGCCAAGATTGCTTTTAGGAGTGTGCAAGTGAAAACTCCATGGGCCATCTCCTATATGCGTCTCTTGTAGTGAATCGATCATGTTCACTCCATCTCCACAGCACACTGTCATCACCTGGTTCAGAATGATTTGTTCTACTAAGAATTCCAACTCTCTAAATTCCTGGAGAGACCATTGTGTTGAAAGGTGCCTGAACAATCTTCTCCTATCTGGCATTGCCTTGATTTGTGCTACAGACCCTCTCACATCTTCCGGGTAAGAATGAAGATTTGAATATTCTTTTTCTGATTCACACTATTAGTGTTTTCGGATATGAATATGGCAAAGATATTTGTTTACATGACATGATCATCCTATATATATATATATATATATATATATATATATATATATATATATATATATATATATATCTATCTCCGCTTCTGATGCTAATATATATAATCACACGCGTTCTATTTTAGAATGGATTCTTCTAAAATGTATCGAGAGGACTTGACACGCAACTAGAGCTGATCTAGATTACCCCATTGAGTTGAATTCGGAAGTGAAGTTATATTTTAGAATGCCAATATGCCTATCAGTGCAAAAAGAAGTAAATCATATTGTTATCTTCAATAAACTATTGGAGGCAATCATGCAAAAACATATTAAAATTTTATTAAAAAAGATACATATTTGTTGTTTTACATTACTAAAAAAACTCCTCCCATTATTTAGTGTCAAAAATAATAACTTGCTTTTAATTGGTTTACTAGGACATTCGAGTGGCAATATGCCCGCTTAATCAACAACACGATTTCTTCGACTACAATCTTAAGAGATTTTTTTTAGGCAGAGCTTGCGCAATCTCAAGGGATTGTTTGTATAGAATTCTCAAGTATACGACATATTATTATCCTAGTATTAATATTAATAATATGGGCAAAGTTTTTCTTTTTTTGTTAGTTTCTGGTTAGGCGGTAGAGCGAGGACTTGAGAAATAAATGCGGGTATTGGCCTGTGCAATTTATCCCACATAATTTTTATATTTACATTTTAATAATTTTCTATTTTCTATTATTCTTTTTGGCATGTTAAAATTTTATCTATATTTTTCATGATTATTTTTTCTTTAAACCGAAATCAGTAATAAAACTCAATTGAGTTGTTTTGATTTTTTTCTCTTTTCTGATATATAACAAAAAAATTATATTATATATTATATTACTATCTCTACATAGGAGGAAATATAAAATGCCCTTTCACAATATTAACAAAGATAAATGGATGGAAATTATCTCTCCAACTAATAATTGCAATACAAAGTATAATCCTGACTAAAAATAAACCAATTATCTCTTTTATGAGAATAGCTTTTGTTCCGCAATTATGATTACAAGATAATTCAAGATACAGAATCTTAGAAACAAACATAAACAATTAATCCTATACGAAATTTGTATTTTGAACGGTCGCAACTCAACCGCACTGTTTCAATCTAAAACTTATAATATTCCAAAATTATTTTCTATTTATATTGATTAATTTTTAGAAATTTAACCAACAAACTAATATGCCATTTTGTTAGTTACCAACTTAGGATTAAATTGTGAACATTTTAAATGAAGAATTTATTAACTTAGCTCGCGGTTGAAGATTAAGCTTATCTTATGAGATATGTAGGAGTGAATATTCAAAATTATAAAGTAACTAAAGAATAAAGTTCGTAATCAGAGGATTAAGCTTATCTCATGAGATATGTAGGAGTGAATATTCATTATTACAAAGTAGGGAAATTCTTCAAAAAATTCCTAACTTTTTGGGTATTTATCAAAACACCCCTAACTTTTTAAATTCTTCAAAAATCCCCTATAAAGTCATTTGAATTTTTCTTTTACCCCCTATGTAGTTAGATTAAACTTTGCCATCCGATTTTTTTTATAAAAGACCAAAATGCCCCTCATATCTATTTTTTTATATTTTAGTATATTCAATTAAAAATAATAAATAAATAAATAAATAATATTTTTGAATATATTATTTCATGATTAATTTTGACGATATTTTATGATATTATTTTACAATGCAATTTTTTTATTTTAATGTATTATATTAAAAAAAATTCAATTATCCTATATTTAGATTATAATTTTATTTTACGTAAAATATTATTTTCTTCTTTATTATTCATTATGATTTGTTTATATTCTAGTTCTCATGAATTTATGTAAAATATAAATTTACTTTTTACTTATTTTTTAATTGAATAAAATAAAATAGGAAAATAAACATGTGATGGACATTTTAGTCTTTTAATAATTTTATTGGATGGAGAAGTTAGAGTTAACTTCATAGGGAGTAAAAGAAAAATTCAAAGGACTTTATAGGGGGTTTTTGAAGAATTTGAAAAGTTAGGAGTTTCTTGATAAATATCAAAAAAATTAGGGGGTTTTTGAAAATTTTTCCTATAAAGTAATTAAAAATAAAGTTGTCAAACTAACCATAGTAGAGTGATGGACATCATTCCACTAACTCAAAGATCATGAGTTTAATAATTGACAAATCCAAGTTTGTTTGAACTAAAGAATAAAGTTAGTAATTACATCAGTCGTTATACCACTCCTGTTTGTTGTTAATTAAACGTGCTAAACGAAATAAAGTTAATAAACTGTAAATCCATGGACACCACACAAGGGAACAGGCCCACTGAAAATCTGGAAAACCACAGATCGATAGTCGGTCTGGCATGTGGTACAGTTAAGCTGTAGCATTCTCACACAAACACCCAAAATTTGGAACCGTCCAATATCAACCCTCAGTTTATGATTCATGTTGCTGGTATATTCCCATAGATATTTTCCTTCTTTTTCTTCTTTTCTTTTCGTTTTTTATGTACTTTTTTGGCTCAACTCCAGCTGAATTTCAGGCCCACATAAAGAAACATCAGCCGCTGAAAATTAAAGGGAAAATTTTCAACAACGTTTAATTTGTCTAATTTTTAACAAAGCCCCCAAGTTTTTACTAAATTCATCCCTTAAATTATATTGAATAATTTTCACTCCATGTCCATATTAAAGTTAACATTCTGTCATAAAATAAATGAATTATATAAAATGCCATTTTTAGTTCTTATGCGGTTGAAAACGTTTAACTTACTTTGGAAGAAGAATTAAAAAAAATTTAAAAATGGGAATTTTGAAAGCACGATGGCTTTGAGCACGCCCAAACGCGACACAATTCTATATGTATTGTTTTTTCCGCTTTTCAATATAATATTTTTTTTATATATTGTTTCGCTATTTTATATATATATTTTCTCGCTTTTCATTAGATTATTGTTTTCTATATACTGTTTTTTTATTGTTTAGATATATAATGTTTACAATAAATGAACTCTATATACTGTTTATTGCCTCTATATAATATTTTTCGTGAAAAAATATCGTGCTGCACGACAGAAAACTCCCATCTTGCAGCATCAGATCTATTGAAAAAAATTAGAGAATTTTTTAAAGTTTTCTTAAAATCTAGTTAGAATCTAAATATTCAGGGGTTTTTCGAAAAAATTCTCTAACATTAAATATACGACCAAATTTCAGGTGTAATAAGAAATTACCTACTCTCTCCGCTTCCTTACTCCGTGTTCAAACTTCGTTATAAAACCGGTCCAACAACCCATCCTTACATTCAAGCTCACTTCCCTGATGTGTCATGATGTAGTTGGACAAGCCCACCATGAGCCGGTTTCACCAGTTGTTTCTCCGAGTCCTATGGAACTTCTCTTCCTCTCCCGTTTTGTTTATTAATATACATTTCTCCTCAGTTTTGACATTGCATACTAAGCAACAATGGCGGCTGTGGAGATCGGCAGCATGGCGGCGCACATCTCGGCGGCGGCTCGTACGGACTCCGGCGCCACGTCAGCCAGGAGAAGCAGGGCGTGGGGCCCAGCTGTCAGTCGGAGGAGAAGCAATCTCACTGTCAGATCTGTTCAGACGAGTGAACCTGGCCCTATAATCTCTGATCTCTCTTCTTCCAATGGCCCATTGATCCATTCCGTGAGTTTTAGAAACAAATTAACAATTTCTTCTTCTTCTTTGTTTCGTTTTTGGTATTTAATGCAGAGCTGTATTGTATGGTTTGTTGGTTATGTTTCTAAATGTTAACCGAAATAAATATAATTGAAATGAATAATAAAATATTAAAATAAAAATTACAACAATAAGTTTTAAAATATTATTTACAACATGATTTTGGTATGAAACCAGTTCAAAGCTTGGTTTTGTATGGAATCAGTATCCAATATTGCAATTTCTTACATAAACTTTGTTTAATACACTGAATTTTCTGAAATTTGTACAAATTTCTGACAATCCTTTTGATTTTTCAGGACACAACAAGCACAGAAACCGATGCTAAATCGCAGGAAGCATCACTAAACCCTAGGAGAAAAACAAAGATCGTATGCACAATCGGTCCGTCAACAAACACTCGCGAAATGATTTGGAAATTAGCCGAAGCAGGAATGAATGTCGCGCGATTAAACATGTCTCATGGCGACCATCAATCTCACAAAAAAGTCATCGATTTGGTTAGAGAATATAATGAGCAATCAAATGGAAATGTCATTGCCATTATGCTAGACACCAAGGTACTTTTAATCTCTAATCCTCTCCAGTTTTCACAAAAACTTGAGGCGCCCATTTAATTAAAAAATTATGATATTTTTTAGGGACCTGAGGTGAGAAGTGGAGATGTGCCACAGCCAATAACTCTTGAAGAAGGGCAAGAGTTTAATTTCACGATAAAACGAGGGGTCAGTTCAGAAAATACAGTCAGTGTGAATTACGACGATTTTATTAATGATGTGGAAGTGGGCGACATTATTTTGGTCGATGGTAAGCTGAACATCTTTATTCGACTGATTAACATCAAATAATTAAAAATGTAATTAAATTAAACCTAGTTGTTTTTAATTAATTAATAGGTGGGATGATGTCACTAGCTGTGAAGAATAAGACTGATGATACGGTTAAGTGTGAAGTAGTAGATGGTGGTGAATTAAAATCAAGGAGACATTTAAATGTTCGTGGCAAAAGCGCAACTCTTCCTTCTATTACTGGTAATTAACAAGATAATAAAAAATAATAAGTGGACTTCAATTTACCAATTTTCTTTATAATATTCTCATTTCTCAAATTGTCCTCAGAAAGAAAGGATAGTTTTGATATTTTTTGGAGAAACTAGGAGAGGAGGGGTATGATTTTGATGTTTTTTAGGGGCACAGATGAAATTTTCCCTAAAGAAAATACAATGGAATTCTATGTAGATGTTAGTTTCTCATATTACTTTTTATTGTGATTGGTATTTATTTATATAGAAAAGGATTGGGAAGACATCAAATTTGGAGTGGAAAATGAGGTTGACTTTTACGCGGTTTCATTTGTGAAGGACGCAAAAGTGGTGCATGAACTCAAAGACTACCTCAAAAGTAATGTATTTAATTTTAACTACTAATTCTTTTTATCAAATTTCCCTTTTTTAAAGAAGAATTAATTAATTTTGTTTTTATTTTTTTGGGTAGGTTGTGATGCTGATATACATGTGATTGTTAAAATAGAGAGTGCTGATTCGATACCCAACCTTCAATCCATCATTTCCGCCTCTGATGGGGTTAGTTAGAAACTTAAAATTTAGAATTTCTTACAAAATATCTTTTTATTATCATATACTATTTGTTTTAAACATATATATTTGCAAGAAATAATAAATATCTAAATTTATTTACAGGCAATGGTAGCGCGTGGAGACTTAGGCGCCGAGCTCCCAATTGAGGAAGTTCCTTTATTACAGGTAATACTTTTTACTTCCACATTAAAAGGCCACTACATTTTATCCCTAAATTGCAAAAAAGCCCCGGTATTATTGAAAATTGAAAATTGAAAAAAAAAAATATATTAGGAAGCTTAGTGCTCAACAACAACTAACAAGAAGCACTAAATTTCGCATTCCGTTTGAAAATGTAGGTTTTTCTTTGTAATTTTCAACAAGAAATGGCCTTCTCTGCAATTTAGCAAACTTTTTTGTTTTTGCTTTTGAGAAAATTTGAGGAGGGCTTAGTTGTCCCTCTCCCAAACGTGATGCTGCATATATTTTCCATGATGCCATTCAGCAAACTTATGCAAAAAAAAAAAATGAATTTATGAATTTCTTTTGTCAACAGGAGGAGATAATAATGAGGTGCAGGAGCATGGAGAAGCCCGTGATAGTCGCCACGAACATGTTAGAGAGCATGATCGAGCACCCGACTCCGACCAGGGCTGAGGTCTCTGATATTGCGATTGCGGTCAAAGAAGGCTCCGATGCGATTATGCTTTCTGGGGAAACCGCCCACGGAAAGTACGTAGTTTTTATTTTTCTCTTTTTTTTGTTTTTATTTGGGTCTATATTTACAAGAATGTCTTGGTAGTGAAGTGGGCTCGAAATCCATAGAATTCAACCATAGAGTTATCCCTAAATAGTTTTATATGGCAGTAAAGGTCTTGTTTAAAGACCCTAAAGAATAAACCCTAAACCCTAAACATTAAACACTAAACATGCTCGCCATTGCTGTTAAAGGGTCCGATGCGATTATGCTTTCTGGGGAAACCGCCTATGGAAAGTACGTAGTTTTTAAAATTTTGTTTTTGTCTTTTTGATGGGTTTTAGTTTAGAAGGATGTTTTGGTTGTAAAGAGGGGTCTGAATTCGTGGAATTCAACCGTAGAGGTATACCTAAATAGGACGTCTGGTTTGAAACCCTAAAAAATAAACCCTAAACATTCTGGAGAGCATGATTGAGCATCTGACGCCAACTAGGGTGAGGTCTCCGATATTGCGATTGCGGTTAAAGAAGGGTCTGATGCGGTTATGCTCTCCGGCGAAACCCTAAACGGAAAGTACGTAGTTTTTTAAATTTTGTTTTGTCTTTTTGATGGGTTTTAGTTTAGAAGGATGTTTTGGTGTTAATGAAGGCTATGAATTCGTAAAATTCAGAGGTCCGGTTGCATGGTCTCTAGAATTGTTGTTAAATTTACAAGAATGTTTTGGTATTTTAAAACTCTAAACACTAAACCTCAAATCCTAAACCCTAAACATGCTGGAGAGCATGATTGAGCATCTGATGCCAACTAGATCAAAGAAGGGTCCGATGCGATTATGCTCCGGCGAGACCGCCCACGGAAAGTGGGTAGTTGGTTTTTTTTGTTTCTATGTGGGACATTCAATGATTCAACTTTATAGCAGGTTAGCCATTAAAAGGAAGTATTCGTGTATGTAACATTATTATTCAAAATGAGGCGGAATTTCATGTACCCCTATAAAACCTCACAATCATGTGTACCCCGTCAGAACGTGAAATATCGTAAGTAACCCTATAAAACATTAGAAGTATCATCAATGGTTAGTCAGTACTCAGTATCCCTCCCGTCCTAACTTCTCAACAGAGTATGCGAACTTTTTCTCACATATTGAACATATAAAAGATAATGAAGAAAGGGCAATTTCTTATACTTTGAGTGATCATACGTGATATTTATTATTTCCTGCATTTTATAGCGGCTTTCATGATATTGTGTTTAAATTTTGCAGCGTTGCACATGAAGCTGGCCCTATTTTTAAAGCATAATGTACTTATTTCTTTTTTACTAATTTGGGGGTGTAGGTATCCATTAAAAGCTGTGAAAGTGATGCATACTGTTGCACTAAGAACTGAATCAACTATGGCAACTAATACCAGTCCTGTTATTACTTCTCCGATTCAGGTAACGTATTTTTCAATCTTATTTTGTATAAATAAATAGTATCGTGAGAAGGATACAGCACATATAATGCATGAGATCTATTGGAGATGTTTTAATTAAGGAAATAGATCACAACATACTAACTAACGATAGGCAGTTTTATAAAGTCTTTTGCAATTTAAACATAATAGAAGTTTTTTTTGTTAAAAATTTAATAGGGAAATTAGCAAAAATAATAACCCTGCATTTTACTCAAATTGCAAAAAAGTCCATGCATTAATGAAAATTTCAAATATCCCTGCATTATTGCCATAATTACAAAAAAGCCCCTATCGCCATTTTTTCAACCCTGAACTAACGGTTGGGGTTTCACAATTTCGGCAATACTACAAGTTTTTTTTTGTAATTTCCAATAATGCAGGGGCTTTTTCGCAATTTTGGCATAATGCATTTTTTTTTTGCAATTTCGGCATAGCACATGAGCTTTTGTTTACAAATCTCCCTTTCTATTACTTTCTCCAACTCTTTATTCTTCTTCTCCTTTGAAGGGATTATGCTTTTTCGCAATTTCCAATAATACAGGGTCTTTTTCGCAATTTTTGCAATAACGCGGGGTTTTTTGTGCAATGGTAGGGGTTTTTGCAATTTAGGCAATAACGCAAGGTTTTTTGTGCAACTTTCAATATTGCAAGGGCTTTTTTTCAATTTTTAATAATGCAGGGCTTTTTTGCAATTTCCAATAACGCAGGGGCTTTTTTGCAATTCGGGGCGTTTTTCCCAAACCTCCCTTTCTACCATTCTTCACAACTTTATTCTTTTCTCCTTTTGAAGGGATTAGGCAGTGGCGTGGACCATGCCCACACGCAAACTGAATTGAGCAAAAAAGGCCCTGTTTTATTGCCAAAATTACGAAAAAACCCTATCGTCATTTTTTCGCAATAACTCTGAACTAACTTCTTTACTCTTCTTCTCCTTTTGAAGGGACTAGGCGGCGGCGTGGACCACGCCCACACGCAAACCGAGTTAAGCAAAATGTTCGCGTCGCACGCGACCACGATGGCGAACACGCTCAGCACGCCGATCATCGTTTTCACGCGGACCGGGTCCATGGCGGTTTTGTTAAGCCACTTCCGGCCTTCCTCCACGATCTTCGCCTTCACTAATCAGTATGTTTTTTCGCATTCTGTTAATTGTGGTTTAGTAGGCAGTTCGGTCCCTGTACTGTTCATTTATCTTTTTTAGTCCTTGTAATTTATGAAATAGTATGTTAGCACCGTTAATATTCTGAGTAAATGACCATTTTGCCCTTTAAAAAGGAAAAAGAAAAAAAATTATTGTTAAATTTTATTAAAAGAAAAAAATATTTTTCTAAAAAATTACTAAGATATTAAAAAAAATTAAAAGAAATAATTCTTTTTAAAATTTGAAAAAAAATCCTTTTAAAATTGTGAAGGACAAAATGGTCATTTAAAAAAAATTGTTAATGGTAAATACACCGATCATTGTTTTCACATGGACCGGGTCCATGGCGGTTTTGTTAAGCCACTTCCGGCCGTCCTCCACGATCTTCGCCTTCACCAATCAGTATGTTTTTTCGCATTCTGTTAATTGTAGTTTAATAGGCAGTTCAGTCCCTGTACTGTTCATTTATCTTTTTTAGTCCTTGTAATTTATGAAATAGTGTATAGTTAGTTAATCCCTGACTTAACGGAACATGTTAGCACTGTTAATATTCTGAATAAATGACCATTTTGCCCTTTAAAAAGGAAAAAGAAAAAAAAATCTTTTTAAATTTTATTAAAAGAAAAAAATATTTTTCTAAAAATTACTAAGATATTAAAAAAAATTAAAAGAAATAATTCTTTTTAAATTTTGAAAAAAAAAACCTTTAAAATTGTGAAGGACAAAATGGTCATTTTAAAAGAATTGTTAACGGTCAATACACCGATCATTGTTTTCACATGGACCGGGTCCATGGCGGTGTTGTTGAGCCACTTCCGGCCGTCCTTCACAATCTTCGCCTTCACCAATCATTATGCTCACATTTCATCCTTTTTAATTGAGGATATATGCACCGTTAGTCCCTGGAATTTAATTGGATTGCAATTTCGTCCCTGTACTACTACTCATTTAAGAAGTTTTTTTTCTTGTAAATTTTTAATAATCTCCTAATGATTTTTAGGAATTTTTTTTTTTAATATTTTTTAACAATTTAAAAAGATTTTTTTCCCCCTTTTTAGAAGGCAAAATGGTCATTTATTCGGAATATTAACGATGTTAACATGTTCGGTTAAGTCAGTGATTAACCATGCACTATTTCATAAATTACAAGGACTAAAAAAGTTAAATGAATAATACAGGGACTAACTTTCAACCCAATTAGACTCTAGGGACTAATGGTGCATTTATCCCATTAATTAAAGGATAATTGCACCGTTAATCCATGTACTTTAATAGAGCTGCAATTCAGTCCCTATATTATTTATTTGGCATGTTTGGTCCTTGCAATTCAGTCTTGCATGTTTTCATAAAGTACAACGACCAAGCATGTTGAATTAATAGTACAGGAACTAAATTCCAACCCAACTAAAGTACATGGACTAATGGTGCATTTATGTCGTTCATAATTAATGGTTTACAAATGAGAAGAAATCGGATGTAATTGTTTGTTTTGTGTTTTTAATTTTTATGTAGAGAGAGAATAAAACAGAGGTTGGCTTTATACCAAGGTGTTATTCCGATACATATGAAGTTCACGGATAATGCTGACGAGACCTTTTCAAGAGCCATCAATTGTTTGTTGGTATGAAAAATAAAATATTTTATGACTTAATTTCATGGGTAACCCTACAAAATATGAAAATGTCATTTATATCCCTGAAAACCGAAAAATCCATGTCAAAAGGATTATCATGAATAAGGGAGAAAGGCCGGTTTAGTTATTGTTTGAAGAAATTAGGGAGAGGATATGTGTAGAATGTACATTTAAATTTTTATGCTTGGTTATATTTGATATTTTGATGTTTTACATGGCTACACATGAAATTGGCCTTTGATCATGAATTAGAAAATTTGTTTGATTATGTACAAATTGAACTTAAATTTTGTAAAATTGTTGTGATAAATGCAGAAAGGTGATTATATAAAGAAAGGAGATTATGTGACTCTTGTTCAGAGTGGTGCGCAGTCAATCTGGAGACAGGAATCGACTCACCATATACAAGTGAGTAAAGTCCAAGTGTGATATCTTGTCTTAAAAAACCTAAATTTTTCCTAAATTTTTGTCAGAGTGTTTGTTATTTAAATGTTGTTTCATTAGTAGAAAAATAGATATCTATTTGTGTAAGTTCGTACATCGGCAATGATTTCTCAGTTCTATTGTGAAACTAGTTTATAGGGATTATTCAGTTTTTGTTTTGTCGTTTCTTAATTTGAGTTAATTGTTAGACCTGTTATGTAATTCAAAAACTATTTATTACAAATTTTATGCTGTAATATACTATAAATTCATTTTGGTTCCATAGCTGTCACTCCTTTTGATGTTTACCATATTATTTAGGGATAAGTCCTTTTTTAGCCCTTTGACTATGACCTAATTTCAGGCCCTTCATCTTTTAACTTATCCAAAGTAAGTCACATTGTGAAAATTATTTCAATTATTTGATGAAATATTAACAAGAAGTCAAATTAGTAGTCAAATCAATATATCTATCACCTCAATTCTTAGTTCTTATATATAAAACCAATTGGCATTCAAAACTTTTGTAACCAAAATAGCACAGGTTTAAGCTGATTTATTTAGTAATTCTGCTTCTCAATATACTAACTTGACTGATTTTTTCGATATTTTGTTATTAATTTGTTAAACTATTGAAGAATTTTGACAGTGTTCTAATTTGGACATTAAAAAAAATGATGACTAGAATGGGACAACAAAGTTGAGTGACCAAATTGATCACTGATTGAACTTTAGTAACCTTGTATTTGATTACCCTATTTGTAAACAATATTTTGTGAAAAATAAAATATTTTTCATTATCATTTTTTTCTAAAATCTCTTTGCATATATTTCGAGAAAAATTTCACAAAGAATATTATTCTAAAATTATTTTTCTCAAATGGACATGATGATGCACAATAGGAGTTCCTGTCGAGCAGCATGATGACCACATTTTTTGTGAAACAGTATATAATTTCTTGTTTTAAAATAATATATAATTGAAAATAAGCTAGTCGAATGGCACCCCGTCATCTCATTTAGTCTAGATTGATTATCTAGTATATAAAATAAAAAACATATATAAAGTAAAAAAATAATATATAAATCCCGAAACACAAAACAATCTATATAAAAACAGTATATAAAAATAGAAAGCAAAAGTATTTTTCTTGAAACTACTGCTTCAAGAAATATTATTAAAATATTTTATGAAAATATTTTTAAAAGTAATATTTTTTTAAGAAATGTTTATAAACAAGTTTTCACAAAAATGAAAAAAAAAAATCCGAAGAAATAATATTTCTCTTGAGGAACCAAAAACTAGACTTTGCCCTATTATCTACATGCGAATATAACAAATATGAACAGAAACAGCTATTAATATCTTATAACAAGTCTTTTTAATAGCATAATATTATGAGTTCACCAAAGCAGTTTATGAATTTCAGACAACTAACACAACCAGCATAATATTACTCCATAAACACTTCAATTCAACATATCATTTCTATTTCCTCCCTTATCCCCTCCTCTCCATGTCCAGTTCTCGCAGTGACCGCTCCATTTCCACCCACATCCTCTCCATTTCCACTCCCCTCCAGTTCCTCTCCAGCATCAAACTGGATGCTTCTATACCTCTTGGCACACACCACAAACAGAATCAAATCCAATGCATTAAGCAACCCAATGAGGAAATAAAACTTATCCATATGACCTTTGTTGAGATTCTCTGAAATCCAGCCCCCATCTTTTGCCCCTTGAGTATATTTCTGAACTACAGTAACCAATAATGCACTCATATAACTCCCAGCCGACATTGATGCAACATACAAAGCGCTCGCGAAGCTCTTCAACCCATCTGGACTCTCCTTGTTGAAAAACTCCATCATGCCTACATATGTATAAACCTCTGAGGCACCAACTAATACATACTGAGGAATCTGCCATAAAATACTTAAACTACTCGATTCATCTTTCGCATTTTTCAGCCTATGTATTTCGACCAATCCGGCTGTCATCATAGCGAAAGACGAGATTATTAACCCTATGCCCATCCTTTGAAGCTCGGTTAAATCCCTTTTGAAAACTCTTATCGTCAATGGAGAGAGGACGAATTGGTAGAGAAGAACAAATGATGAAACGCCGAATATTTCGTATATATTCATGCTACCGGGTGGAATGTGAAGTCCGTAGAAAGATGTTTTCATGGCCTCGCCTTGTTCAATGAAAACCGAGGACATTTGGGTATATGCGATTGAATATATTATGGTACAGAGCCAGATTGGTAAAAGGCGAAGAATGCATTTGACTTCCTCGACTTGGGTCACAGTGCAAAGGGTCCATTTCTTTGTAGGTTGCGGTTGTGGTCCACCGTTGACCAGCATGGCGGCTTTGTCCAGACACCTACGAAAAGAAGAAAATATAGTAGAGTTGAGGGTTTAATTTTCCTTATTTAAACTAAACAACATTACCTTTTTTGCAAAGTCAACCATAACTGAAAAATTATGTGCCGATAAAACTAGGTGCCAGTTAGTTAGATGTATTAGACAAAATAATATACAAATTACTATATACAAGATCTTACGAGTTCGATCCCATTAATAGCAAATAATAAAAATAAAACTTTGACTTATGCTTTTACGAGTTCGATCCCATTAATAACGAGTAATAAAAATAAAATTTTGACTTCTGTGCTTCCATTAAAAAACACTCAAAGAGTTAAAATATATGGACGTGCTTGAAATGCGCTCAAAACAAGCATGTAAATAATAGTTAATTTAAATCATAAAATTAACTTCTACGACTGCTTACCTAAAACCGGGTGTATGGATTATCTTTCTCCCATCATTTATCGCGCATTTCCTCCCTTCAACCTCATACAAATTCGCCCCTTCTTTGGGCACTTTAACCTTCCAATTCCTAACCGAAGCCACAATAACCTGACTCACCCTAGTTAATGGGTTTCCCCCCGGTTTAAAATGTCTAAATCTCAAAGTTCCCGCGAAAAATAACACAAGCGCAAGAAGTGCACAAACAGAAGAAATACCAAAAGACAGGACCCATTGCCCCTTGTCTTGTAAATAAGTAATGGCGGTATCAGAAAATAAACTTCCTATATTATTTGCCATGAAGAAGTAGCTAAAGAAAGTCATTTTGGATTGTTTTTCATCAGGATATTCTTCATCAAATTGGTCAGCACCAAATGTTGTGATAGCCGGTTGATAAGCACCATTGCCAAGGGCGATTTGGTAAATTGACATATAGAAAATGAGGATTTGGAAGTGAGTTGCTGGTTTGCAGTTGGTGGTTGGGTAGTTTGAGTCGCATGTTTTGTGGAGGAGGAAATACGATGAGAAGGTTAGCTCCACAAGACCCTGAAATAGTTAAGGTACGTTTATTTTATATTTTTGTTTGATATTCAAATCATGCACATATATAAGGATACGATATGAGTAATTACCATGGCAATTATGTGAGAAGATTAATTTATAGTATGTAATGAAGGAAGGGGAATTAATTAATTTTTATCATTTTCACTTTAACAACTATGGTTAACATTGTTCCTATTTTTCTTCCATGCAAATTCGCTAATAATTCCTTAGAAAATTCAAAATTGTGCTAATAAAAACATCCTTCCAAAATTTTATAGACGAGATAATTGTACATATCGAAACGTCTTTCAAGGAAAAAGGGCAACAACCTAGCTTCCGTGTATTGAACATGATATAATAACATAGAGATTCAAATCTCATTTTTCCATCCAATGAACAAAAATACTTACAAGAACAAAGATGATCTGAAAGATCACACAGGTCTTGTAGCGGCCCCAGTACGAGTCACTAATAAAAGCTCCCACAATGGAGAAGACATAAGCAGTTCCAACCCAGTCGCTGACATGATTGGCCGCATCAGCATTATCCAAATGCATCACCCTTGTCATGAACAATACAAGGTTTGCCCCGACACCGAAGAATGATAGGGTTACCAGCGCCTGATTCACTGTTATATTTAAGAAACCAATAATGATTTGTTAACTTCAAATTACTATTTTTTGTAAGATAAAGTTTTATTTTTGTATACACTCAAATGCTTCCGCTCAAAACAGTTTTAGTGTCGCCATTAAAACTTCAACATAACACCAACATTGCCTTCGTGTAATGGTTATGGCATTAGAAAAATATTCAATAGATTATGGGTTCAATTCCTCGGGGGGTTTTGGAGAGTTAAAGGACTTAGTGTTAGTGTGCGTGTATGCGTGCATGTGTAAGCCTCAAGCAATGTAAAAAAGAAACTTAAAAATATATGAAGAAACTTATAAAATTGAATTGTGACTTCGATATACGTACAGAAATGGAATATCATATTCGCATATGACTCAAGCTTCAACAGATATACCATGTTTGTACATCAATATACAATCATACATATGAATTAAAAAATTCAGCATACCACGTTTATACATCAATATACCTTTTATAATCTCTTATATGATGTATTATAAATTCTTTATAGATACTAATATGGAATACCATATATGCAATGCAATGATATGACTGAAACTTCGACATATATATACCGTGTTCGTACATCAATATTCAATTATACATATGATTATATCATTGCATGAGTTTATACATCTAGAAATGGAATATTGTATAAAATAGGTGCATGTCTTGATATGACTTGCAATTTAGTTTCTTTCATTTTATCATAAGCTGCGGGATGCATCAAAATAGACACCAGTTATTTCTCTTTTTTTCGTTTGGAAATCAGTATTTCTTGTGAGTTTATATATATGCAAAGCATGGCTATAACTAATATGCATGACTTACAAGCTTAAAATATGCACTTGTATTGTTTGTGAACTTATTACCAACTCATAGTTTTGAAATCCAATAGATTAATTCCTAGTACTTAAAATAACACCAAAATAGACCAAGTTAATAGATTATGTTTGAGCTAATTAATTGCATACGTAAGAGAAGCATCCCCGCAGTCCAACCACCAGATTTGCGCCTGACTGAGGGATTTCCGTACCAATCAACTGATCCATCGCAGGTATGAACAATTTGTCTCTCTTGAGCCTGCAAAGAGAACATGTATTTTGGCATTAAAGAGGTATATCAAAATTCAGAAATAATATTTTGACACTTAGAAAAACTACGTTGACAGTTAAAGAAAAAAATTAATGCAGTAATTATTATTTAAAGATGATTTCATAAAAGAAAATAATAAAAAAATTGAATTTCATTGACATCTCCAATTTTTAAATCTCTTTAGAGTTGCCTGACAAGAATCTATGGAGGTATATCTTCAAAAAAAAAATAAAAAGAATCTATGGAGGTAGTCTCCATTCACCCTCCCTAATGGAGAAGCTCCAAACAGTCGCAAAATCATGTCACCTCCTCCATGCATGATCCTAAAATCACTGCAATCAGGGACGGAACTTAATAACGACAAAGGGAACTGACCCCTTCAATAAATTATTCTTTATCTGGACTTTTTTTATTTAATATTATTGTTTATATGGCCTTTCTTAATACAGCCACTTACATTGATTTTCCTCATGCAAGCTCTGCCATCTACTGCACCACACTGATAATTTATTTACTAAAATCATTTGTGTGTTGAAAAATGAAGTTAAAGGAACTGATGTAATAAAATTTGAAACTCCAACTCTGCATAACTATATAAGCCTTTAGGCCCTATTGACACAAACTACATTACAAAATCAAGAATTATAATTACAAAAGCAAGAAAAAAGAGAAGGGAAATATTTCTAGAATATATAGAAGTTTTTCACCTCCATGCTTAATTCAGCCATGGCAATGTCTCTCTTGATCTCTGAAGATGAAGCCTTTCTCTCTTTGAGTCCGGATTTTAAGGGGTTATTTGTATGTCTCCAATGTTGCACAAAAGATAATTAATGTTGGAGATTAGTTGAGATGAGATTCAGTAACTGATGGTTGACTCTGTAAAAATGTGTAGAGTGTGGAGTAGGTTCCTTGGATCTCATGTGGCTGATGAGATTTTATAATATGTTTTTGAAGTTTTATGAATATAACATTTTGTCCTTTTTGTATATTTTTACACAATCAGATAATAGAACTTCTGGGTCTAATATTTATGTATAGATTTCACTCTTGATATATCATAGTTTGGCAACATTTAGAGACATAGGAAGGGCATACAAAATCCTGATTACCTATACATGCATTAGGGCATGCCCACACGTGTGTTGCCCTTGCTTAACACTTGGAGGTTGCTTTTTCCTTATTTGTGATTTTTGCATTTTCATACCCTTGCAAACTTTATGTTGTCATTACAAACCTTTGGAAATTAGTTATTTTGATTTGCTGCCTTGGCAATTATGTTCTTTATATTTAAAAGTTTAATCATTAGTAATAAGAATATTTAATTTTATTTGCTTGAACATGTTATTTATGATAATTTTGATCAATTATAGTAAGATTATTTAATTTGAAAAAAGTAAAGATCTTTTTTTAATATGATTGGCAAGATTATTCTGTACTTTTCGCATTTATGACTTTGATCTGTTCGCCGCGTTTAACTAATGTCTTTTTCAACCGATTTTTGTCGTTTCTGTTAATTTTGTCATTTTCGGTATGATTGATCACAAAAATAACTCGATGTGACATACACAATATACGTCAGCAAAACATTATACTTATTCATAATTATAAATTTCATATGTCCATAATAACTATTGCATAACTCTGAAGTAAATTTTGATTGAGATAAAATTTTATTGTTTTTAAATAAATATTTCTCTAATAATGTTTTATGAGGATTCAAATATAACTAATGTTTCTTTTGGGTATTTATGCAAATAACAACATATGGAGGCTCTCATTCTTCTATTGCGCCAACTTGTGTTGACATTTCTTGAATCACCATTCATTCATTGATCAGCAAAAATAATATATGTTAACAGAAATCCTTTTCCTAAACAAATTGTTGACATTACATGATATATTAAACTCAAAAATCATTTTCCTATTAATTTTGTTATACCACATAAATCACCGCACAAAAGGGAAACACGGAAAACAACTTTCAGGTTAGTCTAAAAGTTTTATCATGTTTTGTTCTGTTTCCACAGTCAGTTGTAAAGTTGAATGCCTACGTGGCACTGGATAGAGGAACTGCTGCTCTGGTAGATTTGAGATTGTATGTATCCTATCCATTCCATTTATACTATTATTTTTTTTTTTTGAATTGTCATTCCATTTATTCTAAGAGGTATGAACTCTGTTTCTTCCAATATAAAAGTTTCAACCAAAAAATACAATATTATATTACATAAAAACATTAACTATATGGACAGAAACATAATATTTTCCATCTAGTGGTATGATTGACTGGAGAGATTGAAGCTTTATGGTTGTTCATCACTGACACCCGTTACAGTACAACGTCAATACAACGGTTATTGCATTGGCTCCTAATATTGGTTTTGTTTTTTAATGTGACATTAATTGTTTCTATAGAGATAGAAGATATACTGAAATATAGGTGTATTCTTGCAATTTTTCTATCATGTTAAATGCACCTTAGCCTAAATTTATGATATGATGATTCACTGAAACTCCTCACTAACTATGAAATGCGAGGGCTCTTTTCAAGTTAATTTCGGTATAGTATAGATGTTTTGTTGCAAAATTCTCATTATATCTCAAGTTTAAAGATTTACATGTCAAAGTTGTAAAACCAAGACCGCGGATGCAATAATAATGCAACATGTGACAGAAGAAAGTAAATGAAATAAAAAAGAAATATACCATCATTAGCATCATGAGTCTAATAAAGACGTGAGAAGTGGTATAAGAAGAAAATATATACTAACGCACAGACTAAAATAGATAGGATAGGTTGAGAATAAGCTTATTTGGACAATAATGTCAATATTGACTGTATATTAAAATTTAAAATGCTAACTCTAGTTTCAACCGTATGAATAAAATATATATGTTTTAAGTATGTTGTAATCCAATTTTTGCAAGAATCGGAGAATTACATCATAACGATAATGTATCGTGAAAATATGTATATATATATTTATAAAAACATTTTAAAAACATATATACATATTTTAAAGATATATGATGATAACGATATAATTCTCTGATTATTTTGAAAATAGATTCACAACATAGTATATATAATTCATCCGTATAGTTGAAATTTGAGTTACTACTTTTTATACTCAATGCTGTTAAAAGTTGGTCAAATAAATCCGTTGTCAAAAGACACTATCTCAAAATATATTGTTATTTAATGTTTTAACCCTTTTATCTCTACAATATATGTTCTTGAATATTGGCATGCCTTTTTGCTTATGCAGTATATTCTTTTCATGCCGAGACTTGTATATTTTTTTATCTATCAAGTGTGCACGTGAATTTAGTGGGTTGATTTTGATTGGCCCGATCGAATTTGTAACGGATATTGTCATGGACGCGATAAAGGAGTACCGCGACCGCAGTCGGGTGGTCCCTCCAAATTATCTTTTGTAGGGTACCGCGGGCATGATTCTGAACTGCCGGACTGCGTGTACTTTCTGAATTTATTTGTTCTCCATGTTCCACATCTCGTTAATAATACTCCTTTTTTCTTCTTTTTCTAAATAAATATCATTCCTGCAATCATCCAAAAATAAGAAAATAAAATAAAAGGAAAAAGGAAAAACATGCATGCAAAAACTAAAATGACAAATAATAAATCGTGGAATGTTCTTGTGAAGGTACTGTAGAAAAGTGCCATTAGAATTATATATATAATATAATTCGGGGATAGTTGCGTCTATAACTTGACTTAGTATTAATAGAGTTTGCGCATATAACGTAAGAATGTGCAGCAATTTTTAAAAAAAATCAAATGAAAATAATTTAACAACCCAATGGGTTAGCTCAAAAAAAAATCAGGGTAAGCTCCTTCTCTAGAAATTAGTTCATATGTTGTACTAATAGTTGGTTTCTTCCAATTAAAAAAAAAATGTGTTTTCTATAGGATTGATTATATTTTTGTAATCATTTTAGTTGTTGAAATAATAAAATTGTCAAAAAGATAAAATAATTGTTGGTGTGCCATGCTTATCATGCCTCTTATCTTAATTATCATGCTTCTTTTTTGCATCATACAATAGCCGTATACAAAATTAAGGTTTGTCAGTCAGATTTACGTATTTGGCTTCTCGTGTTTTATTTTATGACTTCTTCGTTAAAAACAAATGAAATTGCGAAATATATGATGAACCATGGTCCCTGTATAAAACGATATGGCTTTTACGGTGAGTCAGGATACCAACCCAACAACTTCACTGCAGTTACCCTCCCATTGATCATACAATATTCATGTTTGTTTATTTTTTTAGTAAATTGTTTATTTGTCTTTGTTTGAATGCTCAAATATAGTCTATGGGGGTGTTTAAAAATGCAGGAGTTAGATTCTTAAATTGTCTTGTAAACCGAATTTAGAATATGAGATTCCGAGTCCCGATTTATGTTATAAACGTGATTCTAAATCTATTGTTGCCTTACAAACACTGCCTTCGCCATTTTTCTCCAAACCTCAAACAAATAAATCGCAATAAAAGGACAGAGAAAAAAATCGTGTTTTTCTGTGAGTGAGTGTGTTTGTGGGCCTACTGCGTTGAGAGCTGAATTTCGTAATAAAATGGAGCTTTGCTCAGCTGAGCTAATATTGAGGTTTTTCCTTTTTCTTCATCGTTTTTTCCTCTATTTGTTTTAGAATACAACCACAACAGCTTATTTTGTAGGGTTTAAAGAACAATTCTGAGTTTTTATGTCCGTTTTTTGAGAAATTGAGCTTTGTATATTTTATGATAGTAATTAGTGTGACCTAAGGAAAAAGATATCTTCTATTGATCTCCCTTGTATGTTTTCATGTCCGTTTCAAATATATATCTTTTATTGATCTCCCTTTCAAAGGAAAAAGCATGGTGAAAAAAAGGAAAAAGATATAAGTTTGTTACAACAATCAATTTGTGATGTCCTTTCTTAATCAATCATAATTAGAAAAGATTCGAATAATGGAAGGAAATTTTCTATCATATTTATTTCTATATATCTTTTACTAGTTTCAATTTTAATAGGGAGGTGGTATTTAAGAGCTAAGTTGGCTTACTAAAAGCAAATTCAAGATTTTCTTGACAAATATCAGAATTGTCTTTATTTAATGATAATTCTTAAATTAATATTTTTATTCATTTATTATTCCTTCCTAGTAATGACTAACTAAATCTTGCAAAAATAAAAATATTGTGATTCAATATTCCAGTAATTTATTTTGTGATAACAACATATCTGAATTTTTTTTTATCTTTGACTGGTTTTATTTTGTTAGTATTATTAGTATAAAAAAATTTCTTATTCGTGCAATGAATTTTA